>CAJQTU010000001.1:2315000-2915000 GCA_906901685.1 Desoria tigrina | reverse complement strand
AAGAATGCATAGTCTTTAAATGCCATGATAGGAGCAACCACCGTCAGCCGGAACACATAGAACCGGAGAGGAAGACCACCGGAATAAAATCGGACACACCGGTGAAACGAGAAAAAATTGTGAACCAGAAGTCGATCCTGCGAAGTACATGGAGTCATGCACGGGGGCCAGGATCGAATTTAACTGCTCAACAGGAAGTAAAATCGGATGAACCTGGAACGAGCAACGGAATGAACAATACGACCAGGGACGAGATCATGAGTTGGTATTTGCAAAGCCGACGTAAAGAAAACAACTCGACAACATCAAATGTGCAAGAACAATCTGGCAGTCAAAAGCAAAAGTGCTCGTCGTCAGGAAATGGATGAGAACACTGCAGTGTCCTCATCGGGGGCCAGTGTATCCGCGAGCACACGTAAATGGAATAATTTAATATTAGATTTATTGTTCAAGTATGAAATTTGTAGGATGAAATCACATCAGAAATTTTGTTATGGAATTCGGAATATTATTTAGAATTTATAGAAATTGTCATGAAATTATATCAGAAATAGGATGCATAAGTTGCAATTTAACTTTAAGTGTATTTAAAGACCATATGAGGAAAGATTGTAAGGTTATTTAATCGTAAAAGCTAAGTTTCATTGAATGTAAAATTCAATATTGTGCATTGCATGTGATACGTCATTCACTGCTGGGTTTGTGTATGTAAAGATTATAGGTTATTGCTGGCAATATTTTCTGGTTGAGAGCAACAACATATTTTTTGCTGTCTTTTCCTATGTTACCTATACAGGTTATTGCTGCCTTTTTTAGTATGATGTACTAAATACTGAACTACGTCTATTTTGTTAAGTTTAAGTATCAGAGGTAGTTTTAAATTCTGAAATGTCATGTTACACGTCAACAGTGAATTCACACTTCTGAATTCAACTGTATATTCCATATTTTGTATTTGATATTATTATTCGGCTAGGATTCATGGAGGAATGAACGTAATTCATTCCATATGTCCAAATTTATTATTTCTAAATTCACAATTCGTTTTATTAAATTAAATTAGTTGTTTTAGTTAGTAAACGATTGTGTTCACTCATTTTCACCATACACTCAGCATAGTGTTAGGGAGTTATCTTAGCTTATCATTTACGGATTAGTTAGTGATTTTTGAGATTTTAGACGGGAATTTTTGGGAAGGAAAATGTCATCCTCATAGTTTATACAGTCCACAAGCTCACTCATATGCAGCATCCGTAGCGCCGCTACACAAAGTATGGGAAATTTCCCAAACAATTTCATGTAAGATTGGGAAATATCCCTAAAAATGGTCTAGATTTTTCTGATTTCCCAATTTAAAAAAAAAATCACGATTTCCAAAAAAAATCCCGACAACCTTATCGCTCGGTTGCAAAGGTTTTTCCACCAGCGCAAGGTAACCTAACTTGACCCAGGATCAGGATCCCAATAAACGATGACATTGAAAGGTTTTGTCGTCAAAAGCGTGTGTTAGAGATTTAGTCAGTTGTGTTTATTCAAACATGTAAGTTTTAATTGGGTTAAATATGTCGGTAATTAGAAGGAGTATATAGTTTTGTGACGGCTGATCGAGTTTATTTTCCCAAGGTTAACTGCCTCGTTATAAATCTAGTTGAAAATTTGACACACAAACACTACAAAGTTTAGCAGTTTAATTTATTGTTTGTACTCTTTAGTGTATGGCAGTCTGAATCCGGATAAAATCTGACGACAGTTCTTGATCATTAAATACGAACAAACATTGACTCAAAAAAGATTAATGAACTAAGCTTTAGAAACTACCAGTCATCTATTTACAATCGGTTATTACCGAGTTTGTTGATTTTACTGATGGCAATTTAATATGCATTCGAAAAGAGATTACACAACTCAATCTTGTGTCTTTACCTTTCACCTCTCTCTCTTTTCCGTAGTATGTCTTGAACAAAACAGATTCAAACTAGTTTAGTACGTATGAAACAAGTTTAGAAGCTTATGAAAATAAATTAATCGGGCCGTTGTAAATTATAAGAGTAAAAAGTACAAATTGAGGAGAAAGCGATAGGGACACCCTATAATATTTTATTTGTAATTCAACAAACAACTTGTTGATAGGAGGGGAAGTAATTGATACTAAAATTAAATAATATTGATGTGTTTTGATATGATGCGATTACCGAAATAAGTCTCCAGTCTCGGAGTTCTTATTTCGGAGACTCCATTACGATAAGGGGGAATTAATAAGAAGTGAAACTCTCAATGGTTTTACTCTGTCCGTTCGTCTGTCCGTAGGATCGTGCTTTAACTGTCAAACGACTGAATCTTTTAATTTGTTTTTCCGTAAACAAGGTATAATCCTGAAGTGAGGTAAAGTCGTTAAAGGGCAGGGTAGGTCAGAGGTCAAATGGTTTACGGTGAAAGGTCGCATATTTTTTAAATACCAAACCTACATTTTAGATGCATCCTGGGAAGGGTACGCAAAGGGTTATTCAATATTTCAACGAAGTCTTTAACTTTACTTTATGACTGGGAAACTTTGAGACTCTTCTTAAATGAACTCTATGGTTGGAAAAATGTTAGATTCTTGTTAAAATAACACTACATGGTTAAAGTTTATACTTGAAGCGACTCCATGGTTGGGGAAATGTGAAGTTCTTGTTAAAAGAACTCAATGGGTAGGGAAATGTGAGATGGTAGCTAAAAACAACTCAATGGCTGGGGAACTATAAGATTCTTTTAGAAACGACTCCATGGTTGGGGAAATGTGAGATTCTTGTTAACAGGACTCTCTCAGGCGTCCAGAAATGACTTAAATGCTATTTAACGTCTTATTACAGGTGAAATCACCACTTTTAGTTCTGCATTTTAACTTGATGCATTCAGATTCCGCTAAATGTACAAGTATCGAATGCCTTGGTAAGTCTAATATTTGTAGAATGTGGATGTTGACACGGTGCTGGGGGTGATGGTGACTAGATAGTGAATACTTGCAGATCACCTGCCTCCCATATTTCCTCTCATTCCGAACCCGGGTTTTGGTGAGGGAGATCGGAGGGGACAGAGCTACAGATTTCTAAGCAATCCAACGCAACTATTCCGGGCCTAAAGCCGCTATTTCCCAATCCCGGCAACAAGCCCGTGAGCCCTGGTGGGCCTTGCTCTGGATGGCAGGAGTCGCAGGAGGGTTTGGAAGTCTGGAACGGGAATTTTACCCGTCCGTTTCTAAGTTACCCTCACCGTTTCCCGGAAACTCAATCCTCGGGCTCAGTTATTCAACATTTCCTCATCATCTTCACAAATACCACCTCCTCTCTCTATATTTAATATTATCTCACCTTAATTCAGAACCGGGATCAGATCCCAAACACGTCTCCATCATGTAGGATACAGACAGATCAAAATACCTCCACACACTGTTGATTTCAAGCATTTTCAAGTTCAACCCCCCTTGCTTTAACGACGGAGTTTGTACCGTTTCGACTGGAATTTTAGAGACAACTTTAGAACGATGACGTTTATTTATTTACAATTAAATCTCTGCAGATATTGTAACTATTATCAGTGTAAAAAATGTAATGTCAATAGGAATTGACCTATCTTGAAGACCGGCTTTTCCAGCCGATTCTATCCGCAGTTGGTGTCCGTATTGACTGATTGACCGAGTAGGATGAGGGAGTTTGGTCCAAATAGTAAGTGTCAGTGTTTTTATGGACAAAGAGTGCAAGAACACATACATGAAACTATGAGACAGTTTATAATGCAGATGACGGAGAAAATACAGAACTCGTAAAATTCACAACAACAATTAAAGGTTTGTATTGATTTATTTTAAAAATTATTTTAAAACTAAACTGGATTGTCCGATTCTTTATTGAGAGTTTTACAGCATTTACACATAATTAGCCTGATCGAATGAGGGACATAAGAATTACATAAATTTACTCTTAAATGTAGGGTGTTCTCACTTGAAATTATTGCGTCAAATTAAGCTCTTTGATCAAAGATTTTTTTCATCCCCGAAAGTAAAAGTTCTAACCGTTCTAACCTGACCCAGCAAATGTCATGCATGTCAGTTGAATTGTGATATTTAAAGTGCTTCAAAACCAGGTGCTTTTGCCGTTAATTTATCTTTTTTGTTCTATCTACATTCTACAATCAGAGACTTATCATCTTAAACCGTTTAACCACAATCACAAAGCTTCTTAAGAATAAAATTATCCCATTGCACTTTGCAATCATTTCCAAATGATGTGGGTGGAAAATCGGTACGGCAGTTTTAATTTAGTTGAATTATTCGGAGTAGATCAAACCTGAGGCTTATAATCGCCTTTAATTTGATGTAACACCCAGGGATCTATTTTCTAGCCTTTTAAAACTCTAACATTCATTACATATTACATCCTGTATCATCACCAGATGTATAGATAGTGCATTGAAAAATCATTGTGGCAGTGATAAATGTACAGGACAAGATACTCTTGGTCCAAATTATCACTCGTATAGATAGCAAATGCAAAGGAAACAAAGATCGGGTTACAGGAACAGAGGCTGGGAAATGAACCTTTGTTGTTGGTAAGTCGAGTTGATGTAAAGAGCTAGGAAAGTATAAACAATTCAAATTAAAGCTATGGTCTTCTCAACTAAACTAGTCTAAACTAGGAATAACTATATTTCAGCTCTAACATTCTATCATATTAAATTACTACGCAGATTTTGTATAATAATCAAATCCTCATTATTTTTACGATTTTATTAGATAGAGGTCAACGAATACTATACTTGCTTGGCAGTGATTAGGCTGATTAGTGAAGCTTAGCCTATGATAGTTTCCTAAAAACTAGTCTTAATTAATTAAACTGTCTCCAACATTACTAGTAAATTATCTGCCTGGGTGGGGTACACTTTTTTATTTACTGTTTTCGGTAGTTCCAATTGTTTTCAGACATTCTTGTACACATTTAAAATCATCTAATTATGACATTAACTCTTTCGTGTTCGTTTAACTGATTCTTTAAGTGGTCTACCTGTATTAAATACAATATTTTCTTTTTTTAATTTTACTAATGAAATGAAGGAATTTCAGGAATGAGTAGTAATTTGTTCCCATACATTTTAAGTATTTTTTAAATCTTTAAATCCTTTATATTCCCAATTTATCAAACGCTATTTAATGAGAAAAGCTCAGTTTACAAAAATATTCATTAAAAAGATTTTCATTGAAAATGTAGTTTTAGGTGTGTCCTGCATAATACTTCCCAAAAATAGCTCCTGTTATGTATAACAAATGCTTACTATTTTAGCTCCAGAAGAAATGTTGACTTATCTTGTTAGAAATAACAAGAACAGCGTTGAAATATCAGTCGGAGAATAGATTAAAAAATATTATTACGAACGAATGTGATCCAGCCGAATGGTTTACTCAAGTTCAAATGTACAACGAAATCTGGATAAAATGAAGGGAAAATGACTGTAAACCGGAAGTTAGGATGGAGAATAACATGTCAAAAACAAATATTATGCTCCTTAATAGTTGAACAAATTGTCATATACATTTAGCATCTCCGATGGATTGACGGACAAGAAATCAATTTGGAATTTTTAATTTAAATCCCTCAACTCCCCTGACTTGAGTAGAGTTTAAAATACATTTTATGACATGAATAATGTATATGAATATTCTTGTAAGTGACAGCGCTATATAAATTCTTGACAATATAGTTATTATTTCCAGTCGCGTCATAGCCGAAACCTGTTCCAGTTTCGGTTCCGTTTCAAACGGTTCAGTTCAAACTGTGAATCCAATTATTTTTAAGAATTTTATCGTAAAAACAAGGCTCTCATTTCAGAGTTTCAGGTTTTGTAGAGCAATAATTAAATACAAGTCAAAGCTCTTTGGAATTCCAGGGATAAAAATGGCATGTTAAAAATGTTTCGGAAACATTGCCCATCTGTACTAAAGATATAAATAGGACATATTTCTACGCTTAGAGCTTATGTATAGGTGAGTATTTATATTCAATGCTGATTTGAACAAGACAAACAAAAATCACAAGATTAATCAAGTCAAAATCATTCATTAGCAAAGACAACTTAATTAATTCCTCCTCATTAAACCAGAACAAGCCAAAGTAGTAGAATTATGGGCTTCAAAATTCGGGAACTTTTTACATAAAAAATCCAATAAAAACGGCAAATTGAAAATCTGACAATGTCCAAAAAACCCTCTGTTTTAGAACTAAATGCACCCCTGGTTATCAAATGAACGAGCCCTCATCATCAACATTTGTCATCAAACTAATTCTCCGACGATCCGATTAATTTTATGTCAATACCGAGTCTCGTCCCATCAACTAGTATGTATTCTCTGAATCAGAGTTGTATAAAACTGGGACCTGAGCCTAAGGCCTAATGAGTTTGATGATTGTCGATGATGACAACCTGATTCTCCCAATCTCCCGATGATCCACCTATTTCATTTATATAAAAGATAATGAGGATCATAACTGAGTCGTAAAAATCCACTCCATTGACTCGAGGGGGATTTAGTGAATCGGAAGCTGGTTGCTTAGCAAAAGGTCCTCAGCTGAAAGGGTGTCAACGGTTGCCCCAGTGATCTCCTCATTCCTCAAATTACTTTCACCCTGTCTAATACCCCATCATTCCATCCCGGGGTCGATCTACCATTCACAATAACAATAATAAGCTGTCCAACGAAGATACTGATGTATCGCAGATTTTGTCTATTACTAAATACGACAAACAGACAGACAGACGGACACCGAGCAATCGCATAATGTATCTGCCATACATGATAAACCTAAAACTTGGAAGAATGATCTCGTTCTTCAAGCATTAAATTATAGGCTGTATAGAAGCGCAAGTCATCCCATGGTATTTGCTATCAACTCTCAGATGATAGTACTCACACTGACTGAGAATAAAACGTAGAAAAGAATAAAAGCATTTTTTAAAGTCGAGATAAAAATAGCCTTTGCCTAAAAGCATACGTTAAATTGAATTTCAACTCTCTTCAATCCATCACGTACACCGATTGAAATTGAAAACCCCGTAATTAAAACTGCAATCATGATAGAACAAGCTCGGGTGTTTAGTCATCCTTAAGCAATTGGTTGAATAGATGCCAAGAGTTGAGTTATCTTAAGGTATAAGGCAAATTAAAAATCCACATAAACCATGGAACTTCAGTCACAGGACGATTTTAGTTAAACAGAATCGAACCCCCGTCGTATTAATATCCGGGCCATTTTAAATTCATCCGTTCGATGACGGGATAAATCCCTCACTAATTAAGTGAATGAAATAAACCACAGGACAACTTATTACAACGTTATAAGAACCATCATGAAAATATAATATTTTGATAGTTTTAATTATCTACGGTCAATTGTTCACCTTTCTGTAATTAATGAATACCCCCTTAATAACTCCCCACCTTCCGAGAGTTTGAAAGCATGATTACCCATCGGGCTTATAAATAGAGATTTAGAATCCATTACTTATGGATTTTCTGCAAACGCTAGCACATCCTCATCAAGCATTAAGTTTGCGTATTAAATAACCAAAAGGCGTATATTCATTGATTTTTTCTTAACGTCTCTAAAAATAGGGTTTTCTTGCGAATTTTGTGGTTATTATTAAGTATCGGAGATACTTTATGTTTTCGTTGATGGTGTCTGTCCGTCTGTCCGTCTGTCCGTCTGTCCGTCTGTCATCGCGATAACTCGAGAACGGTTGAACTTTTTCAAATTTTTCTTTCGGATATCTATATAGGACATCCAAGCGGAGGTCAAGTTCGTTTGGGGGCCTTGCAGGTCAAAGGTCAAGGGTAGAAAGGTCAAAGGTCAACATTTTTTTAAATAGTAACCCCCCATGTGTGATACATCGATAGAAAGCTACGGTCAAGGGCTATTTAATGGTGTATATGATTTGGGGGTGGGGTCATCCCCTGACGGGTGGGGAGGGGTCAAAAAGGTCAAAAAAACAAACATATATGTGTGATACGTCATTCGAAAGCTATGATCAAGGGCTTTCGAATGACGCATGTAATTTAACTCTATGACTGAGGCAATTTGAGATTTTCGATATATTATATAATATATTTATATAAATATGTATATTATATAATATATTTATATAAATATGTATATTATATAATATATTTATATAAATATGTATATTATATAATATATTTATATAAATATGTATATTATATAATATATTTATATAAATATGTATATTATATAATATGATTTGCTAATTCGATGATTTCTCTCCGATACTTTGCTATATGCATTTGAATGGTTTATTAAGTATCGGAGATACTTTATGTTTTCGTTGATGGTGTCTGTCCGTCCGTCCGTCTGTCTGTCCGTCTGTCATCGCGATAACTCGAGAACGGTTTAACTTTTTCAAATTTTTCTTTCGGATATCTATATAGGACATCCAAGCGGAGGTCAAGTTCGTTTGGGGGCCTTGCAGGTCAAAGGTCAAGGGTGGAAAGGTCAAAGGTCAACATTTTTTCAAATAGTAACCCCCCATGTGTGATACATCGATGGAAAGCTACGGTCAAGGGCTATTTAATGGTGTATATGATTTGGGGGTGGGGTCATCCCCTGACGGGTGGGGAGGGGTCAAAAAGGTCAAAAAACAAACATATATGTGTGATACGTCATTCGAAAGCTATGATCAAGGGCTTTCGAATGACGCATGTAATTTAACTCTATGACTGGGGCAATTTGAGATTTTCGATATTTTGTGTGTTTAGGGTTAGGGAACGACAGTAAACACATGGGACACATGTATATTATATAATATATTTATATAAATATGTATATTATATAATATATTTATATAAATATGTATATTATATAATATATTTATATAAATATGTATATTATATAATATGATTTGCTAATTCGATGATTGCTCTCCGATACTTTGCTATATGCATTTGAATGGTTTATTATTATTATGAATCCAATTTAGCAGTGGTGGTGCTTCCTTCCTCATTAAATGCGAAGGACGCATTACAATATTGTTGTAGTATGGATCTGTAATCTAATTCCAGCCTTTGATCTTTAAAATCCGGCTGTCTGATGCACGTATCTTTTAGGGAGGGCCGTTCGTAAGCTGAGTAGAATAATAATAATGCTACAGTTATACTAACCGATATTTAAAGTAACTAACTACAATTAGTGTTTAATTACGCACAACAATCCAACTAAATCAGCTACAGTTCCTGGACTTCCACGAAATGCTCTTTGTTGCGAATAATGTAAGTTTCCGAACTTTTTTAATTTTCAGCAATCCGGCCGTTTCCAAGTTTGCTGACAAATCCTGGAGCAGTTATACCTAATGTTTGGAATCTCAAGTGACTGTGACAAAGAATAACAAGTGACGCTGATCTTCCCACATTCCCACCCCACAGCAACCACATACAATTAACTGAACACTTCCTGTGGGTGTATTAATGGACTTTTTTTTACTCAAACTAATAAATTGAAAGGGCAAATGACCTAAAATCCCGTCAGGAGTTGAATTAAATGCGTCTTAACCGTTGTAACAACGCCCCAAAACCTCAAAACCTCGCCCAATGAGCTTGACGACTCCTGGAAGTGACGAAAGGCAGCCGAAAAGAAATCTCTCACCATCGTCACCCCTGACACCGGAAGTGGAGAACTATGACAGCGACTGCCTTGTTATCATCGAGGGCGAGGATGACCCTCCGCCTCCTGAGGTCACCGAGGTCACAACGAGTGCAAACGAAACTACTGCTAGAACAACCGTCTCCAGTTCCCCTGCTTCCCTCCACAATGACAACAACAACAACAACAATCCAGAACAAAACAACAACAACAACAAGTCCAAGAGAAAGAACCACAATCTCCCGATCTACGAACTCAAGAAGAAGCTGGCCTACTGCCCCGTCTGCAAAGTCCAATTCCGGAGTCACAAGGCGGCGAACCTCTGCCTCTCGAAACATGGGAAGCGTCAGTGTTGGTTGTGCCTGGACGTCATGGCCAATTCCAAGGACTCTTACTTCCAGCATTGCGTTCAGAATCACGCCGTGGGGCCCTCGTCGGACATAGTCGGTTGCCCCTACTGCCACAAATTCTTCGACTTCAGACAAGGCTTCAACCAGCACATTGTCAAGGTACATTTCTCAGAGGACATTTCATTCGTGAGTAGTACAGCCTGCCTCTCTCCTGCTAGCTTAGTTGACCTCTACACGGGACAACCACGCCGGAGGTCAAGTTCCCTTGACTATGGGTCAAAATTCAAGAGCGGTAACAGTATCAGTAATAGCTCTTCTGCCGAAGATCGAAGTTCCGAACTTGAGGAAATCCCCCTTAACCCTAGTATCGACGGAGTTGGTGGCTTTGTTAGTTTAGGAGGGCAGACCCGGACTAATGTTACCCGAGAATCCGTCATCCGAGAAACCCCAACGAAATTAACTAATTCCACAGCTCCGGTAGCACAGTTACCCTATCCGTCGTTAGCACAACCACCTCTGTCAAACCTATTCCTTAATCAGCATCATCAGTTGCTGTCCAATTCCAATAATATCCTGATTTGGAGTGGAATCGAAGAAGGACAGACTCATCATCAGCAGCATCGTCCACAGTCGTATCCCCAAGTAACTTCCACAACTAGTTCGGACACGATTCCCAGAACCCCCTCGTCCAAATCCACATATGTCAAAACATCGTCTGGATTTATCCGGATCGGTTCCTCCAGTCTTTCCGGAAGTGAAACTGGCTTCAGTCTGCCCCAACGGTCCAAGTCTAGCCCCTCTGTCCCCACATTGATGAATTACCCCACGCCCCCTGCCCCACCAATTAGTAGGACTGACCCTCATGGGACTCAGGCTTATCATCAAATGGTTCAGAACGGCCAAGTAAGTTCTGCCCCGGATTCATCCGATTCAGCTGGGTATTTTGAGACGATGGACCCCCCTTCATCCAAGTCATCGGAGGGCCCCTCGTCCCCCGTGGGCTCAATTTCCCCCTCATTACTCGAGATGCAACGGATGGTCCAGTCGTCTCAGGTTCAGATTCAGTACTTCAATTCCGTCAATTCCATGTTGAGAACCGTTGCGGAATGTGGACCTGGACCAAATAACTTCTCCACGAGCTTCGAGAATCTCTCTGATGGAAGTGGAAGCTGTCGTCGGGATAATAACAGTAATTTACAGTATGTAGACAATCGGGATCCTCATCCTTCCCACCCAACAATCCCTGACCAAGATAATTTCAGCAGTTCTAATACTTCTAATCATCCGGAAAATTCCAGTAATAGTAACAGTCAGTCGGACATGGAGGTCTTCAAGGTGCCGATGAACGTTGGGGTCAAGAGGCGGATTCTGACGAAATGGGACGAACATCAGGAGAAGGAAACTGGGGACATGTCGGGTGGACCAATCCGTAGAAAAGTCCACTGTCACCAATCCTCGTCTCGGGGTGACTGCAGCAGTACGACGGGAAGTACCCTCCAGGGCTTGACCCATAACGGTCAATTCCAACAACGTGACCACAACATGAGCTCCGAAGATCATAGATTCTGGGAACAAGTCATCCGTGAGTCAACTGCAATGTACAAAGGACTAAATACTCCAAGCCAGCTCGAATACCCTTCCAAGGAATCCTATCAAAATCATCAAAATTACCACCACCACCACCACCACCAAAAGTCAATTCAGTCCCACGACCTCCAAGTCCAGACCACATCCACCGAATCGGGTGAAAGCATCAAGATCTCATCGAATTACTCGTCGGAAAGGTCGCAACATTACCCAAGAATCATGGCGAGGGTTGATTCGACAGGTAGGTCGATGGGGGTCTTTACTTCTGATGGTCAACCGTGTCTCCTCTCCACTAATCGGGCCTGTAAACTGTACCCCAATCCTGACCTTAACAATGAGCCAATGACCCAATCTCACTTTTCCCATGTCCATAGCCGGAGGAGTCATTCTCATTCAGGACAGACTCACCGGCAGTATCAGTACAAGATCATCCCTCAAGCTTCCGGTTCAGTCAGTAGCACGATGCCCCTGTCAAAGGGCAGTATGGCCAATATCAGCAACACGAGTGGTGGTGGGTCCGAGTGCAATAGTTCCAGGAAACGGAAGTCATCCATCCCGATACGAGTTGTACCGAATCCTCATTACGACAGCGTCGTGGTCCAGAATCCCTTCGAAGAGGACATCCCGAGTCCCAAGGTCCCTAATCTCAGCCAAGGTCAAAGTTCAAGTCAAGCGTCATACCGCTCTGCCCCGGGGGGTCAAACGCTGGAAGCAGCACGTGGCCAAGCCTTGGCCCAGTGGGAAGCCCTTGTAATTCAACGGCGACAGCAGTACCAACCAACCTTTATATCGAGCGGGGGACGTCTCCATCACTTTCAGCCCAATTTCAATGCTGGGGGTCAAATGACCGAGTTCCCCCTCCAGCAACATGAGGTCAGAGTTCAAGGGTCAAAAAGTAGTAAAGGTGAGAATGACCCCAGTGGGTCACTTGGTAGAATTAGTAGTAGTAGTAAGAGACGTTCGAATTCCATTAGCAGCCATAGTATTAGTAGTTCTAAAAGCAGTTCACTAACTTCCAATTTGTTGTCCTCGAAGGACAATAGCCCTCAGCAGCAGTTGGGGTCCATTCGTCATAGTCTTGAAGGTCAGTTTACGTTTGAAGAGACGCCGCTGGAGGACAGGGATCTTAATAATAATAACAATAATAATAGTACTACTAATAATAATAGTATGGGGTGGCCTCCATTTGTTGTGGCTCCAAGGTATCAGGAACATTGTCACACGATCTTGAATCGGCTAAGGGATTTAGATCGACAGAGGAGAGTTGACATTGACGGGAATTCCGATATCTGAGATTTTGTACAGCTACCCCTTTGAAATCAACTAGTGTTTAAAAATCAGGGATAAAAAATTGTGAAAATTTAAATTTTCGGCTTTAAACGAGTCAAAGAATTTTCGAACTTTGAATACAATTTCAATTTTTAATTGTATGTACTATCCCCGGAATAGAACCCCACCCAATTAAAGGGCTTGAGAAATAGTACAACACGGATCGATTTGTAGAAATACGGTAGCAAACTATACATTAACATTAGCACTGCAGCTGCCAATTCCCTACTCTACTAACATCAACATCTTGCATCTTGAAATTAACCACATCCTCATGTATTAGAGTAAGCGATCCTATTATAATTTAAGTTTATATCTCTGAAACCAATTGTCTTTGGATGCTTCACATAGATTTAAATGTGCTGTGTATTTCCTAATTATAATTTAGTGAGTAGTTAATTTAGTTAGCGTATCCCGAAGGGTTTGTTAAGGGCCTGGGATGAACGAGAAGCTGTCACCAATGCGTCCTTTGAAAGTGGGCTTGGCATGACGATGTCCATCCAAATGGTCACCTCGTCTCCCATGATTAAGGGATTGCTTGTACATAAAACATTTCACTAATATTCTAATTTACTATAACCTAATTATTAATTCATAGAATATATTTATCACATCTAATTGTAGGGTCATTATGTCCAGAGGTTCATCGTCTTTTCGACACTTAAAAAAGGCCTGGAATGCCATGTGCGATGTGCCAGTTCAAAACCATTCAAAAGCCGAGTCGATTAATATTATGAATAATGTGAGTGATTATGTTGTATTAAAAACGTGTAAATTTACAAGGGTTGTACGGCAACCACGTGTGAAGCTTCAGGGACTTTAAAACAACAAATCCCCGAGAGACTTATATCGACCTTTTTAAAAGAGGTTCACTTAAAATGATTTTTAATTGGTTATAGCGGGTATGCTTCATCGAAAATACAGTGAATGTTAATATTAAAACCTCATCAAAACGGTCAAATTATTATACTATTTTAGAATTTAGAAACTATGATTTGAAATAAATGCTCCAAATAAGATCCCCCCGGTACAAGTTACTTTAAAATAACTCCTCCCCAGAGATAGGCTCATTTTTAAAAGCAAAATCCGCTATGGACTTATTGCGATAAATATTGGGTTGAATATATGGAAACAATTTATAACCGTAAATTAAATTAAATTTCAAGTTGGTCAATTAAATTTTTAAATTCCGAGTAAGTGAGTGCGGAACAGCCTATTCAGACATGCCGTTCAAATATCCATACCATTTCATTAAAATCGAATTTGAATCCTTAATGAGTATTACAACAGGCTAATTAGTTCACACGTAGAATACAATGGTGTATAGAGAGTATTTATAAAATTGGTCCCATCCCATGTTAATTAAAAGCTTATACTAATTAACTAATTAGTGACCATTTAACACGCGTCCAGTGCTAGTTTGGTTAATATTGTTAGAATTTGATACTTGTCGTTTCTCGAGCTTAAAAAGTATTAGGAATACTAATAACTTGGCTAATCAGGGTTATTAATACCTTTTATGTGTACAAACTACAGTATTTGAACCATGTCACCTCGTAATAGACATAACCTAATTATATACCATAAACACTGAATTTAGAACCCTTAATTAAGGAATAACTCCCCATCTCATATAATATTCTTTTAAACATAAGTGTCCACGCAGTTTTTGGGTTCAAAATACCAGGTCCCGAGGAACTTATTTCAGTAATTACGGTAACTTGTAACTTGGACAGTTGCAATTAAAGATAGAATCAAAATTATTATATTTAAGATTGAGAGACACAAAATAGTAAATGCAAAATCAGGTATTAATTGCAGTTTCTAATATTTGGCACGAACGGGAAATTATAAACGCTTTTATTATGAAACCTTCCCGGAAATGTATTTAGGTATTCAGTTTAAAGAGGATATTCCGTGTCATATTAAATGTATTGAAAAACAACAGATATTCTATACCATTTGAAGTTGTTATTACTGATCTTATTCTCATATCTAACAAGTGATTGGAGTTCTAAATGAAAAACAATTACTGTTCCGTCGAAAAATGTCAAATATTTGTGATTCCAGTAGCCGAGGGTATTTAACAATCAAGGTATTGTCAAAATGTCTTATAGGTAAATTGTATTGGAAATGTCCGACATTTACGAAACTGATCAAAGAGCTAATTTTAACAAAGTATAAGAAAAGTTAACGAGAATTTACAAAGCTGTTATATAGAGGAATATTTATGTCAATTACAGGGATAGCATTATTATTATTAAGATATGAGAATGTACATATATTATTATACACTATTTTTCAATGTTTACTAAATCATGAATAAAGTTATGAATTGTCGAAAATATTAGTTTTTTCTCATTTTGCCTCTTCAAAGGATGTTAAATTTCTCGGAAATTGTTATGAGTTTCGATCATCGTCTCGAGTTTCGTTTATTTGGAGTGTGTAGTACAGTCACCTTGTAATTAATTAAAACATTCCTAGAATTTAGCTGTTCGTAAATTGCAGTTTATTTATAAATTCGAAATGGAATGGCTAGAGCCCTTAATGGCATTTTTACAGAGTTTTTCCTGAAAAGCTAGATTTCTGTAAACTTTTGAAAATGATATTTACAATATTTTTGAGTAAATATTAGTAAATTGCAGTATTATCCTTCATTTTTATTAATTTTTATTTTTCAAGGATTTTAAACATGAAATTCGTGTTTTATTTTGCACATGCATCAGTAATTGTAAAGATGTTTAGGAATGGTCCCACTGGCCTCCTTTCCAACTTCTTCAACAAGTACTCAATTACCGTCCATTTATTAGCGTTGCTAGGGAACCCACTGCTTATTCCAAGGAGACGGCTAATGACGAACTTTTGCAACCCTATCTACTCCATACCTGAAACATCCGAAAATCCACTGGACCGAATGATCTCAGCCTTTAAAACAAATGCTTTTTTGTTCCAAGTTAGGTACTAATACCATATAACAATATAGCATTATCAGTCGCAATACAAGATACCGGAAATCGGGATTTAATTTCCCTGCCAGTTACAACAAACCTCTAAATTAGCTTCTATAACCAAATTATAAATCCATGTTTATTTTGAGGCTAGAAAGAATCCCCCGAAATCAATTCCCACCCACCGACCCCTCAGATTCTTAAATATCTTTTTAAAACGCAAAATGGAGCATAGTTTTAAACTGGCAAGCAGTTTTATACACTTAAATTAGTTTCCGCATAATCTGATGTCTCTAAATCAACGGATTTTTTCCATGAATTAAGTCTTATGAAAGAATACATGCCAAGAGTAGCTATTTGAAAAATTACGGCAGTTGGGAAAGTTAATGCTCTTAAAACTGTTAAAACCCCTCTGACATGAACAATAAATGAACGTAGGACGAACTAGAACCGCAACTCCAACTTGAAAAACAAGACTTTTACATCGAGAAATGGAAAATCGGGCCAGAAACCAGAATTCGTTGTTTATTGAGCACTTAAAAATACCGATTTTGATGATTTTAATTGTATTTTCAGCAATTTTTGAAACAGGTCAAGCATAAAATTATGCAGTACACTTTCTCGTCATTTACATTAATATCAGTGTAGATTCATCACAAAAGTAAATCGGAGATTCCAGTCCGTGGGTATTGCTTTGTGTGTAAAAGGAGACACACTTACCCATTAACTTTTCGAATAAAAAAAATCATAGAATTAGTTTTTTACGACAAAAAACCGTTATAAAAATGCCAATCATGAATAACGAAAATGTGAACGGCTCCTCATAAAAACTCCGTCTGTCTCAAAAATTGGAATCCTGGCCTCAAATTACAAAAATTTCCAACCCTCTTCGATAATACATTAGCAGTTATCTTATACATTATTAGTATTGGCTACCGAGTCTGGCTTGAGTCGCAGTTTGCGAATTCACATCGATTATTCACCCGATCCCCATATCTGACATCATTAACTCCACATCCTTATCATCAAATATAAAACTGAAGACAATTGGCACTTTGATTTGGAAGAGGCAGATGGATATTTTAGTACCTAACTAAAACCGACTAAAAATCCCCGTCTATTCGAACCTGCAATTCGCCCCTTTTATATTAAAAACTTAGCACCCAATATTAAGGAATATTATTGGAGCAAATTGGATTCGGTTATATGGATGTCAAGTAGGAGGGTTCGGAGTTGAGAAGAGATAAGAAGAATAAATCACCTCATTGTCTTATCCAATTTCAATAAATTGAGGCGATATAGACTATGAACGATTGCCAATTCCATTGTCAAAACAAGGGATAATTTAAGTAATAAGGACTCCCTATGATTTGTACATGAAATCTCCAAAGACGCATTTATTATATTAGCAGTCCAGCAGGGTCCCACTCAATCAAACTCCAATCTGCATCCTAAAGAAGAGCACAACTAATTAACTCTGAAATTAAGCTGATTTAGAAGAACATCCGATTTCCGAATGTGAAAGAAGCTTCCTCAGTCTCAATGTTCCCCAGCCCCAACAACCCGAAAGGCAAGACTCCGGCAGGCTCCAACAAAGGTAAGTGTTAAATCCTCATAATTCGATTTAATTACTGGAATAAGTCCCCATGGGGGTAGCATATTTTAGACGCTCATAGGGTGGGGGAGTAATTTTGGGTGGGGAGTTAATATTGTTAATGGCTCTCTCATATTATATCATGAACTAGAACCTGTTGCTCATAAATTGGCATTTTATCACTTCACCCCTTCATGCATCTAGTCTAACCTGGGGCTGATAATTTCTCATTCTCTAAAATTTTTGTTAGGATTGGGAAGTTATTTCGGAGGGTCACAGATAATACCGTAGTTTTTTAATAGAGTAAATTATTGTCAAAAAATCTAACAAATGACCTCCGAATCAGCGATTCTTGGAACACCAAGTGTAAAGCCCTTTCCATTTAATTTTCAAAGCCATAAACCACCGGAATTGTTGAAATGTGTATGTAAAAATAAGGTTTCCCAGCCTTTTGATAGGAATCAACACTGGTCAATAGAAATATTTTACTCCATTTAACCGTACTTAAGCAATTTGATCGTTTTACTTGGAGAACATAAGCATGTTTGTCCATTAAAAATTACATACAAATGGCAGTGTATGTCTCCACCATCGGCAAACTTAACAATGCTCCATCTTTGATTAGATCATAAGGATGTGTATGTTTGTAGGATAAAAGCCAAATAATGTTTTAATGATGTTGATTGGAGTCTATCGACTCTCGGGGTAATATGAAATCGAGCAATATACACGGGAGCAGCATCGCTAATTTATATGACAATTAACGTCCTTTAAAAAACAGCCCTTACAATAACCGCCCCATTTTTGCAAGAGGCAGTTATTGTAGAGACGCTTATAATGGGGCGGTTATGATGGGGTCTTTTTTTGCGCATACTCATAAAATGTGTTCAAATACTTTACTGCACCCATACACTTAAAATTCGGCCTATCCGACACTAAATGGATGATTATTGAATTGAATATAGATTTTGTTCGAATTCGGTCTCATTCGGCCAAATAAAAATAATATATGCGCATATGCAATTCAATTCTGCATGCTCTATTAAAGTATTAAATATATGGGTCTAACGTTAGTGTAGATGGGAGTTGGGCTTTACAAGATTGGAGGATTCTTATGAGGGGCACCCGACCACCAACTGGACTGCCTCTGGCTTAACTCCATATGAGAGTTATCAAAAAACAACTTTTTATTCCAACACTTCTAAAATGTAGTAGAAATCATATAAAGTGTTTAATTAACTATGTATCATGCTTATCGGCGGTTATCAGCGGTAACCACTACAAGAACCTACCATGTCGCGCGCGGAATATTAAAAAACTTGAAACTGGTATTTTTAAGCCGAAAAGGTTTTTAAACCACTCCCTCTGATCCACTGAGCGATAAAAAACGGAGATTTGATACCGCACGCGCACTACCATGTCGCGCGAGCCATATTAAGAAAACTTCAAGTTGGTATTTTTTCAAGACAAAAAAGTGTTTAAACCACTCCCACTGATCCACTGATTGATGGAAAAAGGAGATTTGATACCAAACGCGCACAACAGCGTCGCGCGCGCCATATTGAAAAATTTAAAGTTGGTATTTTTTCAAGACAAAAAAGTGTCTAAACCACTCCCACCAATCCACTGATTGACGAAAAAAGAAATTTGATACCGCACACGCACTACCATGTCGCGCGCGCCACATTGAAAAACCTAAAGTTGGAATTTTTAAGCCGAAAAGGTTTCTAAACCACTCCCCCCGATTCACTGATTGATGGAAAAAGATTTGATACCAAACGCGAACAACAATGTCGCGCGCGCCATATTGAAAAATTTAAAGTCGGTATCTTTTAAGGCGAAAAGGTTTCCAAACCACTCCCCGTGATTCACTGATTGATTGAAAGAAATTTGATACCAAACGCGAACAACAATGTCGCGCGCGCCTTATTGAAAAATCTAAAGTTGGCATTTTTTAAGATGAAAAATTGTCTAAACCAAGACCTTAAATCTACAGTGACGAAATGCTTTACAAGGTTGGATCACTTGCATTTAATCCCCATGTCTAAATGAAAAACAAGCTAGCTTACTAGCATATACTAGCTAGAGTTAATAAATGATGAAATAAAATGCATACACATATAATACAATCCAAGCGTTTAACAAATGCACAAACTCCACAAAAACTACAATTTCATTAAATGTTAACTACAGATAACACTTTCACATTATAAATTATATATTTAATCTTAAATATCCAAAAGTTCTTCCTCATCAACTCATCACTCATTTCCATCATCTCCAGTCATTGTTCAGACTCCTACTATTATCTTTAAAATTTGAAAATCTACTTTTATAATCCTCTAATCTTTTCATTTCCATCCGTATAAACTTTGCGTCATCTTTTTTCTTATTCAAAAATTTATTCGTATTTTTGTTCGCAATCTGGAATAGAATTTAATGACTGGAACAGGAAACTCTGGAAACTTTGTAAGAATCTTGTAGAAGTTTTTTGGAGATGTATTCGGCGACATATTCACTTCCACCTTCATCGGCTAGATCCCTTATCGACTCCGTTTCAAAATTGATATCGATATTTTTGATTGTCCATTCCATGTTGTTTAGCCTTTCTTCAGGAATTGATGAAAGTTCTATATCATCATTGCAAGCCATGGATTCTAGAGTTGTTAGCACTGAAAAAATTCTCGAGCTTATCATTGCCATATCATTATCTTCTAAACAAACGGGGGCCCAAGTTGGGGTCTTTAGAACTTATTAATTTACGCATACGGTACTTGAAATCGAGTGCTGTTGGGTTCAGTTGAAATCCACCCATTCCGCGGATTTGGAAAAATACGTTCCCCAAATAATCTTGGTTAAGGTGTGACGTAAGAATGTACTTCGCTCCGACCTCAATCTTCATGTTTGCGAATAGACCTCTCGGTGATGCAATGTTCATTAGAATTTCTTTTTGAATTGGTGGATAGGAGCCGGATTTTTATTTGCCGATGGTGATAGCCGAGAATTTATCGTATGCTGATTTCAAAATTTCATCTTGTTCTGGTAATCTGGTTCCTTATTGACTTCTTCAATAAAAACGGCTTCGTCAGTGTTAATTGGGCATAGAATGTGTACGGCTTTTGCAACAGTGCTCGAAAATAGTTGAAATGCCGTAGCCACATTTTGACGTTGTCGACCCTTCAAATAAATATGTTTGTGAGAGAGCTTAGGGGTTAGTAGAAATTCTCAGGGCTGTTTCTTCAAAAGATCCTCAAGAAGTGTTTGGTTTAGTATTTTACCACAGGGTAGGTGAATTCCGCTGTCTATTAAATGATTTCGAAACAGTTTTAGCAAATGTGGATAATCAGCAAAACCCCATATTGGTTTTCCTGTTGTAGCATGAACAAATGATGTGCTGTCTAAATCGCCTTTAGAGAACTGTCCTAGATCCCGATGCTTCCAAAATCCCGGGGTTTTGGGACCCATATCTGATACAAATGCGTAAACATTAAGCCCTATTTCATGCAAGGCGGAAATGGCTTCTTCCAGTATCTCAGCAGAAACAGCGTTCCAATCAAAACGGATTACTTGTTTCCACTTATGAAATAGTCCCCTGCATATACGGGCAAAATGCCCCCAGCCCCCAGACCCCAGGGGGCAGCTGGGGGCTGGAGGCAGCATAGTCGAGCTGGGGACACTTTTTGCCCCTACCTACTGCCCACAGTAAAATATAAAAAATTTATTTGAAGTGATTTTTTCAAATTCAAATGGTTAATATTAGTACCACTAAAGCTTAAAAAATTAAAATTAACGAGTTTTGATCAAAATGTTCTTATAAATATTAAAATTGATTTGAGAATGTTAGAATGAGTCAACAGCTGTATACGTTCGTGGATTAAAATAAAATTATCAGGAGTGGGTATTTAATTGAAAAGAATATCCAATTTGCCAAATATGATTTGAATGAATCCAAAAAGCGACATCAATTTGTCCTTGTCGTATCGGTATTTTTTCAAGCCTTTTCTTGGGAGTAGATTCCGATGGAAGGGGCTGCTTGGGTACATTTTTTAAATACGAATATCCTCGTTTGGATATCAAATATATTCCAAGGGCTTTAATAATATCTTCATCTTCCCAGTGTATGTAAGAATTAAACTCTCCTCTTAAATCCTCAATTGTCCTTGTCCACCTTAATCTAATTTTACATATAAAAGCATGGCTGGAGTACAATTATTATCTCACGAATAACAAAACATTTCCGACAATGAAATACTACGATAATACAGTCAAACCAGACGCCAATGAAGATGAGGACATGGATTCCATAGCGAAGACATGATTAATCGTATGGAATGGTTGTGAAGTAGTACGTATAATAATACTAAATAATATTTAGTCTAAATGATTAAAAGCATTGTTTCTAGCAGTGGTTTTAGCCCAGTCAATTATGCTTATATGATTATCATTCCCTTAATTCTTGTGGAGAGATTATCTGCATCCCTATATACACTAAACTTCTGAAATATTGCATACAATTGCAACACAACTGTACTACGGCACTGCAAAAAACTTGAATGAAATAGACAACGCGTTCAAAAGTTATAGTAAAAAAACTTCTCCCGGTACATTAAAACGAAGAATATAAAAATAACCTTATAAAGAACGATAAATCTAATCTTATAGAGACCTGAAACATCTCGAAACTTTTCCCCAGCCTCAAGTGCAGTCAAGTATTAAGATTAGATTTTCGAAGAAATCTCGATAGCTTCGAGCCTCAATATCTTTGTGAGGTCATTCAGAAACACCCGTTTTAGTATTGTTGTCAATTGTGAAAACTTGTAATTATATTAGAATTTGGACTTTTTTACAATGTTCAATTCGGAATTTTAGTAATTTTGCAACTATTGTCTGTTTCAAAATGATTGGCGGATATTATAACCCTGAAAATCTGCTATGTTGGCTGGCGGTGTCCTTAGCAACAAATTGGAAAATTTATAGGGTTATCTTCAGATAATCCTACTTTAATTAACATTGGAAAATCTTTCTCAGCCGCCAATCATTTTACTTAAATAACGAATCTCCATGCAAATATCACTCTTGTGAAGGGTGTATTTCTTCAAGTTTTTATTCGTTTGTCTCGGTTGGTCAGAACAAAAGCAATTACATTTGGGAGTCTGTAATAATAGCCTCTATAGTGCGGAGGACATTTCATGATAAAGCTAGCTGTCCTACTTCCAAAGAGACTTTTTTGTTTTTGTTTGTTTAAAGGCAGCTGTCTCCATTAATTGTTGTGCCGTATTTTGCATTGTTTAAAAATTATTTTTAATTTTTTTTAGTGGATGCACTTTTCGCACCCTCACTAATTATACAAATACCATAATGTTTGCAATAAAATGCTAACTTTATTTTTCTGATTTATCTGTGAAAAAATAGTGTTTTGGTGCAATTTTTAATAAAGTTTGTATTTTACATTATTATTTTAGCCTAAAACAGAAATGTTTATATTTATGCATTTCCATTTCTTTATAAATAAAACTTTGAAATTTAAATAAGCTTAAGAAGTTTAGTCTCTGAAAGGAACATGAATACTTATGCTTAACCATGAACAGCAAACAAGATCCAGTCTTTCTCACTTTATTGGAGACTAACGAAATCGCATTGCGTTTCCACAGAAGCCATTTGAAACAACTTCATCGTCGTTCCGTCTCCGCGGTATCGGTGATTATCATCAAAGATCAAGAAATTCACGATATCGAGTTGGTGGTAGTTGTATCGGACAGAAATCTTAGTCAACTCTGCTCAGCTTTTAAACAAATTATCCGAATTGGGAATCTCTATCACAAAAATCAGTATCATTTGATATAACGATAGAACAACAATTGTTTTGCAGGCAATTTTTACAGTTACAAAAAGAGCATATTGTGGACTGGAGCTCTTTCTCCCAAGGTGGGCCGTGTTAAAAATTTGCCTATTTTTTATTAGGTTATGGGGCACAATGGGTGGCAATGTACTAGCTATTTTATTCGCAGCAAAGTTGCAAATGAAATTGCTACTTCCGCTCTAATTATGTCACAATGTTTTAGGATCCTCTGAGTCAGACAGTGTGGGTTAGTAATTTTTCCGGTTTAAAAGTACAATTTTAATTTTTTTTAATCTGGCACACCACACGGTAGTGCGCAGGGTGGGGTATGTTGCAATATTTTATTACTCTATGGGTCAGATGGACTGTTGTAACATTTGTTTTCGGTTTAAAGATACAAACTATAGGTTCTTCCATATGGCGCGCGCGACATGGTAGTGTGCGTGCGGTATCAAATCTCCTTTTCCAATCAATCAGTGCATCAGGTGCAGTGGTTGAGACACTTTTTCATCTTAAAAAATGCCAACTTTAAAGTTTTCAATATGGCGCGCGCGACATTGTTGTGCGCGTTTGGTATCAAATCTCATTTTTTCATCAATCAGTGAATCAGGGGGAGTGGTTTAGAAACCTTTTCGCCTTAAAAGATACCAACTTTTTCAATATGGCGCGCGCGACATTGTTGTTCGCGTTTGGTATCAAATCTTTTTCCATCAATCAGTGAATCGGGGGAGTGGTTTAGAAACCTTTTCGGCTTAAAAATTCCAACTTTAGGTTTTTCAATATGGCGCGCGCGACATGGTAGTGCGTGTGCGGTATCAAATTTCTTTTTTCGTCAATCAGTGGATTGGTGGGAGTGGTTTAGACACTTTTTTGTCTTGAAAAAATACCAACTTTAAATTTTTCAATATGGCGCGCGCGACGCTGTTGTGCGCGTTTGGTATCAAATCTCCTTTTTCCATCAATCAGTGGATCAGTGGGAGTGGTTTAAACACTTTTTTGTCTTGAAAAAATACCAACTTGAAGTTTTCTTAATATGGCTCGCGCGACATGGTAGTGCGCGTGCGGTATCAAATCTCCGTTTTTATCGCTCAGTGGATCAGAGGGAGTGGTTTAAAAACCTTTTCGGCTTAAAAATACCAGTTTCAAGTTTTTTAATATTCCGCGCGCGACATGGTAGGTTCTTGTAGTGGTTACCGCCGATAACCGCCGATAAGCATGATACATAGTTAATTAAACACTTTATATGATTTCTACTACATTTTAGAAGTGTTGGAATAAAAAGTTGTTTTTTGATAACTCTCATATGGAGTTAAGCCAGAGGCAGTCCAGTTGGTGGTCGGGTGCCCCTCATAAGAATCCTCCAATCTTGTAAAGCCCAACTCCCATCTACACTAACGTTAGACCCATATATATAATACCTAAAATTTAAAATGGTGCATGTAAATCCCCGATTCATTCCAGTATTGGAGAATTAGCATGTATTCTTCCTTATCGTCGAATTATATTATTGGCAAATGGCAATATAGACGCAATAAAATTGTTCCTAAGAAATGTTTATGGTTCAGCTTTACTGATAAACTAGAACAATGGAATAGTATCAAATTTCAAAAGATTACGACCTTTGGTCCAGACATGTTCTCTCATACCCCGGGCTTCATTGTATTATAATCTATTTTAAATGCCCTTAAATATCGTTTTTTTTGGCAATTTTGGAAATGTTATAAAAAATACACCAGTTCCTCCTCATTCTTAGCTCCTTATTTTGAGGGATTTTGTTTTGGATGACGGAAACCCGGTGTGATTAAATGAAACCCGGTGTCATGGTCATTGGTCATATAGCCCATTACTGGAAAGTCGTCCCTTTCTCTTGTCACGTAGACCTATTATTTAAGACGTAACTGTTATTGTTACCCAAGAGGAATTGTTCGTAAATATTTTTCGCAAATGATTGTAGGCTGGAGAAGAATGGTCGGATGTGGATGGAGACGTTCCAGGTTATTAGATAAACATAAAAACCATTAAATATGATCCTATCACAAACAACGAACTACGACTCTTACAATCTCTTAACATTATCCCTTTGGCCTGTCATCAGTTTCTTATGGATAATTCACAGTTTAGAACCTGAACAGGAAAGAAGAGGCTTAAAAAATTAGATGCAAATGTCGTGGATTTTCTCGATCCCCGTCCAAAAGTTAAAAATAACAATTAAAGCCGACGGGTCATGCCAAACTCCTCTAAATAAGTCCCCACCCCTCTGGTGAATCCGCCCTAAATAAATCCCCCTTCGAAATAACTCCCCAATCAGATGCAGTTTGTAAAATGTAAATGAAATAATAACTCCCTATCGGCGTTTATAAATGTGTATATGTACGCTCTTTCATCATAAAAACAGCATAATTTCGCAGCAAAAAGCCCATTGGCCTCGTTAATTTGACATACCATACGTAAAAAACGTAGTTTATGAAGAGCCCTTGCCTGTTTAATTCTAATTTTGTCAAAAATCAGATTTTCAGTTTAGAATAATAACTCCCCATGGGCGTTTATTTAGATGAATATGATATCCTACGCTCTCTTATCATAAAATCACCATCAATTCACGGCAAAAGCCCATGCACTTCGTTAATCTATTGACATGTTATAATAAAATAGCGTAATTTATGAAGAGCCCTTGTCTGTCGGAGAGTAATTCTAATTACCGTCACCTAGTCGACGATTTGTAGTTTGGTCTCTGATTCTACCCACTCCGACCGAGTCACAAAAAATTGTTTACATCAGAAATAATGAACCGTGAAAATGCTCCAAGTTCCAATTTAGCACGAACTATCCCTCGACATTATTACTTTTTTAATGCAAGTTTTCCATGTCACCTAATAACCCTTCTCCATTTCTCCTAAATGTTTATACAACTTTAAAAATTAAACAAACATATTTCAGACAGTGATATCCTGTATGGTTTCCAATAACTCGAATACGTGGAATAGAGCATGTAACTAACCTTTGAACCAAACCATTCCGATAATCGCAATTACAATTATAAAACATTCTATTCACTTTGGCATTATGATATTTTTGAAATCGGACGAGGCTTTCAATTCTTATTTGCAACGTCGTTAGGGTCCGTTCATAAAGTTCGACAAACTTAAATACAATCTCGTAGATTCTAGATATAATTATGATTTTTAAATTCCAAATAAATAGAATTGCAAGACGGTAGAGGAAATGGTCCACTGTCTAGTTTATAAATTAACCCGAATATTATAGAAAAAAAATTAGAGTACCGCATTTCTATAAATAGATTCTCTGAGGGTATGTTTATTCAAACCCTTCGAATAAGGGCAACTTGATATTTTTTGGAGGGTGGGGCTTTATTCCGGGGGTTTTATTTATAAACGCGTAGGGTTCATTATCTGTATATATCGGAGGAATTGGAAACATCTAATAAAATCATTAAATAAATTACAGTTAATCACAGAAATATTTTTAATTTTGCGGTTTTTGATGATTGAAGTTAAGAAATTGTACTTATTTAAATTCTCTAAGTAAATTATTGAATTTATCAGGGATTTTAAACCACAAAACTTCATAAAATCTTCATCCATCCCATCTCAAGAAGTAAATAATTCGCTAAAATTCCGAAAATCGTATATAGTTTCGAAACCTGAAATTTCGTCAAACGCTCCAAATCTGCATTTTTTCCCCGTTCCATTCTAATTCCTATTCTTGGCAGAATTCGACATGAAATCCCATCTTCAATTTCGCTATATTTAAAAAATTAGCATAAAAACCGGCATGGATATGGATTCGATCTTCGATCCCCCTAACCTCCCATTATCCCTATTACATCCGTCTCCAACTCCACAAGAACTTTATTGTGGACTAATAACTAATGCTAGGACATTTTAAACAAACTACCCACTCCACGTTCCTAATAGGGTGGAAATAACAGTCCCTAACAGAGACCCAGGGACCCTTGTTATCTGAGATATTATTATTTATTTACTGCATAGCCAAATCTGAGAATAAGAACGAGAAGAAAGCAGAAAGAAATAACAAGTAACAGAATCCCATGTTTTTTAACACATGCAATAATATAATAGAGATATATAATCTTCACACCAGTAGATCCTATTCCTACGATTTTTTGCGATAATAAAATAATGAGGCATAAATGATCGTAATGCAGTGGGACAGAATGGCCCTTCGTTACTGGTTAGTTGTAAGGTGTAACTCATCCCCACGATTTACGAAGACACCGAAAAAACCCGACATGTCATGGCATAGGCGGTACCGATTACGACGCAAATAAATGTCACTGCAAAGGACAACATATAAAAAATAAATTTCTTAAAAACCCCAGTTTTATGACGACCCTTTTTCAGTATCAAATACATAAAAGTTACTTATGGACACTACGTTTTCTACCAAGTGCCAGGAGGCTTAATTTGTAATCAGAGTTTCGATATTTTAATAGCAGGAAATATTCCGTGACTCAAGTACAAACAAAAAGTTAAAACAAATTAAAAATTAATCAAATAAAAACATTCCGGGAATTCTTTGAGGAACTCAGTTTCGACCAGTTCCCTACTTTGTCGAAATCAGTCCAGTTTTTCGATTCCAAAACGCCCCCGTCTGCGGCGTAAAGATGTCCACTACTGCCTCTCCTGATATCCATTTCCAAACTAATGTTAATATTACGTTAATTAAAAATTTTGAAATCCCTGATGACCCTTTGGTCGATCCGAAAAACCCTGAAAGTGACTCTAGTCCCTTAGATACTTTGACCCCTAAGTTAATTCGTAAAAATACGGAGAGTTTCGTCGATTCCCAAAGTGATCCGAATATTCTGAATACACCGAGTGGTTCTGAATCCTCGGTTGACCAGGGTATTTTATTGCCTAATTGCAAATCACTCAACGAGGAATGTGAGGCACCCCTTTTTGTCGACATTTCGAAATGTCGACAACCAGAAAAATTGACCCCAAAGAAAGAGCTTGTTGATAATTCGCCAGAGGCATCGGTGTCCGAGATATCGACACCAGTTACTCGACGATTTAGACGAATTAAGGTCAAAACTTCGAGTGCACATTGCCAAACTGAGGAATCGGAAGGTATGTTAGTTTAATTCACTGGTTTTTAATTGCTTTTGATTTTAAGCAAACTATGAACTACGAAAGATAAATGATAATATAACAAAAATGCAATTATGAATAATTATCCACGTTTAGTTGTTGACGTTTCTATTTATAACCCGGAAATGTAGTTCGTTACAGAGGAGTACATATTTATATTAAAATCAATCTTTTAAAAGTTTTGAAACAAATTTTTTAATGGAGTTTTCGGGATTTCTAAAGGAGGCTGTAAAAGAAAACAGTTTATTTTATTAGTCATTTTTAGCTACAATTTTTTATTGCAATAAATTAAACTTAAAACGGCTTCCTTTATGTCAAAGGTCGGGAGGTTGTAACTGAAGATGGATAGAATTTGACTCAAGCTCCGATGCAAATGACATATGAATATCAGAAGTTTATAATTTCTTGAACGTTTTGTTCACCTTGAAAAAAGCATTTAACATTATACATATAGGTTGCAAAGTTGTAATAATGTGAAGCGTTTTAAATTGAGAGATTAAATACAGAGTTTTTGAGCCCTCATTCTTGCTTGGAAATTGTAGATCTCGTCAAAGTTTACGAACAACAGAGTGGATGGAAACTCTGTACCTGAACTTATACATGGTTCAATTTCGTTTTAGCAAAAAATTAAATACCGGTTTTAATTTTACTCTGAAATGTTTGGATTTTCGACATTCGCAAGTTAAAATTAACCTTTTTTTTAACTTTAAAAGCCATTTTTGGTCACCTTTGTTTTTTAAGACTTTAACGAGGGTATTGGTTGTATTCAAAACTTCAAACACTAGCATCAATTAAGACTGATGACATTAGGTCGTTTCTCGTATTCAAAAACCACCTTGGCTTATGCAAATGGCTTATTTTTCAAAGCATTGATTTATAAGTCTTCAGGGGGACTTATTCCGGGGCCCCTAAATTCCTTCAATTGACTGGAATAGTGACAGAGAACTGAAAGATAACTTTATTGTATAATTTCAGGGCTGGAGTCAAACAGGGAGAACGGAATAATGGAGAAAGTTGCGGTTCCTAAACGAAACACTCCAAATCCTCATCAATCCATGATTTCCAACCCTCAAAAACCCTCAAGTTCATCTTCCAACATCGATCAAAGACATCGACATTTAGAAAACTCATCGAATATGCCGAGCTCAGGAAGTAGTTCCTCTAGCTCTAGGCCAATCCCTCCCAATGCTACAACCAACTCGTCGAAAAATGGAGAGACGCTTCCCAACTCTGCACATTCCATCCCTCCAAACTCATCGACGGCTTCAAACACTCGACCAAGCTCATTGAAACCTGACAACGTGTCTAAAAATACAAACGGCCACTCTTCCTCGAGTTCTCACTCATCGACATATCAAACCTCCAATGGCAAAAAACATTCAAGTTCATCCAACTCATCGATTCCTCCAAACTCCCAATCATTGAAGCATTCAAACTCATCGAAAGGTCCAAACTCTCATTCTAGCTCAGTCAAGCCTCTGATTTCATTGAAAAATGGAGACTTCATCAAATCATCAAACTCGCCGAAACATTCAAATCACCATGAAAAATCAACCACATCCACAAACTCATCGACAAGTCGAGAGTCACAGTCCAACGTTTGGAAAGCTCCGCAGAAGTCATCGAAAGGCCATTTCTTCTCCTCGAAGCATCTCAGCTCGTCGAATCATTCCACCTCAAGTTCCTCGAAACTTACAAACTCATCGACAACCTCGACTGCCCTGCCGAAGTCATCGAAAGAGGACCACTCTGCAATCTTAAAATCTCTAAACCTATCCAACTATCCCGACTCCCCTTCCGCATTGCCCAAGATTCCAAAGTTTAAAACGTTGGAATCGGTGGCTCAGACGGGATCAAATGATGATCCGAATTCTCATTCGAAATCGTCCAAGTCGTCAAAAGAGGAGCCCATTCTCCACACTTCTTCTCCGAACAATTCAACATCATCGAAAGATGATCCAAACTCGTCGAAACATTCGAATTCCCATTCGTCTTCGTCCAAGAAAGCTAGCAGCTCCCATTCCCATGGCCATAAATCCCAAAGGTCAAAGTCCGCTAAAGATCTGGCCAAATCTGGGGAACACCGGCATTCCTCCTCATTGTCAAAGTCCAAATCGGGAATAACAAAAAATAGGACAAGTGCAAAGTCCCATTCCTCCTCCAAAGGACAGGAAAATGTCGAAGATGGGAAATCCCCGAGCCAAAACCCGGGTAACAGGCCCATTAGCAAAGGGATCAAAACTCAACCGAATAACCCGGCCGACAAGCCCGAGGGAAATCCCCCCTCTTCATCGACATCAACAGGTTAGTAAACACTTACCAAATCAAAGCAGTTCAAAACCGGATTTAACCGACAAATTATCAATAGACGCTATGGTCAATTGAGGATTTGGGAACTGAGTGAGTTTCATTGGAAGTGGGGACTTATTTTGGGGTGACACTTTGCTTCATCCTGATTTTTATGTTCATAATTATTAGGTGCTTAATTTATAACCTAATTACAACATAACATAGATTGTCTTGCAATACTTGTTCCCTATTCCAACCTTTTCAAACAGGTACAATACCAAATTTCATCAATAAACTCCCAGTAGTCCCATGAGAATGGGGTGGGGACTTTATTTCGGGGACTTTATTTACTTAATATTGGTCGTATGTTAAAATCTTTATAAATCATTTCCAAAAATGGGTCATGTGTCATTATGGGCAACCTGTTAAAGATTATTTAACCGGAGCTATTACTGCCATTCTTGATACTGATGCACGACCTTTGTATATCCCACAGGGTCAAGAAATGACGGAGGTGACCCCAGATCCGAATTCGAGGTCATTCCAGATCCCAATGACGATATCCGTATGAAATTCCGGAAGAAGCGTTCAGTGGACGATTTTGAGCTGCCGTCGTCGTCAGTAGGAGCTGCTCCTAGCGATGACGAAGAGTCCCTTCCCGATATTTCCGGTCCTCCCGTCGTCAGCCCATTTTTAAAGAAGTTGAGTCCCGACCCGCCCACTCGGGTCCTTACTCCTCAGAAAACTGAATGTAGCCATTCTCAATCAATTCCCAAAAACCGGAAGCATGATTCCAGGAAAGACGCCAAAAAATATCGAAAAATCGTCGCTAAAGGTCCTCGACGGTCTAAAACACAAATTCGGGCCCAAAAAGGTCAGTTGTTCTCCATTGCTTTGGGCCATTTATGGTTTGTAACTGAAATTCCTTAAGACTGGTTTTAGGAACCTCATACAAAAATTAGTTAAAGAAAGTTAATTAAAATGATAAGATGGAAGCAAATTATGTAGCAAATTAATCCTTATGATTTGTTTAGGCGAGAAGAGTTCCAAATTAAAGAGTCCAAAGAAAGAAACGCTGTCATCATCCAACCTAATTTTCGACGTTTTGAGCCAGGAACCAAGAGCAGGTCCTTCCGGCCAACAAACGGCCCCTAAGGATCGCAAAGAGGCTTCAAGTTCCAATTTGTCCATTTTTACATTTCCATCCGACGAGGATGAGCGGACTAAAGGTGTGCTTCGAGAAATAATTACGGATTTTAAATTGCATTATATATTTATTTTAAATATATAATAATAATTGTAGGAGCTCAAAGCGCTGAAAATAGTGGTAAGGCAAAAAGGAAGTACACTTGTCGGAAAAGACGGAAGCCACCAGTTGGTATGTTAATAGTTTTTCCTGCTCATCATCGATAATTTACAGATATTTTGGGCTAATGAACTAAATATTAATTGCAATTAATTTGCAGATGCGGATTTTAAAATTCAGTGGAGGAAATCAAATCCAATAACCAAGGACTACTCCCTTCGTGAAAGGGTCAAGGCAGCCACCTCTGACTCCAACGCTGAAGAAGGTCAGCGGAAATCGCTTCCAGCGTCTTCTTCTAAAATGTCACCGAAAGGTTACTTAATTTACATGAATTAAGCTTATCCATTAGAGCTCCTTGTCACCGTTGATCCTGCAAGTTTCTTATATATTTTGAACTGCTAATCTGATTTAAGTTGATTTCTCGCTCGTTTCATCGTTTTTTTGTGGTTTACACTGTAGTCCCCTCCTACAGTTCCGTAACACCAGTACACTATTATATCTGATGTCTGACTTGTTCAGATGAAATTTTGGCCATTACATAAGTGCCTTCAAATTTGCAATAAAATCCCACAACGCAAATTGAATCGCGAGACGCGAGATAAAGGTGAAAGTCGGGTAAAAATAGTTTTTGATTCGATTATGCCGTTTAAAGTTGCTTTAATTGTAGGAATGTTTAAAAGATGATCTTAGGTCAGTTTAAATCGATTAACCTGATGTATATCCCTAAGCCTACCTGATATAATAATTATATACGACCCAAAAATGGTCAGAAATGGGGATTTATTGGATATTTGGCATGTGACAAGACTGGTTTGAGTGGAAGACATGCTTTTTTAAGAACATAATCAAAGCATGATGATTGGTTTTAAAATTATTTGAATACTTATTTTATTTTATAGTCAAGTCTTAATTAATTTTAATCCTGCTTTAGGAAAGAGTTGTAGAGCTAACCGTAACGCAAAAGCTAACGCTGATCAAAAGTCCCTTAAACCCTCAGTCCTGCCAAGTCTGCCTGACATCCTCCTAATGCAACGTGACAAATCTAAACCTTTCACCGAATTCTTTAAGAAATCCCTTCAACGTGCATTCTCTGCTTCTGATTTCAGCGAAAGCATACGTAATTACAATTATTTTCACACGATACGACCGTAATTCTCTAAATAGAACCCCCCCCATAAAAACCGGCTTTTGGGTGGTAGATTTCACATTTCAAGGGTTTAAATTTGGTCCCAAGGGATTTATTTAGAGAAATACGGTAGTTCTTTTATTTCCCGATTTTTTTAATTACTACTTGATTCAGATCAACTGCCTTCATAATTCCTTATATATAAGCATACACACTGAAATTTCAATTATTCTTTAAATGCAGGACTACAAAGAATGAGACCCGTCTCCCCAAATTCTTCGTCAACCAAAAAACGAAAGAAATCAGATGACGAAATGATCGGAACCACACCCACAGCCGGTTCAAGTACTTCAATAGTAATTGAGACTGTTACGGAAATCAGCCAGGGCGATCCAGTCGGTAAGTGGGGGTGGTTTTGCAATTAATCTATTAGTTAATGTACTGAGGCTAATATTTAGTGCTGGGACTTTTTGCATCCCTGGCTGCTCCATAGTATTAACCTGCCTGTCCCTCTTGGCACTCTACGGTTATGAGGAAGTGGAATTCCCGTACCGTGAAGAGACCGACATGTCCATCGCAGAGGAGACTCTGCAAACCACATCTCGTAAGTGATTGTGAAATGGTGTATATCGATACAGGGAGGAAATGAGAAGTCCCAGCACTAAACGTCGCCCTCAATACCATATATACATATCATCCAAAACCATTCGAAATTCTTTAAAAAGATGCATGACTGAATGTAAAGCTATGAAATCAACTCTGATTTATTTATTTCAGTTAACGCTGGAGTTGGAGTAGTTGCAGAAATTGAGGTGATGACAACTGACCAAGAATCGGAAGAACACGATAACGTCATTGGAATTGATGAGGAGGATGAGGATAACCTCACCAATCGTGAGTTCATCGATTCTATTAAATATATTTCAGTTCTCTAAATATAACCCCCCGAAACATAGCCCCCCCCCAAATACTACGTTTACGAATTAAAATGGCATTATTTTAAAGTTACGTTAAATACGGACTATATAATTTTATGAAATTCTAAAATATTTCGAAACGTGAAACAACATTTTTCCATTTTTATATGTTATGTTTTTTTATACCATCCCCATGATGTAGATGCCCACCTCAAAATACATTTACCCCCATAGGAGATCTATAAAAAAATCGGTGCTGATTTTTGGGTCACAAATATTTACAAAATTTAATTCCGAGTAATATTTTTTTAAAGTCGATAGCGAAACCTCCGGTACTTCCGTCGTAACAGATGAATCGGTTTTCCTCTGGCAAAATGCGCTAGAAAGTGGTATTGACGATGACGACGGATCAATATCTCCATCCACTTCTTCATCTTCAGGTAGAGATACAAGCTTTCGAATGAAATTCCTGATAATTGGTTTACATAAAAGTCCTTGTGTTCGTTGACTCACCGGTAAAACTCGTTTCTCATGGGGCTCACTATAGAGAACGAGAAGAGTTTTATCCGGCGAGTCAACGAACACAATGATTCAATGCAATTTAATTACCCCGGCGTATCGCTTAGAACCCTTCGTTTTTTAATTGATTCCAAATGATATTTTTGTCGACAGATGATATAATTGCTGCCGCACTTCATGCGGCTGGATTTTCCGAGAGTCGAGCCATATCCCCAGAAGAACCAGAGAGTCCACTACAAAACACGGCGAAAGTACCTTCTCCGCAGAGCCCTGACATCACGGAGACTGCTTTCATCCCGAATTCAATCGTAGAAAGTGGGGACTTGCTAATTTCCGAGTCCGTCCCCGACAATTTCTTACAAAATGTTGGAAAACATAGCTCCGAAAATTCGGTTCTACAGAATGAAGTTCAAACCGAGCCTCATGACCTTTCTACACACTCTCTGGATTTAGAAGATCAGATCTATGACCTATCGCTTGCTGGCCCTGAGATCGAAATCCACACTTCTGACCCTCAGTCTCAACAAAATGATTATATATCCCAGCCGAACGAGCAATCTCAAGAAAATGAAGGTCAATCTTGGACAAATGATTCCGATCTTGAGCAAAATCACCGTCAGCCTCAAAATGACCCACAATCTCAGCAAAATGGCATTCATCCCCAGTCGAGCTTACATCAAATTGAGGCAATTAACCTCCAATCTCAATTCAGATTTCCTGACCTTCAGCCAGACACCCAAAACGCTTCATCTCGAGACAATAAAACCTTGATATCAACATCAACAAATGTTCCTTCATCTGACGCTCCGAAAATAATGAGTCCTTTGTCCATCGTCTGTGACAATCATAATGGATTCGTGAGGATGACCGATAATCAACGTCAGGGAAGTACCACTCAAAATGGAGTTTCAGCTGGACTTCAGAACGGGATTTCGTCTGAAGTTACGATACATTATGACGAAGTGTCGAATTCGTCAGAGCAAGATTACGACGCTACAGTCACTATAAGAGTAGACGAAAGCTTGGGATTTGGAAGTAGTTTGTCTTCAAGGGGCTTTGATACCGACAATCAAAGACGTGAGTCGTCGAATTATTCGGATGAAGACAGTTGCGATTCAATTATCATTCTATACGAAGGGATATCCACACTACCTCAGCAGAACTCATCGACTTCAGCGGGAGTACGACCTCCCCCTGAACATGATTACATGACTCGAAACGCTGAAATCGTGGTACAAAATAACAATGGTTCTGTGTCAATGATTCACATTCAACTCGAGATTCCAACTACCGAACCGATGGTCTCAAATCCACAGGATACAGAGGTGATTGTCCAAAGTTTTGGACCAGAAATGCAATCGATAAATGCAGTACACCTGGAACAAAACAGGGAATCTGTGCTCCCGAGTCCTGAACCAGCGGTCCAAAATACTAACACGATACACCCAAATGCAGGACACTCGGTCCGAACTACCCAACCAATTGTTCCAAATCGTGAATCAGTGGCTTCAAATACAGCTCCAATTGTCCCAAATCCTGAACAGATCGTCGAAATCCAAACCACAATCTCGTTTGTTCCAAATACGGATCCCGTGCTCGAAAATGCTCAAACGATGTTTGGAAACTTGGTACTCGACACTGAAAGTGCGATACCGATGATCCACAATACGCAAATTACGATGCAATCCATGGATCCGAATGCAGAACCAATTGACAATCAAAGAAATGCAAGTGAAGTGGAACATTTTCAACTCTTTAAACACGTATTCCAGCGTCGAATTTCCAAAGGTCGACGGACATTATCGAATGTCCAACAAGTTGAAACCCCTGCTCGAGAAACAGAGGATGCTGTATCCCTTCCGGAGATTAATGGCTTGGATTTGGGTAAACGTTTATGCTATTAAATTGCCAAATTTTTCAAGTTAACCCTGTTAAATCATTTCTTACAATCTAACATATTTAAACGGTTACAGAGACAGAGAGTGAAACGGACGAGATAATTATTTTACCTGGAGTTCATAGGGCAGAACCCGTTGCTGCTCTCAATCTGTGCACACATGTATCCGACCCAGCTACGGGTAATTATATTATTTTGTGGAACAAACTTTATAATGATGACGATTAAACTTAAATCTACATATTTTTGTTTAGACGAAGGAAATCATCGGGAAATGCCATCAAATCCAACAGATCGGAATTCAGCCACTTCCGTCGGCACTTTGTCCCCGTTTGAGACCAATGTTCAAAACTCCGTAACGATGGGTGAGAAATTGAGAAGCATGGCTTCTTATTCCGGGGGGCTATTAATTTAAATACAATGTTCTTAATTTATTGCAGATTCTGGAGGAAGGGTGGCAGCTGCAACCTACATTCCTTTAATCCAGATAGCTGCAACAAACCCGTCTCCAACAAGACTTCAAAATAGCTCACCCGATCGAATACCCGAAAGCTCCCAATCTGAAAAGATAACTGAAAATGAATTGTCCGACGATGAAATTTCATTGAGTCAACTTGACCTTGGGAGTGATGAACCCGCCGTCAATAGTACCACCAAACTGACCTTCTACGCCGACACCGAAACCACGCCAAGAGATGCAACCGGAAGTGAATCAGACTTGACTCCCATCAATCTCAAAATATCAACTCCCGGACAGACGCCTCTACAAAACCTTTTAAATGGGATCAACAACGTCGTTTCCAAACTGCAACGAAATCAGAATCAGCTTCTCCAAGAAGAAGTTTTGACATCTGCTCAAAATAACCAGGAAGCGTCGGAGTCGACTCCCTTGGACATGTCGATGTTCCCCAAAACTTCCAGAAGGAAGCCAACTACAACACGGAAGCTCCTAATGCACCCTGAACGAACTGGCATCGAATCTGCGGGGTCGAGCAACTTCCTTCAATTCCCACCCTTATCGATGCCCAATTTAGGGATCGGGAATCGAGATCCAGAAATCGGGATCCAGAATCTTTTGAAGACGGTTTGCCCTGGGAAAGATGGGGACTTGAGATATGTCAAGACAGTTCCTGGAGCTGTTGTAAGTATACCGAAATTAAAGCATTTTATGTTCTTAAATTATCTACCTTAAGAGGTAATTTGTAATTTTGGTATCTTACCTTTGACCTTTATAATCAAATTTATCTCCGTTTTTACAGAGCCAACCTACTCCAGATAGCCTGATAAATCTTCTCAATCCAAATCCTGTTCCAGGAACAAGCAGTCAAGGCACTGCTCCTTCGATAAATGCCCTCAACAGAAGGCAAGAAAATCATCCTCCGACAATATCAATGTCAGGCCCAAATCTGCTCCAAAATCCCGAGCCCATCATCGAAAATTTAGCTGGAAGCTCGAAGAAACCTCCGGTCAAGAAACCAAGGGGGAAACCAGGTCCAAAGCCAAAGAACCGAATCGATCCGGATATCCCGTCAGACTCCTTTGGGTCAACCATCCAAGATCAAAGGGCAACAAAAGCTACAAAACGAGGTCGACCAAAGAAATCAGATCAGGATTCCATGAATCACCTCAAGGCGCTGCGAACTTGTAATGTCTGTAAATTCGCGTACTCTTGCCCCAAAGACGCTTCCACCTGTCTCGCCCGACATCGACGGAAGCAGTGTTGGATATGCGGCTACTTGCTCTACGACGGGGAAACATTCCAATCTCACAACACTCGGTTTCATTCACCTGCAAATTCTAATCCCGAGGGGGTAAAGTGCCCCCTCTGCTCAGAAATCCTCCCCTTTAATATACAACTAAGGATTCACATGGAAGCGAGGCATTTCCAAATTGACCCCAACGACATGAGTGGTAATGACTCAACTGTCCCTCCTCCAATTCCATTATATACGGAGACGGAAACAATTGCAGCCCATAACTTGGTACGCCTGTCCTCCTCATCGGCTGATACTAATCGGACTGGAAATGAGGATGAAGACCCTTCAGAGCCTAAAAGATCCAGAATGTCGCCGATGAATACGGAAGACTCTCAAGGGACGGACACGGCTTCGGACAATAGTTTCCTCGATACCGTTCGGACCGTGATCGTCAAGTCGACGAATAGATCTGCTCCATGTACGATTACCAGACCACCGCCGGAAGACCCGTCGACATCTTCATCGAATCTGCAACCAATTCCGACTGTTTCTATTCAGGCATTTGGTGTAGTAAATGCAAATGGGCCGTTGGCACAGGTCCCGCCACCGAATTCAGCCCCAGTCATGGCTCAAAATCTAGTTGATTTGAATCGGGAGGCTCAAATTCTTCCGCAGTCGGTTCAAATTCTTCCACAGTCGGTTCAAATTGTTCCGCGGCTCAACAACGACAACAATAACAACAACAACAACATCCTTCGTCCAATTCAACCGTCGAGGTATAGTCCAATTTCACCGGCTTTGAATAGGAATCAAGATCTTGGGCCAGGCCCGTCGGAGCGGGTACTTGTGCCACAGCCCCGCTCACCCGCAAGGGTACTCGTCCCACAAGCAATAGTACCCATCTCGGAGTTCATATCCCAGGACCCCCATCGACAGATTGAACCAGGTCCAGCTCATCCGAGGTCAATTCTGCTGCCATCGGTATCTAATTCTAGCCCTCCTGTTCAAAGGCAAACACCACCTGCACCAAACGCCTACGGAATATATCGACAGCGTGGTCACAGTTTACGAGAGCTGATTCAATATCCTGGAATAGTTAATGGGAATCATCTTAGCATTCCTCCGGCAGCTCCTCGACCCACGGAAGACCCTCGACCATTGGTCTCTTTGAATGATTCTAATCCCATGGGTCAGAATGGTCAACAAATGATTGCATATTCCGGCGGGCAAGTTTACGCCACTCCCGATGATCATCAAAGGAATATGTTTAATGTCCTTAATCAAAATGGGCAAATTCGAAATCAACATACCGTCCATCATGTAAGGGGACAGTTGATGATGTACAATCAGCGACAGAACCACCCTAACCTCCGAATGCCTTATCAAATCCCGAGGCAGCATGCACCCTTCGCTAATCATAATGGAAATCCTCCTAACCGTAATGCTATGGGCAACCCAAGAATGCTTGGTCATATTCCGGCTGGTGAGACACTGCCTTTTCATTCGCGAGTTACCCTGCCACAAGAACATTTGCAGCCTCCATCGAACGATTTCGGGAATTATTGCCGTGATACATGTCGACGTAATGACTGTACTCAGACTCACTATTCCCGGTTACAGAACGGATTCTTGAATCAACCTAATCCAAATCAATTTATGCTAAACCAGTCAGCAAATGAATCCTCAGCTACCCGGAACTCGCGTCAATCTACGACAGAAAATCGTCCATCGCCAGAGCAGGGGCAAACGAGAGCGCAGCAAATGTTAGGCTGTCATTCACAATCTGAACACGGTGATCCTACTGCACGTCGTCGAAAATCAAGACAGGACGCAGCACTTCACCGGCAATCAGAACAGGAAACTTCTGTCGAGTTTCGTAGACAATCTGAACAAGAACAATCTGCTCTTCGTCGACAATATGAGCAGGAACAAGCGGCACTGCGTCGACAACCTGAACACGAACAAGTGGACGCGCTTCATAGACAATCCGTACAGACTCACGCTGCCGCGCTTCATAGACAATCTGAACAGGTTAACGCTGCCGCGCGTTGTCGGCAATCTGAACAGGAACGAGTGGACGCGCTTCACAACCAAGCTGAACAGGAACAAGCGGCATCGAGTAGTAGTCAACACCCCACATCCAGTCCAATCCCTCAGCCATGCTCAACTCGTCCTCAAGTATCAGTCCCAGTAGCCTCAACCTCAGGCATACCGTCCATCCGGCATTCCACGATTAGTCGACGATCTGATCAGGATCACGCTGTCGCGCTTCGTCGGCAATATGAACCGGAACAAACGGCCGCGCTTTATAGACAGTTTGAACAGGATCACGCTGCCTCGTTTAATATACAATCTGGACAGGTTAACGCTGCCTGGCTTCGTCAACAATCTGACCAGCAGAACTCTGCCGCGATTCGTAGACAACCTGAACAATATAACGATGGCACGCTTTGTCGGCAATCTCAACAAGAACAACCGGTGGCGCTTCATAGACAGTCTCAACCGGACCACGTTACCGCACTTAATAGACAATCTCAACAGAATAACGCTGTCACGCTTCGTCGACAAGCTGGACAGGAACAAGCGGTCACGATTCAAAATCAATCTGAACAGGTCAACGCTGCCGCGATTTGTCAACAATCTGACCAGCAGAACTCTACCGCGATTCGTAGACAATCTCAACAGGATAACGCTGCCACGCTTCATCAACAAGCTGGACAGGAACAAGCGGCCACGATTCGAAGTCAATCTGAACAGGTCAACGCTGCCGCGATTAGTCAACAATCTGACCAGCAGAACTCTGCCGCGATTCGTAGACAAGCTGAACAAGAACAACTAGAACAAGCCGCACCTCGTGCACACTCTGAACAGGATGACGCTGCCTCACTTCGTAGGCAAGCTGAACAGGAACAAGCGGCGCCTCGTCAACAAGCTGAAGAGGATAACACAGCTCCGCTTCGTCGGCAGTCTGAGCAGGAACAAGCGGACGCGCGTAGTAGACAACATTTAGAGGAAGACGCGGAATTGCTTATGAGGCAGGCTGTACAGGCAGGAGCGGCTCTGCATCGTATTGTTGGACATGCTGATCAGGAACCAGTGGCATCACTGGCATCGAGTAGTAGACAGCAGCCCACATTTAATTCAGCCCGTCCGCGTCCACAAGGATCAGCCCAAATACCCTTGACCTCAGCCATGGTGTCCATCCGACATTCCACAGAACCCGTTTTATCGGGTCAACCTACAATTGTCATTCAAGAGCGGTCAGGTCAACAGCCTTCATCTTCGTCGCTAAACCCAGCTCCAATAAACTCTAATTCAGCCCGTCCACGTCCACAAGCATCAGCCCAAATACCATCGAACTCAGCCATGGTGTCCATCCGACATTCCACAGAACTCGTTTCGTCGGGGCAACCTGCGATTGTCATTCAAGAGCGATCCGGTCAACAGCCTTCTTCTTCGTCGCTAAACCCAGCTCCGATGAACTCTAATTCAGCCCGTCCGCGTCCACAAGGATCAGCCCAAATACCCTTGACCTCAGCCATGGCGTCCATCCGTCATTCTACAGAACCCGTTTCATCGGGGCAACCTGCGATTGTCATTCAAGAGCGGTCAGGTCAACAGCATTCTGCTTCGTCGCTAAACCCAGCTCCGATGAACTCTAATTCCGTTCGGGTTGTCGGTGCACAAATTCCGAACAACGAACCTTCACCTCCAAGAATTGCTCAGCCAGCTGAACCACCAGAACAAGAACAGGACTTGTTGCAACAATGTTTGTCCCGAAATCGGGAAGACTGGCTTAGGAGGGCCTATTTTAGGGCTTATATACAGTGGTCCCAAGCCCTGAGTCAAGAAGACCAGGTATGGTTGGCCTTAATGACTGACCCGATAGTGAGGGGTTACCTGGAGACGAATGATTTTATTTATAGCGGAGTACCGAATGACGATGGGACAATAACGCTGCCACTAACGCCGGAGAGTTCTCAACTACAATCCCTTACAGGCGAAAACCTGGAACGATTCCTCGCTAACCAGGCACGGATTCTCAACAGCCTTTTGGACCACTTCAGGATTGTCCATTTCAACCACAGAATTGTATGATTTCAACCATTCGAGAAGAGAGCCAAGACAGGACTTGCAGGGCGATGCTCAGAATCCATTGGACATGGCCCCAGCTCCTAATTAAGTTATTTTGAAAAGAGTGTTAGTGAAAATATTATAGTTTTAAATTATATATAAATTAGTATAGTCTTAATGAAATTATAAAACATTGATGAAGATGTTGTAGACATAAAGACACATTATATATATCCCTCGTGGTTTTGAACATATTAATATGTCAAAGAGGGTTTATTCTTCACCTGAACTTCATATGAATTGTATTTCAGATTGCAAAAATGCATGTACAGACTACAGACTGAACATTGCAGTTCCTTTATGATTTAGTTATACCCTAGTTATTTTATTCCATTTGCGTTTAGTGCTTTTTCTAACATTTTATACAAATGTATTTATAATTTGATCTGGATAAAATTCGAAATTTCGTGTTAAGACATACCTTTAGAACTTCAGTTCTGGCATTGTAACCTGGAAATTAAGTTTTTCTGATTTTTCTTTCTAAAACTAATTGTCGGAACAGAATTTGGCTTCCTGTGCAAAATCGTAAAGATTTTTATTTCATATTTTGTACAATAAACTAATGTAGAAGAAGTTCCGATGCTTACATTGATTGACCGACGGCATCATTAATGTATGTATAAATTTAACATAAAGGATGTTAAGGGATAAGAGCGGAAAATTGGGCCCCTCCAGAAAAAAAGTTCCTTGGTTACAATTTTTCTTGGTTGTCAGCTTTACGATTCAAAAAATGATCATATACTGCCCGTGAAAGGGGAAAATAATTTCACTCCGGCTTTGAACTTCCTCCATGCTAGAACTGTTGTTCAATTTTCCAAAGCCGATTTTCGCGTTTAATTCTGTATACTTTTGTTATATGCTTGCCATTTTATTGTTAATACTAACTGTTTAATACTGTTTTTGCTAGGTTTTGTTGAAAACAATATTGTATTTTTTCTAAGTTGAGGCAAAGAGTACATGGTGTTGGCCATGGTAACGGTTTCACCTTAGTATGCGTTCACCCCCCCCCCCTCGAAATCTTTGGGATGACCTACAGCCTCAGGGGTGCGTTGTATCGAAAAAATGCAAAGAGTAAAAAAGGTGGAAAATTTAATTTGCCAGTGCCGTTTGATCTCGAAAGTTAATTTTTTGTGATTTAAACACGCTAAACCATATAAGACTAAATTTTAAATCGCCGTTTTTTGGCCAAATCACTATATTTTGGCTAATAGCACAACCTTTTATTGATTCTCATATAGGAAAAACTATACAATTTTTTTATTTAAAAAAAATCGGTTGAAAACCGACCAAGATATGCATGTTCTAAGTTTCCTTATAGGCAACATCATGTAACTGCTATATCATATAGCCGTCGTTATAGTACCGGATATAAATATAGGCCAGAAACAGTAATAAGTACTTATCAAATCTCCCAAAAGGGATATCCTATCGCCCTAGTATCCTTAGAATCCCGCAGTTGCAGGCGTTAAAACGTTGTGACTAAAAAAGAGGTATTTTAAGTAATAATAACCGAAAAACTAAAAATTTCAGAACTAAAGCTTCTGTATTTTATTCGTTTAACTACACCGTCTATTCGTCCGACGTCCGTGCTCTAACTCAGAACGCCTGAACTTTTTCAATTCTTTTTTTGAATACTTCATCATTAGGTCCTAGCCCAGCGTGAGTTTGAATTTGGACTAAATTGGACACACCCCTGCCCGCAAAAAATTAGAAATCAAGCACCAAACATGTCTTTAACATGTATATATCTCCACTTGCACTCTGTAATTCATACATTTTCTATATGTCTAACAAATGAATCTTCTACCTATCCAACTCATATATATATATATATCCTATACTCAAACACATACGGGACCGCCCCCACTCACACTGGGGGTGTGCCCGCACCAAATGGGGCAACTTGAGATTTCAATGCTAAATGACTCCTACATGCCTGTGACGGCCCCAATTGACACGGGACCACCCCCACCCACACTGGGGGTGTGCCCGCCCCAAATGGGGCAACTTGAGATTTCAATGCTAAATGACTCCTACATGCCTGTGACGGCCCCAATTGACACGGGACCACCCCCCCCCCCCACACTGGGGCTGTGCCCGCACCAGATGGGGCAACTTGAGATTTCCATGCTAAATGACTCCTATATGCCTGTGACAGCCCCAATTGACACGGGGCCACCCCCACCCACACTGGGGGTGTGCTCGCACCAAATAGGGCACCTTGAGATTTCATTGCTAAATGACTCCTACATGCTTGTGACGGCCCCAATTGACACGGGACCATTCCCACCCACACTGGGGCTGTGCTCGCACCAGATGGGGCAACTTGAGATTTCCATGCTAAATGACTCCTATATGCCTGTGACAGCCCCAATTGACACGGGGCCACCCCCACCCACACTGGGGGTGTGCCCGCACCAAATAGGGCACCTTGAGATTTCATTGCTAAATGACTCCTACATGCTTGTGACGGCCCCAATTGACACGGGACCATTCCCACCCACACTGGGGCTGTGCTCGCACCAGATGGGGCAACTTGAGATTTCAATGCTAAATGACTCCTACATGCCTGTGACGGCCCCAATTGACACGGGACCACCCCCACCCACACTGAGGGTGCGCCCTCGTCAAATGGGGCAACTTGAGATTTCAACAAGTTTGTTTCGAATTCAAATAAAATTAACCCCCCCCCCAAACACATTATAATGCAAAATTCTTGAACGGGTTAACCTGGGGTCATTAGATTTTATAAACATGGTATGGAGCTCAAGACAAATAATAGGTTTTCAGTTGGGCCCAATCGGTCGCACCCCTGGGGGTTGGCCTATCTCCCCAATGTTAAATTATTATTTCGGAATTCTCCTGATAGACTATATATATCGATAGTATTACTACTACAATACATATAGTTACAACAAGAGCATTATATCAGTTACACCACCTAGATATAAACCTATCCCATCCATGTTATTTTTTTCATTTTTCACCCATAGGCTATGGAAAACTTTTCTACTACAAATGCAGAGCCTAGTATAGGCCCTACCCACTTTTTTTCGCCCTATCCCTCCCATGTTCAATTTGTTTTTCAATTTTCACCTATGGTCTATAGATAACTATTTTGTGAGATCTGCAGATCATAATTTAGGCCGAATGCACTTAAACATTATATAAACTTATATATTACTACCATATAAATTATTTTTCACATCGTTACATCTTAAAGTTTACAACACTTCTTTACATTAATTACAAGAATTTATTGTGTATGTCTTTAAATAAAAGACCCCTGTATTTAGATCCTCTTACATATCCGCGATCCGCGTACATATACTCTTCAAATTGAAATAAAATACTTTGTAAAGTAGCTGATGCCATTATATAAATACTAACGGAATATTAAATAAGCCCTTTCACTTAAAACAATTAAATAAACTACAGCTAAAAAGAGACTTCTAAGTTGAGTCGCTCTCAAAAGAAGAAAACAAGAACAATCTTGAAGTTTTTTAAATACTTCTGTTTCTGAAACTACATTTGCCTCAATATGGGCCTCGATCCAGAAAGAGACATTGTAAATACCTAATAATAATAAACCGTTTAAACGCACATCAAATAAGGGTGAAATTCCACGACACGGACACGGTTTTGTACAAGAATCTCATATTTCGCCAACCATAAAGTAAAGTCGTGCACATAATCGACGTGTTAGAGAACGTGCGTCGTGCCGGTGCTAACGGACCACCATTACCCGTCACTACTAATTTTTAACAACTAATGCTGTGATCTTGATCTAACCTCCTTGTAAGGATATCACTATAAGTAAATAAATAACATGGTGGTGGCGCTTTTTTAACATTGTGGTAGATTAGCAAAACGCAAAGGGTGTGACCGATATGACCCAACTTCGAACTGAACGTGAGTTAGAACCCATAAATTGCATATTCGAAAAAACAATTTGAACAACTTGAGCCTTTTTTTAGGTAGAGCATGGACGGACAAACCAATGCAAACCATAAAAGGTTTGCACCTTTTAATAAACCGATGTAGCGGGTGTAATTAAGTGTTGAAAACATCAGGTTTTGCACTTTTGCACTCTGATGTCAGTAGCAGTGGTCTCAAATATATGTCAAAGATGTTCTATAACTAACAGGAATCGTTTAAGATGCATATCCCAATTTCCTCCAAAATGCCCGTGTTTTATACAGATACAAATTTGTGAACCGGGCAACCACCAACTAACGCCATTCTCTTGGCATAACCTTTGGATGACCCCTACAGGTCAACCAATCAACCAATTTGTACCATCCTCGAACTTGGCCTGGCAGTTATCGCTGCGACATGAATAACGGTCAGACAAGGGCATCAATATAAGCCCTAACCCACGGCCTAAAACTACAGCATTTTTTCCGATTCTATCCAAAAGTAAATAGGAAATTAACATGTTAGAGCAACAAAATAGCAGTGCGATAGATCCATCGTTCTGTTATTGCTCGCTTAATTCATTGCCTTATACAAAATAGTATAACAAGATATTCAAAAGATTAAACTACGAGTTGGGTCCGCCACTCATAAAATAAACCCAGAAAATGTATTTTCAAAATGAAACAATTTAAATGTAACCGAATTCTACTAACACTACAATATATGCAGCCTTTCTACAAGCGTGTAGCTCATTAACTTATCATCGATTTTTCGAATCTTTTGAGTATGACGATGTACGCTATTCTATTTTAATATTTTGGAGATAAGGACAACGAAAACAATCAATTTAGGTAGTCTTATCTCAGAGTTTTCCATTTGTCACCTCTCTAGTGCTGATGATGCATTAAAACATACGATAGAGCGATATACAGGATGTTCAGTAACAAAATTAGATTAGTAGTTTTAAGACCGGTGACTATCGAAGAAATACACTGTAATATGGCCACTCATTTTCATAAAACCGATACTTCGCTCCTATTATTTTTAAATCCCATCCGTTTTGACATGTATCTAAGGGTATTATTCCCCTCCTTTCAAGCTTGGCCGATTCATCGAGTCCCATTCCTAAACGGGTTGATCCAATTTACCCCAACTCCAATACAATTTCAAAGGGGAGAGAATTTTTTCTATGACATGTCATAGAAATTGTTTTGCCCCATTTGAAATTGCATTGGAGTTGGGGTAAATTGGATCAACCCGTTTAGGAATGGGACTCGATGAATCGGTTAAGCTTGAAAGGAGGGGAATAATAAGTAGGATGAACGTGTTCGTATTGGGCTTGCATAAATATTTCAATGAATATGTAATTAATTGTTAAAGACACACTATGATCATTTCTCGTGTTTTCCTCACTACCAGAGAGTGCCTAATAAATCCTACACTTTTAATTATAAACTAAACATTAGTAACTTTTACTATTTGAACCATGTTTGGCTGAAATATTTTAAATTCGTTATTAGAAAATGTCTTTAAAAACTACTCTGTCTTCATCACTTGAATAACAAAGGATGTTATTCTATTAAATCTAAGAGTAAGGTACATTTTAAAGTGGTACGAGAGAGAGGGGGGCCCATATTGAGGCAAATGTAGTTTCAGAAACAGAAGTATTTAAAAAACTTCAAGATTGTTCTTGTTTTCTTCTTTTGAGAGCGACTCAACTTAGAAGTCTCTTTTTAGCTGTAGTTTATTTTGTGGTTTTGGGCTTTTGCGTTTTATTTAGCTTGTATACTTTTATATTTGCTGTTTAAGCTTAATCTTTTAATCAATATTTCGAACTTTTTGAATTTGTTACGTCGAATTGCTAGTTAATTTTTTAATTAAAATGTCACACTCACAGTGTTGCATCTGTCATAAGTTTTTTAACGAGGAAGCTCTGAACAGGATTGAAGCGAAAGGAACAGGTGTCCGAATGAACAGTTCCGAGCTCGGAAAATGGATCCTCCACTTGACAAGAAGCAGCCGCGGAAGAGTAGATTTTTCAACTGGAGATATGACTGAAAAACGATATAAATTATACAGTGGACTCTCAAAATCTCAATTTGAAACGTTGTTCAAGTACATCGAACATGGACTCAGAAATTCTAGCAACAGACACCCTAAAAACGCACTGGGGATGTTTTTATGTCTAATGCGGCTCGGAATTTCCCAGGAACTAATTGGAGACTTCTTTCTCGTACCTCAAACGGTCGTATCAACATCCATTAAAGCTGTATCTCAACTTTTAATGACCCATTTTCTTCCCAATTTCCTAGGCGAGTTCACAAAAACGATGACATTATTGGCTATAATATCTTGTTTGAAAAATGTCGTTTTATATTTTACAGGATTGGGAGGTCGTCACATGTCACGAATTGAAGCGATAAAAAACCACGGGAGTTCGTTTTATCAAGCCAATGATGTTTACTTTGCCAAGGGGCTATATCCTGGAGTCTGCGGGTTGTTTCTTCGGTAACGGGGGTAATAACGATGCCAATATAATGAAATATCTCCTCACGACACCAGAATTTCAATTTTTTGAAAAAGGGGATTGCATGATTCAAGACAGAGGTTTTCGGGATTCTGAAAAAGCATGTCTAGAGTTTGGACTAAAGGTTTATATGCCAGGATTCCGAGAAAAAGATGAGAAGCAGTTACCAACTGCAAAAGCAAACGAGTCAAGGAGAGTAACCTTGACAAGATGGACCGTGGAGGCGGTGAATGGGAGAATCAAACGAGTCTTTAACTTTTTCATGCACACCATTCCTGGAGGATATAAAGGGCATATCTCAGGATTTTACAGGATTTGCTGTGCCATATCTAACTGCTTTTTTGGCCCACTGTTTGAAGAAGAAGACAAACACGAAGAAATTGCTGACGCAGTACATTCACGGATACATCTGCCTAATCTACTCCAAGCCATAATTGATGAAAGAGGATTGCGAAGAATGACAGTCAAATGGAGAAAAGCAACTGAGGTAGATATTAAGGACTTCCCACGGTTAACTTGGCAAGAATTGGCATCACTGACTTTGGGAACATATCAAATCAAGATGGCTGAAGGATATGTAAAAAATCATTTGGACGAGCTTTCGCATTACGAACTATTCTTGCACCGGGAAGCTACTGATATCATCCGAGCCAAGATGCAATCCAGATACGTGACATCGCGCCAGCATTCAGTTTGGGTGCAATACTCCAATGAAAATGGACTTGCTGGCATAGTTGGATATTATTGTACTTGTTTTTCCGGTGCTCGCAATTTTGGGTGCTGCAGCCATGTTGCATGTGTAAGAATTGCTGGGGATAAATTATTATTACAAAGGTTTACATTTCAAATGCCAATTGAACTTTCTTTGTGCAGGTAATAAAGTATCTGAGTTATGATAAATACCAACCAGCTTCAACCAAAAGAAATCGAAGACCTCATGGGATTCTAGACGCTGGGTCTTTGCTAAAAGTGCTTGCTATTCCAGAAGCTGAAATAAATTTGATGACTCAGCCAGAAACGGAAAATGAATCAGAGGAATTATTAAGCCTATGAAGCACTGCCCAAATTGAAATAATAAGAAATAAGCGAAGCTGGTAAGGAGGGTTGTGACGAGCTGTTCCTTTGCTTATTTCTTCTGGCCCCATCGCCAATCGCCACGGGTTTTCTCAAAAAAGGTGACATACGTTCCATGACAATTTATGTTAAACTATGAACAGGTGCCGCAAAAAATGTATTTTCTTATGGTCCTTTCTTCCTTTTACTTTAACAGGCGAAATGGGGCCAGAAGAAGTAAGTGAAGGAACAGTTCGTCACAACCCTCCTTACCAGCTAGGCTTATTTCACTTTGTACTTTTGTAGCATCGCGTTGAATTAATAAAAGTTGTAAAAGTGATGGCAGAAAATATTTCATTTGTGTACTGATTTTTAATTTATCATAATGATAATAGATATAAGATGATAGTTACATTAGTTAGGGGGTAAACGAGCTATTTTCCTCTCTGTAGAATATAAATAGATTAGAAAGCACGGTACAGCTAGGTAAGTCGAACGGGTACTTTAAATCATATAGCCACATAGATTTTCTTGAACCTTCTAGATCATAAGATGGCCGATGTGCTCAAACAAATTCAAATCGCTAAGTGTATGCAAACTACCTAAACGGTGTGGGCCAAAAGTGTGTATTTTTTCTTCCTTTCTCATAATAATACATTGTAAAACATATTGCATCCAGATATCCCGAAGGGGCACTTTAAATCATATAGCCACAGAGATATTTGTATACCTTCTAGATCATAAGATGGCCGATGTGCTCAAAAAAAGTCAAAACGTTGGGAGTATGCAAACTACCTAAACGGTGGGGGTTAAAAGGGTGTATTTTTTCTCCGTTCCCATAAGGATACATTGAAAACATGTTGCATCCAGATATCCAGAATGGGTACTTAAAATCATATAGCCACAGAGATATTTGAATACCTGCTAGATCATAAGATGGCCGATGTGCTCAAAAAAATTCAAAACGTTAGGAGTATGCAAACTACCTAAACGGTGGGGGTTAAAAGGGTGTATTTTTTTCTCCGATCCCATAAGGATACATTGTAAAACACGTTGCAGATAGAAATCCCGAAGGGGCACTTAAAATCATATAGCCACAGAGATTTTTTGACACATTGAATAACATCAGGTTAGCAATGTGCTCCAAAAAATTCAAAGCGATAGGAGTATGCAAACTACGTCAACAGTGGGGGCAAAAAGAGGGCCCGTCGACCCATAGTTACCCCATAACATCCTTTCAAAGCATTCGTCAAAATCTTTAGACTTCTGAAGTCACCGTTTTAATAAAAAACTTGATTTTAATTTTATTAACCAGGATCTGCCTGTGAAAGTCAAATTATAATTTACTAGGCAGCCAGAGGCCCGTATCGGGCCATAGTGGAGCTCAGTCGATAAGCGATAGTATTAGTTAACTTCAGACATACGCCCAAGACAAAGGTGAATCTAAACACCCACAAATCCGGAACTTCAAAACCCCCAGTACTGCACTACCCCAAGAAAATTTGAACTACTTCCACAAAATCTCAAAAATCTGGGAACACCCCTCGTCCCTCAATCAATTAATTCTCTATACATCTATTGCCTCATAACTGCTACAATATCTTGTACCCCTGAAGTACACATCAATATTCAATATTAATCGACAACCCCTTTAACCATACTTAGCAGCCTCCGCCGTATTCCTTTCTCTTATAATATTCTCTTTCTATATGTCGACGACGGGCAGGACCTCAGAACTACTGTTGACTCGTACGACACTTGTCAAAGCCACTATTACTATCCCGGAATCTAAAATAGATAAATGATGGAAGAAGAAGATGTCATTTTTGAGGAGCAAGCTAACGTTTTACGATTTTAAAGCCCTTACTTTCGGATTTAAACTATTCCAAAAATTTTTGAATGAGGCATGCTACCGGAGCTGAGGGGGTGCAATGTTTTTTAAACCACACCTGCACCTTCACATTTTCTTTGAAACTCTTAAAATAAATTTCTGAAGAGATTTCGAGAATTTAAACACCTTCAAAGAGCATGTGCTCAAAATTTTAACTTAACCGAAAGTTTTATCGGCGAAAGAAGTTGTCAATCGATATGTCACACGATGATTTCGAAATTTCGACGACATTGACCGTTTCAAGGTCAAGGGGTCAAAATTTCGAAATTCCAGCACAACCAAAAGATTTCTCGGCGAAAGAAGTTGTCAATCGATATGTCACACGATGATTTCGAAATTTCGACGACTTTGACCGTTTCAAGGTCAAGGGGTCAAAATTTCGAAATTCCAGCACAACCAAAAGATTTCTCGGCGAAAGAAGTTGTCAATCGATATGTCACACGATGATTTCGAAATTTCGACGACTTTGACCGTTTCAAGGTCAAGGGGTCAAAATTTCGAAATTCCAGCATAACCAAAAGATTTCTCGGCGAAAGAAGTTGTCAATCGATATGTCACACGATGATTTCGAAATTTCGACGACTTTGACCGTTTCAAGGTCAAGGGGTCAAAATTTCGAAATTCCAGCATAACCAAAAGATTTCTCGGCGAAAGAAGTTGTCAATCGATATGTCACACGATGATTTCGAAATTTCGACGACTTTGACCGTTTCAAGGTCAAGGGGTCAAAATTTCGAAATTCCAGCACAACCAAAAGATTTCTCGGCGAAAGAAGTTGTCAATCGATATGTCACACGATGATTTCAAAATTTCAACGACTTTGACCATTTCAAGGTCAAGAGGTCAAAATTTTGAAATTTCAACATAGCCAAAGTATTTATCGATGAACAGCGGTCAAAATTGATATGTCACACTGCTTTTTATGTATAAATACTCGTAAGGTCACATTAACCTAGGTCGCAGGTCACGAAATTTTGAAACGCTACATAGCCATCCGGAATGCAAAATTTATTTAAGAATTTTTGGCTATTTCAGTTTTTCGATAGGTCAACCCAGTAAGAAACGTATAGATGGAACATCACTTCCCCACAAATGGCCTTTTTTATGTAAATAGATAAGTCAAAACCCGTATTATTTTTCAGATCTAAGAAAAATAACTACTAACTAACTACTATATAACCTTTTTCGAATAAACTGAGCTTCCTCTCCGTCATATCTTCCAACGATTCGGCTATTCGTGCAAAGATATCCGTCGAATTTCATCCCGAACCGAACCAGTTCGTCATCCAAGTCCCTCTTGTCGTCCACAAATATAATCATGTCAATGACTGTCAATCAATGTCATTCAGAGATGCTTCATTTCAAGAGTATGAGTCTATGGTATTGGTATGGACGTACAACATATAAAATATATTTGTTGAAACTACGTCTACAGTTTTAGTTTATAACATTAATATAATGCATGGTAAATGTTAATCCCTGCAGTCTCGAATCATATCAATCATTTTTTTAAACTATGTAACCTGGTTATCTCAATTGATGATAAGGCATAGGGGCTCTGAAAATCTGATCTCAATTCTCAATCACTCACCTTTTATCTCACCGAATGTCTATCTCATTGTACGTGTTGTACGCATAAAAAGATCCATTGCATTCCAAATTTCAATCCTAATTAGACTAAACTCATCTGCTTCGACAACAAGTTTTTTATAAAAGGTCCTTAATTCATAAAAATGTGTCTTCGTAGTCTTAAAAGCGCTTTGATTTTGATCTTGGCAATTTGTACCACAACTACTCTATCACAAGGTATGAAATTTCAAAATCCTTATTCCTTAGTACTTGATATTTTCGATACCTATATTAGCATAACTATATACAATGAAACTCGAATAATTAGATCATCCTGTTGAATTTATAAGAACTTAATTCCAACACTATAAACTACCATGTTTTTTTAGATAAACGCCAAAAACAGGATAAAAATTGGCATTTTTAGCGAGTTTCATTTTTAAGTTCCGTTTAAATAGCGATTGTAGTTTTTGTTTGGATGAGGTTTGTTTTTCTTTTTCTACCGTTCAATTAAAAATTAGGTTAGTTTGGGGAGAGGATGGAGGAGCCCGTTTATAAGTCCTTCATCTAGTTGACTCACCGGGTAAAACTCGTTTCGTCTATATGCATAGCATACAATATAATATATAGTACATTGCTTTATAGCATGCATGGAGCTCGCTTTAGAGGACGAATCGAGTTTTACCCGGCGAGTCAACGAACACAAGAACCATTTTAATCTTGATGTCTCGAACCTCCTTTGCATATGAAATATATTTCAAATAATTTAATTAATTTAATTGATCCCGTTATAAAACAAAAGATGAGAGCTGGCAACTCGGCTCATTCGTGAAACAGGACGAGGTGAACCCAATCATGGGTCCCTTGTCCAACACGACATTTTTCTGCCCCCTCCGACAAGAGACGGTTTACTGGGAAGAGAAGGACATCTTCAATCCGGGTGCCATCGTCAAAGACGGTAAAATTCACATGCTGTACCGTGCCGAGGACAAGGTGGGTCTGTACAACGGGACGTCCCGGATCGGTTTGGCCACAAGTGACGACGGGATCAATTTCCAAAGGCTTCCCGAACCCGTGTTTTACCCCAACAACGACACTGCCTCAATCTTCGAATGGGAAGGCGGTTGCGAAGACCCTCGGGTCGTCCAAGCCAATTCCACGTACTTCATGACCTACACGGGATATGACGGTGACCTCGCGCGCCTTTTAGTCGCCACGTCCCCCGACCTCCTCACCTGGCAAAAGCACGGCTCCGCCTTCAAAGCCGCAGAAGACGGGAAATTCATGGACATGTGGTCCAAGTCAGGCTCCATCGTTACGGCAGTTTCACCGGAGGGGAAACAGGAAGCGGTGAAGGTGAACGGGAAGTACTGGATGTACTTCGGCGAGACCAGCATTTTCGTCGCTTCGTCAGAGGACCTCGTCAACTGGACGCCCGAGACGGACGACGTCAACGGGACACCCCATGACTTCAATCTCACTTCTGCTTTTGACCCCAGAGAGGGCAACTTTGACAGTGACATTGTCGAACCTGGTCCACCCGCGATTTTGACTGCGAATGGTATCGTCCTCATTTACAACAGTAGGAACAAGGACCCAGAGGACGGGGGTGATCCGCGGTTGCCCAGGGGCACTTATTCCGCGGGGCAAGTATTAATTAATGCGACCAATCCGGTTCAGGTATTAAGTCGGTTAGAGGATTACTTCTTCACCCCGGACAGGGATTATGAGATTATTGGACAGGTTAATAATGTCGTTTTTCTGGAGGGTCTTGTCCCATTCAAGGGCCAGTGGTTCCTCTATTATGGCACGGCCGATTCCAAGATCGCTGTTGCTACAATTGACATCCCTAAATAGCAGTCTGGGTTTTTAAGAGTTGGTAAATCTTTAGCTTAGGAAAATCCGAACAATTTATATTACACTCACATTTGCATCCGTTGTGTTGAAAATGAGGCTAGATTTATTTCAATCATTTGTTTCAGATTGCTTTGTTATCTTCTCTTTATTCAAATACAAGAATAACGAATTTATTCCATATTCAAATAGATTGTCAAAATGTTTTTGGTAGAAATAATTATTTTTCAAGTGAGTCCAAATAAACCATTCAAAACGGAATGCTTTTATTTTTTAAACCTCAAAATATTTGTCATAAAATATATACATAAAAACTACAAGTTCCAGAACTAATGTTGTCGAAATTAATCATAATGAATTTTTACCCGGACGCCGATTCGGCAGGATATCCCCAAAATATGATAATTAAAATTATTTCTTCTCTTTTAGTTTATGTCATATTTTGTTTTTAATTCTTTATACATTTAAGTCTCTCCCATCGGCTTGGGTTTCATGTAATATTATTTTTTCACAATGAAAAATAGACTTCATTTCATTAAAATACAACTTAAACACGAGATGAGAATATGGATCTATTTTAAGACAACCCTTTCATTTGAGATGAATTTCAGATCTTCGTCTACAAAGTCCTCAATATATCCTATTATACCAGGTTTATAACCTCAACCCGCCAACAAACCGGTAATATTAACAACATTGTAAGCTCCAAGATCAGAAAAATCCATACTATTACTATAAGGCATACACAAGGTCACTTGCAACTGTAACCTGGCTCATATTCCCTATCCCGTAGATTTTTCTGGACTTGAAGACTAATCTCCTTAACTTTATTTTAACCATCATTTAAATTAGAGATAAGAGTATCAGTCATAAAATCACATGTTCAATACTGGTTTAACCTTATGTGAGGAGGTTGAAGGCCAGGACTAATATCATTGTCCATTAAAACCAAACCCATCCATTTACAAAATATTTACAGAGCAAGAGAGAAGCGAATCAAAGACTTACAAACGAAAATTTGGACATATTTAAACTTTAGTTGAATATTGGAAAAAAATCAGCCCCGGCATCTCCACTTTAGAATCTAATAAAATGTCTAAAATTTACGGAGCCCCGACCACAGTTAAAACGGCTGCTTATCTGGACCAAAAACCGGGTACTTCGGGTCTCAGGAAACCCACTAGGGTCTTTCTCGATAAGGAAAACTACACTTCCAATTTCATTCAGTCCATAATCAACGCTTTACCTCTCCAACGAAAGGGACAAGTTTTAATTGTGGGTGGAGATGGGCGGTTCTATGGACGGGAGGCTGTGGATCTAATCATCCGAATTGCTGTTGCAAACGGGGTATCGTTTTTAACTAATCGCTAATTTGTAATTACAATTTCGACAGAAAAGGGCTCATAACATTCTTGTCAGAATTTAGCCCTTGACATGTAAATGCCAGTAGGGTCCTTGAAATTAAAATTTTATATGAATGCGAATGAAGTTCAAAGATACACTATGACCAGAGGAATCAATCAATCAATTTAATCATAACATACATCTTTAATTGCAAATTTTACTAAATTTAAATCGCTTCCAAATTTATTCTAAAAAAAAATCCTTTGGTTTTGGACTCAGAACCTGAAATAAATAAAATTCGGAGAATAAATTGATTACTTGGCAAGCATAGATAATGGGTATTGCATTGGTCGATAAAGATATGGGTAACTAATTGCAAATTGACATTTGAAGGTGACGAATCTGACGATCGGTCAAGGGTCCATCCTGTCAACGCCGGCCGTGTCGAACCTAATCCGTCGAAGTGCCCCCAATTGCCTTGGAGGGATCATTTTGACAGCGAGTCATAACCCCGGGGGCCCAGACGGGGACTTTGGCATCAAATTCAACACCCCGAATGGTGGCCCTGCCCCCGACGCTGTCACCAACCAAATTTTTGATATTAGTCGAACTCTGACAGAATTCAAGATTTGTAAAGATATTCCTAAAATAGATTTGGACACGCTGGCCGTCACCGAATTCGAGGTCCGCTATTACTCATTACTGTGTATACTCATTATCAATGGATTTTTAAGCTTTTATTTGGAGTTTAGACTTTAAAGCGAGATTATATTTACAGGTTGAGTCCGTTGGACCCGTTCGTGTCGAGGTTATCGATTCAGTCAAAGATTACGTGGACTTGATGAAAGGGATCTTTGATTTCAATTTACTAAGACAATTCTTGTCCACGTTTCCGGTGGTTATCAACTCCATGCACGGAGGTAATTTTATACTTGGATTTTTGCACACGGTTTTTGGGTATGCTTTTTAAAGCAATTTTTAATCAAATGTGCGATTTTAGACACTATTAACTACTCAAATCTCTGGATTTTTATTTTAAAAAACGGTCGAAAACGTTAGATATTTCTCGAATTGTCCCTTGTCCTTCATTGCGTTTATAAAACATAAAATCGTATACAGATTTTAATTTTCCACCCTGCCCTACTGAATGTTTCATCCGAGTTTCTAGAAATCGTAATAGATGGATCAAGATCAAATAATAACTTAAAATATGTGTTAAATTTTGTAAACCAAAAGTCACTGGACCCTATGTCAAAAGGATATTTCAAGAGGAGCTCCGTGACCCCGCAAAACCGAATCAAACGTCGGAATACTTGAACACGGTCCCACTTCCCGATTTCGGGGGTCACCATCCTGACCCCAATCAAACCTACGCTGCGGATTTAGTCAAAATCCTGAAAGACAATCCCGATAAGTTTGGATTCGGGGCGGCTTATGACGGAGACGGGGACCGGAACATGATTCTGGGGGCGGGGGGCTTTTTCGTCACCCCGAGCGACGCCCTCGCCGTCCTTGCTGCCAACTTAAAGTGCATCCCCTATTTTAACAAACCCGATGGGGTCAAGGGCTTTGCCAGGTCAATGCCGACTAGTTTGGCTGTGGACAGGGTGGGGGCTAAATTGGGTGTCAACGTTTACGAAGTCCCGACAGGGTGGAAGTACTTTGGCAATTTGATGGATGCTGGGAAGCTGTCTCTTTGTGGAGAGGAGAGCTTTGGGTTAGTGATTTTGTTTAGACTAAATTATGTGTTCAGATGTCTATTAAACTAACCGCTATAAGTCCCAATGGGGGATTATTTAGTTATAACAATTCCAATCCATATCTGATAAATAAAATACAAGTCAAGAGACATCGTGACTAACTTAGGGAGGCGGAAGAGAGTTTCCATAACCTCATATGAATTCCGGAGATTTATATCAAAGGGCACAAAATCTACAGGGATGCAAATCACGGGGGATAAGCATCCCCAAATCTAAATCTTCCTTAAAACCACTGTTTTCTTCCGTTTGTATTAAAAAATTTGCTAAATAATCCTTAAAATATGACTATTTCAGGACAGGGTCGGACCACATCCGGGAAAAGGATGGGATCTGGGCGAGCTTAGCGTTCCTTACCGTTTTGGCTTCTCGTAAAACGGGAGTAAAAGAGCTCCTCGAAAATCACTGGAAGGAATTCGGTCGAAACTATTTCCTCCGACTTGACTACGAAAACGTGGATGGATCGAAAGCAACTGAAATGATGACTGAATTAGAGAAGAAATTGCAAACGATTTCCAAGGACCAACTGAACCAAGAAATCCTGGAGGCGGTCAAGTCATCGTGCCTTAAGGACCCCCCACTCCACAAATACAGAGTTCAATTGACGGACAATTTCGAATTCACGGATTTGGTCGACGGGTCAATTGCGAAGGGCCAGGGACTTAGGATCATTTTTGCCGATGGCTTTGGTCGACTTGTTTGGAGATTGAGTGGGACTGGGTCGAGTGGTGCTACGGTTCGGGTTTACTTGGAGAAAACTGACGATGTCAATGTCACTGGAGATGCCTTGGTGCGTTATATGTGCATACCGTATTTATCGAATAAGCCCCCTCTGAATATATTTTTTAGATCTGATAGACTTGATTTCCAAGTGAATTAATTAACTAATTAAATTGACTACTTATACTTTTATAGACTATCCTAGATGACTTTGTCAAAATGAGCCTACAACTCAGCCGGCTTCAAGCAATCGTTGGCGTGGATGAGCCAACCGTCATCACATAATAAATTAATTATAAAACGAAATGCCAAATATAGATATATTTTTCAACGCAAGAATAAGTTGACAGTCAAATTCCGTAACGAAATACGTTTACTTTTTCAAAGGTAATCACGATGAAAAACTTAATGAAGTAGTTAGTACATGCAAAAAAAGTGCAATCTTATCCATAGGATGTACAATGTTCAATTAATGTGCCAAACGGGCATGGTGCTAAAAATAAAAACGCCCTTATCCTCAATATTTCTTTACCGTTTCTCCATGACATCAAGTACATCTCAATACTGAGTTCGAGGTCTTTGAAGTTCGGAAATCCGATTCCAATTTACATAATTCGGTGATTATTAGCTAGATAATCCAACTTGGCATGTTGGCATCCATAAGGGAAGAGTTTCACAAAATTCGACGTAAATAAACATTAATTAATTTTTATGGAACCAAAATTTTGAAGTTGATCAATTCTTGCCAAAAATCCCATCATGGCTTCCGGGGTTGGGGTCCAAAACTTCGAACATCTTCTAACAGAGGTGAGTAAAATTGATGTGGTTTATATGAAAAATTAATTAAATTTGCAAAAGTCATCAATTATTTTTTATCGAGACGACAGAAATCGAAAACCACTACTAGAATTAATAGATTTAAGCTGGGAAGATGTTGTTTTCAATTATTCGTTGATTGACTTATAATAATATGATCATTTACCCGGAATTTCCCTCCTGCTTAATTAATCCCTCTACCATGCAACGCTTACACTTGAATTTGAATACCCACTGTTAGTAATCTGTATAACGAAATTGGAGTTAAAAAAATTATGAACGCCAAATTAAATCTGCTTGAAGGTGGTGATCAAGATCTTCGACTGCCTCTCTGTCGAAGAACGGCAAGTGATCCGGGGAGTGTCCCACTTCTTCCATGACCTTATCGACGAAGCGTTCGGGATGAAAGTAGTGATCCGGAATAGCACGAGTGACCTCATCTCGACCTGCCCCTTCGCCGTCCAGGTTGACCTCAGCAGCATGACCATCCCCTTCCAAATTGAGCTCATTTCCTTCGCTGAAACGCTTGAGCGTCTGACCTTCTCCAAAATCCTCGTCACCTACAACCTCATCTCCTTTCTCAAAGCATGTTACAATATCCGCTATCTCGCTTTCGTCAATATCGTCCTCGATCAAGCCATCAGCGATCCCTGGAGCACCGCCCTCGGCAAGGTAACTGTCAGGAATCTCTAAATATCCGAACATCACTGTAAAATGCCGTGAATTCTGGTTTAAGCGGTGCCCATTGGGAATAGAACAAACTAGATTGGAACTTAATCGTACAATTATTTTTTACAATATTTTAAATCATTAAATCAGGAGGAAACGATCCCCCTCGCTCATCTCAAAACGCTGGAACTGAAATGCTTCACGTTCGTGGACGGAGTTCTGGAAATCTTTGGATTCCTGGACCAGAAAGTGACGTACGGTTGCCTGGAAGAAGTGTCGATAAGTGTCCAGAATCCTCCAGTCATTCCACTTCACGTCATTTTCGCTCGGAATTTCAATCCAGTCACGACGCATCCTCTCCTCAAACTCCTTCGCAAGAATCGGAACACTCTGAGGAAGTTCGTGATGGGACGAACAACACTTCCGGTTCTTATGATAATTCATCCTCCGGGGACACATCCCCTCACCCATAGGTCAGAGGTCAACACGTTTATTTATTTTTTAAACTCAGAAAAAATCGAATTTCATTCCCATTTACAAAATTACTGTAAAATGTTCAGTCCTTCCTCTGAAGAACTGCCGCCACAGCTGGAAACACTAGAAATTCACCCCTACTTCCGGGAGGAATGGGCACCCCTCCTGCGGGGCCAAACGCGGATCCGAATTCTGGACCTCGGGAGTTGCAACGTGACCCGATGGGGCGATATCCAAGGGGCGATTTCCGCGAATGCCCCGACCCTCCAGTCCTTCTCGATCGGGGGCCTCAGTTTCGGACAGAATTGGAACTGCTCCGTTTTTCAGAACTGCTTCGCCCTCAAAGACCTCTCCTTGGAAATCTCGCACAGTTCGAAGGTCAATCTCAGGGATATCCCTGCCTCACTTCGAAACCTTCACTTGTTTGGTCCGATTTCCAAGGCGGAAATGATCTCTATTTCTGAACATCTCTTGGAGCTCGAGACTCTCAAGTTCACGCATTTGGGACGCATTGCGGAGTTCGTCGAGGTCGATGAGGACAAGATGAGTTTGGACGTCTTTAAAGTTAGTTTGGAAATTAAGACTCAACCCCTGGGGGTCTTCTGAAATAATCGCTTCAAAATACTCGTTTCTAAAAACCAAAACCCAAAATTTGAAACCTACTATACTATATTTTTGGAAAGTCTATTTTTAGCTTTTCACAAACAAGAGTTTTGAATGTTTTCCTTCAGTGCCTGCTACAACTGCCGAAATTGAAACTGATGTCCCTCTTGGCCTGTTCGTCGGTCAGTATCGACTGGGACGGGATAGTTGGCTGGTGCGAGGGGATCAAGACTGCCCCAGGCTTCGACTTCACCGAGCGATATTACCAACTCCATGGGGAGAATTTTCGGAATGGGATCTCTGTCAAGATTTCTGACGAATTTCGACGAGAAGAAATCGCATGGACTTCTGTCGATGAAAATGATGTTTTGGAATCTCCTCTCGAAACCTTGAAACCACAGAGTCGATAACCTGGAAGTTTATTTGCGATCTAAATTCCCAATTAGCCTTAATGACAATTCAGTAGGCAGTATATTGCATGACTACTCAATAAAAAAACGAATTAATGCTGAAACATATATTCAACGATATCTGCACCGGATTATTTGACCAGAAAGGCTAATTTGTATCCCCAAAATAATTCCCCACGTTTGTTTTTACAAATCTTGCAATCCTTTTTTGATAACATTAAGATGCTAATTATGGAACAGCATATTATTGTTAATTTAATGCAAACCAAGCCTTGACAATTTGGCATAAACCGACAAAAATTATTAACTAAATGCTGTTGTCAATTAATTGAAATTATTGTTATTTCCTGCTTAGAGATCAACATATTATTGTTGTGAATAATCCGGATAGAGATTCGCAAAAATAACGTATCAATAAAGTGTCAAAGTCGAGAGGAATAATCTTATCGTGGAAACAAATAAGGATATTCAAAATGTCCAGGTATACATCGTAATATGAGATCCCCCAGTAGAATTCTCCTGATTTTTTTAGACTCATAAATATATGTAGGTTGTTTTAATGTTGTAAGGTCGAATACGGGGTTTATTACAGTTTTTACGGTTGCCACAGAACAAAATTAGCAATGGTACGTGCCACCGTCAATATTTGCAAAACTACTTATCCACTTACCCAACGATCCCAGTAATCTCACTGCACTGTCAGTTATAATATAATTACAAATGTGTCGGGCAAAAACATTAAAATAATAACTTGGACCAGGAAATCCGGACTGTTTCCAACCCGTGTTTTTGTTATTATTGGAAGCACTTTCATATGAAATTGTAATCATACGAGAAATACAAACTGTAAATACTAAATCTCATTTAATTTCCAACAAATCCATCCAATTGACTTGCCTCGCCATGATTTCTGCTTGTATTCAGTAAAATACAATCACACAGATGGTCCTTTGACAAACGCTACATAAGTTTCAATCTTCATCGATTTATGAAAGAATATTTTATTATTATTATCATGTTTTATTGTATTTATTATTATATCGCATTTCCTGTCCGAATAATACCGTATATTGTAAACAACGATAATTTTATGAACGATCATCATTTCTTCATTTTCAGAATGAACTGTTTACAGAACAAACTGATCATCATAATTCAGTAATTCAACATTCAGTGTCATACTTTCGATGAAAGAACGATAATTGCACATGGTGTTTTTCTTCGAATATTTCGAGGTGGAGGTCATTTCTTAATTAATTTGCGCTCATCCTCAATGTACATAATATCATGTTTACATGGGCCATGATGATCTTTACGGTTATTGGTGTGTGTCGTAAATATTTGTGTTTTTACTCATCGTTTCTGAACAGAATAAAAATGAGAGAAGATATTTGGCAATTTTAGTTGTTCTCAAGTTCTGAAATAAGCTGGAGCAAGGAAGGGCTAATGTGATAGAGACTATGTAATTATTCTTTAGTAGATCTACCAGATTAAGTCACCACCCATTTCAATTGTAACTTAATTAATTCCATGCATTTTATTGCGCTATTCGTTATAACTTATATATTAACATTTACCGACATACTAACTGAAAAAAAAATATTGTTACAAACCATTTAATGAGAGAGCAGTTAGTTGGGGAGAGGAACTGATTTGACAGTTAAATCCGGAATGTAAAACTCGGCTGGAGCCGGGTATTCAAGATTCAACTACTTTAGACATAAAACGTGAAAAACCTAATAACTAAAAAACCCTGTCACCTGTCCTTCGACAGCTAATTTGCAAGTTAAATACACAAAAGCCTGTACAAACAATTCCCAGTAATCCAGTACCATTTTACATGAAAAGCCGACAAGTGTCAAATAATAACAAAATCGACATCACGTTTACATGCCGAGTATTTTGTCATTTACACTTCGTACACTCACAAATCCTCACATTCCATCTCTATTTCCCTCCGTGTTAAAACATACCATTTTTCGTCCATTATCCCCATTACAGGCCATTGGGCATTTAATGTTGGGGTCTACAAGGGTTTTGGTTTGTAAATCGTCCCTTAACTACAATGTAGTCAAAATTCAGAGGATAATCATAATTCCTGAAAACGGTTAACAATATTTAACTGTCCAGTTATGTTTTTGGTCAAACTGATATCTAACTACAGCCTTGTGAATCTCGCTAAGGACAACGGACCAAGGACGACGGAGAGTGTCCTACAGGCTGAAACGCCCATCACAAACGTGAGCCTAGTTTTTTTTGTAAAATATAAGAATCTTTAATTGGAATTGAGCAATTAAATTCTGTTTAATTAGGAAAACTGGAGATTTTTTGTGTTTTTAATAATCCTGTCGACGCTGTGCCTAATTGGAGCCGTGACGGTTTACCTCTTGTTGTGGGAGAAGCAGAATCTGCATGGGTGGACCCAGTTCTCATATCTTTTGTCATTTTTACTCTTCAACCTCGTTTTTATACCGGCTTTGTGCCCCGGACTTGTACAGGGTTCTCAAATCACATTTGCATGCTTCTCTTTGGGTAATTAAATAACAATTAAATCACAATTAAGTCCCCTGGAATTAGTGCTCATATTTTCAGAAACATTCACAAATAACCCCCTCCGAATAAGCTTTCAGTCGAATACATTAAAACTGGTTTCATGATTAACACTTAAATCCTAACTTTTGTTTCAATGCAGCCGTCGCAAATCAATATTTTTTCATTTGTTCCAAATCCTGGCTGCTGGTAATCGGATTCGATATTTTGTGGAATCTCTGGTAAAGATATTTTTAAGATAATTGAGACGTTCATTGGAAAAAGCTGTTGATGAGAGTGAGACTGATTTACTATAAAAATAAATGTTTAGGAAATTTCAAGTAGCAACAGACGGGTCGAAGCATCACAAGCGCTTGGTTTTATATTCCATTTGTGGCTGGGTTCTTCCGGGGACATTCGTTGGTCTAGGTGTTGCACTAAACCTTACACATCGGTAAAAAATGACGATTTTGCAATTTATTAACTTTTTGCTCGATCAACGGGAAATGGCATTTGAGGATGGGGAGTTATTCCGGGGGATTAGTATGAAACATTGAAGAAATTAATAGAAAAGACTCGAGAAATCGACTCTGACTATCGAAGAATACATGCAGTAGCTCCAGGGTCTCAATTTCGAATATAAAGTTCTTGAACGAAGTACAAAGCAATTGATCCTTTATTAGATCCAACGGTAGAATAATTAATTGGGTTAAATCTTCACGACGAAATAGATTGTGATTTTTTTAGCAAATTAGATCTTCCATCAGGAATTACTAAATATGTCATTTACCAATATATAACTTCATAAACTGCAAATGTTACAGGTGGAAATTAGAGAACAAAAGGTACGTAGATAGCCTGTGGACCCCGATTCCTGACTACGGACACCTCCACTGCAGGATCCCAAACTGGAGCATTTGGGAAATCTTTGTCTTTTCGAACTGCATCTCCCATTTCCTTATCTTCTGCTCAATCATCTTCCTCATTTTAAAACACCGATACAGTGCAAGAGATGCCATTGAGTCCAGCACCGTTTCCAGCCAGCAACGCCAATCGTAAGTCAAACTGGATAGTTTACTGGAAATGCGCAAACTTGTCATGAGAGTCAGAGATAAAATAAAAATTTCTTCGCAATTATTTCACGAAATCCTGATTTACAGTAAACGGTACTGTTGAAATTGAAAAATCCAAAATTCATGAAAATAGTTACAACGATAAATTATTGAAAGACTACTTGATTCTAACTATCATAAATCATAACTAAAGACCGGAAATAAAATAATTTTAAGGATATCGATCCAACTCTGATCTAGTTTTAGATCTTTAGATTTATTTCGATACAGGGCACATGTTGATTGATTTTGAAACTATAGGATATTACTGTTCATCAAACTGTTCTTCGTGGTGGGCCTGAGTTGGAGTTACATCGCTCTCCAAGACCTCCTAAAAGCCGGAAACATCAATACTCGTCAAAACTGGGGGTGGCAACTCTTCCGGATTGTCTACTTCCTTCAAGGGGTCTTCATTTCACTCATTTACATTTGGAACCGGAAAACAGGCGGACAGCTACAGGACAAATACCCACGGTTCAAAAGTACGCTTCTTTCCCGTTTTGACCTCTTAAATCCAAATAAATTATCTACAATTTGCAATTAAGTAATCGTTTGTAATTCTAAACTCCTCAAACTATTTACAGGACTTGTTAGGTTCATTGAAGAGAAGATCAAGTGCGGCTGTGATTGTCCCAGGCTAAGGAGAGAATCTTTTTCCAGTTTGTCCAAACTCTCGAGAGTTTGGATCGTTTCTGGAAGCGGTAATAACGGCGACATCGTAATTCCAAGAGATATCAACTCCAAAAGTTATAAGTAGTTTATTTGAATTTAAATCATTCCCGTGTATCCCAGTTAATGGATGCATATTTATCTAATAAACTACATTATTAAGATATTTTAATTCGCATAATTATCAAACCATCGTCCAACCCCAATGGAAATCAACTTGTTGGCTCGATTGCTACGATGAATTCGTTTCGTACATGTATATTATCATAGTAACTTTATTGATATTCTTAAAGTAGAACGAAAAATGACAATTTGATGATTATAGTAATTGCTTAATACAAATCATGATTATGTACAGTATCTACACTTCATAATTCCACTCCTGAGGATGCTTATGCTGCTCATTGTGAACGAGGTCCGGAGTTTCCAACCGCTCTTTTGTTTTCCTCGCATTGTAGTCTTCCATAATTTGTCGGTCCTTCGTAACTTTCTGGTAATTAAGCAAGAGTAATTTGGACAGAGTTGGTCGAGACTGTGTGGGTGACAGCCGTCGTTGGTCATCATATTTCTGCAGGTCCCTGTTCCGCTTTGTAGCTTTCGGAGGCCGTGGAATCCCACGCTCAAACATGTCCTCCGGAGCTTGTTGGTAATTCTGCAGGATGTGACTCATGATTCGCTTCGGAACGACGCTGGAATGGCTGGGGATCCCCTCAAGCTTTTTCAGTTCCTCCAGACGCTTCCGAGTAATCCGATGTTGTTTCAAAAACGGCTCAAGTAGATTTTCGGGAGGGTGTGCCACACTACGACCTCCGGCATAGTGAACGATTTTATGCTTGGCCGAGTCGAGATGAAAGTCAAAGTAGTTGATCCCGATCCGTTTCGCAACGGCCATTCCGATAGCATTTAAAGCTTGGAACTGGTTATCAAACTGCGTGAGTCGGATATCGGACAAATTGTAACCTCCGAGAATGAGGTAGTAATTAGGGGAGGAGTTTGAGTCGTAGGACTTCATCATCTTTATATAAATGTTGCTCAAGGGCTCCTCGTAGATGACCTCCAGTGACTTCTTGGTTCTGACGAGGTAACCGCCGCTCCGAGACAGGATCAGCTCTTTGGCCACCATATTTCCTAGAAGGAAGCGACAGGCAATCATAATGTAGATCCCGAATGTGACAACTGTGAAGGGTGAGATGTTGATGTAGATGCTGAATAGAATGAAGCCCAAGATCCCGGTGATGAATAGAAATAGTCCGATTGTGTAGTGAGTGCGGGGCAAGTCCATGGAAAAGAACCCGTCTCCCAAATCCGTGAGTGGATGAACATGATTGTCCTTGAGGGCGAAATAGTACTGTTCCGTTGTGCTCAGTTTCCGAAGACGCCACCAATTTATTAAGGATAGTTTTTGTTCCGATTCCGTTCGTCTGGTTTTTAAATTCGTGGATAGATCCCCGAAAACGGTCTTTTTTGACGGCAAGGGTTTATTTATATTCCGTCCAGGGTCCTGGTTCTCTATTCCCCAGTATGGGTCTCTAATTCCCAGTTTTATTTGTTCCTCTGGCTGGAACTCATCATTCGGTTTGAGTTTGTGGCGACCCATAGTTTGGAAGTTGAAGTACCGAAGAAACGGCTGCGTCCAGGATCAAGACAACTAAACAAATTTCAGTTCCGTTACCAGGTAAGGACCAAGATTTCTTGACAACCGGCGCTGGAACAGGTTATGATAATGATGACCCAAGGTCAAGGCAACTAAAGAAAAAGGCCAGTTCCGTTACCAGGTAAGGACCAAGGCAGGTAAAATTGAATCTCCAAGGAGAAATTTTGAATAGAAGGTAACGACATGCGAAGAGTTTCAAAAAAATAAACAACTTTTTTTCTTGGAGACACTTTTGTCTCCAGTGACGTCATCACTATCGCAAATTTTCGCAATAATCATGCGAAAATTTTGAGAGGCGATTGAGAATTCGCATGAACTCGGCCTATAAAGTCATTGAAAAATGTGGAGCGGTGTGCGAAAATCCTTGCAAATTCTCAAATCCTTTGAATGAAATCATTGCCAATTTCGTTACCATGGACTGGACTTCGATTTTTGCAAAAGTGAACTTTTTCTTCGAAAGTTCTTCGCATGTCGCTGCCTTCTATCGAATTTTATTTTTATCTGCCTTGGGTAAGGACACTCGGAGGGTTTTTGAGAAAAAAAATTATATTTTCAATTTTGAATCCGGCGAATCCTTGACGACGAATTCCACGCTAGAAATCTCGCCAATTCTACCCGAAGTATAAACGATGTTGCAAATTCCTTGCTAAAACTATCGCCAATTCCTTGCAAAATCTATTGCCAATTTCTTGCAAAAACTGTGGCAAATTTTCCGTGACAACCGTCCATTCATAACTACGATTCAAGTTTCATTCATAAACTCTCGGTAATTTACTGCGGATTTTACTACTGGTGTCAAAGTGACACCAGTGAAAAAAGTTGTTTATTTTTTCAAAACACCTCGAGTGTCCTTACCTGGTAACGGAACTGAATATTTTTCTTTAGTTGTCTTGACCCAAGGCCCTAAATCTATAGCGAGTATAGCGACAAGATTCCAATGAGGTTGGATCACTTGCCTTTAGAATTTTCTCCTCACTTTTTCTGGGACTTGTTATTTTCGATTATAAGTAACATGGGCAGATAGGGTCCGCCCTTAGCAACTATTAAAACATGCTTCTTCAAAAAATGCCCACAGGCCACCCTTGCCGGGTTTTGGCAAATTCAAAACGTAAGGTTATTCCTAAGAGATTTTTCTAAATTTTGAAACCACCCCCAAATTTTTTTCAACTGGTCCCAAAGAAAGTGAGGAGAAAAAGTTAAATACAAGTGATCTAACCTCGTAAAGTAAATTGTCGCTAAGGATTTAGGGCCTTGCCTTGACCCAAGGTAGCTGAAAGAATTCTTTCAATTCACCTACCTTGGTTATTACCTAGGCCCTAAATCCTTAGCGACAATTTACTTTATTGAAATCATTGGAATCTTGTTGCTATAGATTTAGGGCCTTGGTTATGACCAAAGTCTATATACTCTTGGTTTCCTGTGTCTTTCTTTCAGGAGGTTGTGACAGTTCGTCGATTTCTAATTCGAAATTGGGTCTTGGAGAAAACAAACTTTTTTAGTCGTTTCCACGGCATTTTTGAGGCTAAAATAGAGATTTTAGACATCATCACTACTTTCGGATTGGATTTCTGCTATAAATGATTTTTTAAACCAGGGAGAACCTTTATTCGGGCATTCTGAAGGTTGGGGTGGTCGAACCTTGGAGGATCAATAGAGGCAAGATGAGACGCTGAGGTGAAAGTGATCGAGATGTTTGGAAGCCTCGTACAAAGCTGCACAGGAACGATTGGGGAACTTGATGCGCCTTAGAGATAATAGCAGGCTCGAATCTACAACTTAACTGCCTCCAAAGTCCTGGCTTATCTAAGGTTTGGCCGTTAGAGGCAAAGGCCGCAATGACTCCAAGCTAAATGCTATTTTTAACAGTAAACTCGCAGCTAGGAACATAATTACAAATGATAATTAGCTAAGGACTTTTAAAATATATGTTTCACGAAAAAAATATTAATTAAAAATAAATAGTTTCATAAAAATATAAATAAAGAAAAAAAAAGTAACTGCAAGCAGACAAATAGTTTCAAATCAAATAGTTCACAAACCTGGAAGTATGGGTGACTGGGGTTAATATACCCTCGGTTGTGATTTAATTCCTATTGTAGGCAAGTAAGATATTTTGAGAAGTATATTGATCTGCCTAATTTACCTACGATTTCTGGCTATGGGAGTTTAGGTGAGAGTCGCCCAGCCTAATTAGAGAAATCTAAACTGTCTGATAAATATACACATTGACCTGTCCTTATTTATATATGTTATATTCATGTCCCTGCTCTTTATGCATTTCTACGGGTACCGACTTCATCTCAATCACCCTTACGCGTAGTTGGAGATGCAAAGGTTCAACGCTTGAGATCGAGAGACCCTCCACATATTCTAACTTCAGCTTTTTTATTGTTATTTCTTGCCCCGGCTTGTATTTATTTTAAGGGTATAGGGATGTATATATCACATTCAAGTGAATATAGGTATAGGATATACCCATATTTATTAGTATTTAGTATACCACTACTAAAATGACATATATTCGGGTCAATCTTTTCAATCTGAACATGTTATATACCATTTTATCGAGAAATTTTACGTAGATTCCGAATCTGCAATAAAACGACGTTAATCATAGAAGCGTTTTTGAGATTAACCCCGAAAACCGGGTAAAAATCGGATTTTTTTGGATTTTCTATATTTTTAGGTACTTTGAGATTCTGGATGTAAAATATAAGATACAAAATGTTATTTACGACTTCATTACAAGTTTTTATCACTAACCAGATTGTCATATCTCCGAAGCGTTTGTGAGATGTGCGTCAAATACTAACCCAAAAACCGATTAAAAATCAGTTTTTTGCGAGGTTACGAGGTTTTTTATCATGGTATTTTACACGTTGATTTTTGTAACATTCGATTGTTGTTATATATTGTCTTAATTTTTGCCTCGTATACTGGGCAGTATAGCATTGAACGCCTCACTTCCCCGCCCTCGGCTGGGGCCCCGCCGACAGGCGCCAAAATGTAGAAAACCCGTTGATTTAGGTTAGAAAGATAGGGTTAGGGTAGGATATCGAGCTATGCGAGGTATGTAATGTAGGGGTAGGATATCGAGTTATACGAGGTATATAGGGGTAGGATAACGAGCGGGGTTAGTATACCGAGCTATGCGAGGTATGTAGGGGTAGAATACCGAGCTATGCAAACGATATAATTCAGTTCTAAAATCAAAGATGAATAAATTGATAATTAGGCTTTGATAATTGCCGGAATGTTACATCATAGTCCGGCATTTGCCGGATTGGATAAGTAATATTGATGAGACGAAATATTGCCTTTAATTAGTGAGAGTAAAACTTGTACCTTTATTGTTAACAGATTAGAAATAATATAAATAAGACTAAATTACTGTCTTTAATTAGTGAGGGCAAAACGTGTGCCTTTATTGCTTTGAGACTAGAAATAACAAATATTGCCTTTAATTAGTAAAGGCAAAATTTGTATCTTTATTGCTATTAGATTACAAAAAATATAAACATTTACCAAACTATTGCCTTTGATTAGTAAAGGCAAAATTTGTATCTTTATTCGGACTTATCATTCCGGCAAATGCCAGACTATTTTGAATCACTCCGGCAATTATCAAACCCTAATTAGTAACCTATTCATCTTTGCTTTTAGAACTGAATTATTTCGTCTCTCATGAATATTTATATTATTTCTAGTCTATTGGCAATAACGGTTCAAGTTTTGGCCTAACGATTTAAAGAATAGTCTCGTAAATATTCATATTATTTCTAATCTAATAACAATAAAATTAGGGTTTGATAATTGCCGGAGTGATTCAACATAGTCTGGCATTTGCCGGAATGATAAGTCTAATTGATGAGACAAAATTACTGCCTTTAATTAGTGAGGGCAAAATTTGTATCTTTATCGCTATTAGATTATAAATATTGTAAATAGGACAAAATTACTGCCTTTAATTAGTTGGGGCAAAATCTGTATCTTTATTGCTATTAGATTAGAAATATACAATTACATGATTCTAGTTATGAGACGATATTATTCAGTTCTAAAATCAAAGATGAATAAATTGCTAATTAGGCTTTGATAATTGCCGGAATGCTACATCATAGTCCGGCATTTGCCGGATTGAATAAGTCTAATTGATGAGAGCCAAAATATTGCCTTTAATTAGTGAGAGTAAAACTTGTATCTTTATTGTTAACTGATTAGAAATAATAAAAATATTCAAGACCAAATTACTGCCTTTAATTAGTAAGGGCGAAATTTGTACCTTTATTGCTATTAGACTAGAAATAATAAAAATATTCATGAGAGACGATATAATTCAGCTCTAAAAGCAAGGATGAATAAATTGCTAATTAGGCTTTGATAATTGCCGGAATGCTACATCATAGTCCGGCATTTGCCGGATTGAATAAGTCTAATTGATGAGAGCCGAAATATTGCCTTTAATTAGTGAGAGTAAAACTTGTATCTTTATTGTTAACTGATTAGAAATAATAAAAATATTCAAGACCAAATTACTGCCTTTAATTAGTAAGGGCGAAATTTGTACCTTTATTGCTATTAGACTAGAAATAATAAAAATATTCATGAGAGACGATATAATTCAGCTCTAAAAGCAAGGATGAATAAATTGCTAATTAGGCTTTGATAATTGCCTAATTAGTGAGGGCAAAACTTGTACTTTTATTGCGTTGAAATTAGAAATAACTGCCTTTAAATAGTGCAGAACGAATTCTTTAGAATTCTTCAAGAGAGATTGAAAGTTGAAGATGCCGCAACTGTCCATTTAGATTTTGCAGAAAATTATTCCTTCATAATCCAAGATGAGGTACAGGGGCATCATTGGACAAATAACCAATTAACAGTCCATCCATTTTACTGCACTTGGTCAGAAGACGGTTCAACTATCAAGCAAGCAATACAAAAACCGAAAAAACGTTGTAAATCTTATGTTTCACAAACGTGAGCATGATATTTCTGCTGAACATCATTTTACGGTTAGATATCATGGCAAAAGCCAGTGTGATGCTCTTTCGGCTGTCGTTGAAAGAGGACTCCGGTTAGCCAGCTTACGAGACAAAATAAAAATACTAACAGCGACTGAAGCATACAACTATTGTAATGATCAAATGAAAAGTGAGACTAAAGAGTTTATTTACGTAACCCAAGAGTATGTCACTTCTGTAGAATCAGAATTGGAACCAAGATATTTGACTGTCAAGCCAATCCCAGGAACGCAAGGTTACAACTCATTCATTCCATTGTCTGACTCTGAAATAGAAACGCGGCCGTATTCGCTTAGCAATGAATCAAAGATCTTTAAATTCGGCGAGGCGCATGAAGATTTAGCGACAACCGTCATAAGTGTACAATTAGGACAATATGTCACTTTAAAAAAGCAAAGAACATTTATGGTTGGAATCGTTGAACATATCAATGAAGAAGAAAAGGAGTGCACTGTTAAACTAATGCGTAGAGTAGGAAAAGGAAACAGTTTTCAGTGGGCAGATAGAGTCAACAGTTATAGCTCCTTTTGATGACATCATCAAAGCTATAGGGGTTCCAACAACTGAGACAGGTAGAATGTATAAGATGGTACCAGAAGACTATGTACAGGTTAGGGATGCAGTTAATCGATAAAAGCAAGCATAATTTTGGTTTTTGAATTTAATGGAGGCGTGTGTTTATATGTAATGTAATGGTAAATATGTAAGCTTCTAACAATTATTATGTTGTTTATATTGTGACTGTAACTGTTATAAACAAAACGTGAAAATATAAGTTACAAACCTCGTATACTGTTCATTTTTGTATGATTGACTTTTATGATAAGATACTAGATAATTATATATATAATGTAATGTAATATTATGTAATATATATTTTAAAAATTACGTTTTAAACCTAGTTCAAAGTAAATTACAAGCAGCGTATGGTATTGTCTATGCAAGATGTTATGTTTACTTGTTTTAATCGTTATATTTTATATGGAATATTAAATGCATTTATGAACAATCCTCCCCACTGCAATTTTATGGTTTTGTCTTTCGATATTGATTAATGGAACGACCTGTAGGGAAACATTGATCTAAAGTCAAAATTTTTGTAGAAATAATAACTTTCATTTTTTTAAAACGGTGAGAGAATGTACTAAGCAATGTATAGTCAACCCCAAGCTGTTATTCAATAATTACCGGTATTGACTCTTCAGTGAACCAACATTTTGAAGTTTGTAAAAAAACAAATTTTTCAAACTTTTTTAAAATCGTCATTTTTTCGAAAATCAAAATTACATATGAGGATATCACTTAGTACTATCGTTTACCGAAAACCGGATTAAATTTCGTCAAACCGTTTTCGAGATACAGACTCTGAAAGGTCAAAAGTGTCAGGGGGCGTGGCTACTGTTTCTGGGGGGCGTAACCAAAATTCCCGTTACACGTGTCCAATCATTCCATGCGCTCTACCTATGTTTTAATTTATGGGTCGATTGGACACTGAGGTGTCATGTCGAATTCCTATGGCCCGTTATTGATATTCAATATCTGAATGAAAAATCTTGACGGCTATTTGAAAGGCCATCAATTTTTTTCAGTGGCGCGACCTAATTTTCAAAATTTTCTTTTAAAAAACCAAAATTCATACAATGAAACAAAATATCTCTAATGTGTGAATGAAAAATCTTGACCGCTAATTCTAAGGTCATCATTTTTTTCAGGGGCGAGACCTAATTTTGAAAATTTTCTTTTAAAAAACTAAAATAATAAATTATTTTAATTAATTAATTAATTAAGTTTTAAAAATACTTTATTAATTTTAGCATTGTAGAATATTGTTTTAAAAAAATGACCCTCGATTTTGACCATTCGGGGCTGTTGAAATATATTTATAACAGTTAAATGTAAGGATGGAATAATGGGATTGTATGCATTTAATACCACAGAGACATGCCCTTGTAGACAGAAGGAGGAGGAGCGAGTCGGGAAAATTCTCTACAAAATTCGCAACATTACGAGATTCCATCTATAATGATATGCTTTTTTGTTTTTTTTTCAGTTGGCCGTGATCCAGACGATGGCATCGGTCCAGAGCGACCAATCGGTCACAACATCCGCCACTGGACCTCTTCGAGCCTCGTCACCGGACATCGCTAGCGGACCTTCTCTTCCTGCCGGACCCCGTCGAAATCTGCGGAAGAAGACCCTTCAGCCTCTCATGAAGCTGCCGAGGATGACTCTCCGGGATCCAATGATCATGAAGCCAATCCTGCCATTGGAGTCAACTGTACTAGCCGGAAGCCAGAACCAGAAGACGGACGCCCTCATCCTGTGGACCATCAAAGTCCAGAGAAGTCAACTGAGGAAGAAGACTTCAGCCTGCCATCGATATCTCCACGGACTGATTTCCCGGAGGACCTTGACGACGCCGAATCTGACGTCTCCCATTCAAGTTCGAATTGGAATCTGGACTTTCTACCCCACCATCAACGTGGACCTGTGGACATCAACCTGCCATCAACGTCTCGTGGACGTGTACCAGAGGACCAAGGAACTTCAAGCAACAACGATTCTTCTCTCAACCGCAGTCCTGTCATACAACACCAACTTTCCCGGAAGAGACGTCGAATACGGATCTCATCGTCATCGGATTCTTCAGACAGACATGAAGTTCTCCCGGATCCCGATCCTGCTGAACACTTTTGGCACAGGAAGCTGCACTCCACAATCCGCAATGGACTCAATCATCCACGACATTGGAATCATCGATGCTCCAGCTATCCCTACTGCCATCATGGAAAGATATCGTGGTAAGGTTATTTTCATCTATATTGCAAAAATATTTTGATGTTGTTCCAAGTGAATTATAGGGAATATTTATTGATACAATGTGTTAATTTGTTTTTATTTTCTTATTTTTTTTACAGATTTCCGTGCCGCTGTCAACGCGAAACCGGACACGATGTTTGCGTCTCTGGATCTTTATTCCAGCCGCAACCTGATGCTGAGGAATGCCGAAGACGGGGACCGGATGGAGGACACCAGACCTAACTTCACCTGCTACGTCTGCCCGAACCAGTCCAGGAAGTATTTGCGGCGTGCCAGCAAATATGAGCACATCCAACTCCATCACATCGTGACCGGTAAGTTTATTCTTTTACTAGAGCTGTTTTTAGTATACGCTACTACGATTACATATGGTTGTGGTCATAGTTTTCAATATCGACATATTATATATCATTTTGTCGCAAATTTTGCGTAGATTCCGAATCTGCAAAAAAAAAACCGCGAATGTAACAAAAACTTTCGAGATAAAACCCGAAAACCGGGTAAAAATCGGGTTTTTTCGGATTTTATTTATTTTTAGGTGCTTTATGATTGTATACGTGGACAAAATGATGTAAATGTTTGTTAACAATTAAATTACGAGTTTTTATCACTAACCAGATTGTCATATCTCCGAAGCGTTCGTGAGAAATGCGCCAAATACTAACCCAAAAACTGATTAAAAATCAGTTTTGTACGAGTTTTCCCCATTTTTTATCATGGTATTTTACACGTTGATTTTTGTAACATTCGATTGTTGTTATATTGTCTTAATTTTCGCCTCGTATACTGAGCAGTATAGCATTGAACTCCCCACTTCGCTGCCCCCGGCAGGGGCCCCGCCGGCAGGCGCCAAAATGTAAAAAAAAATACCGTTGATTTAGGTTAGGAAGATAGGATTAGGGTAGGATACCGAGGTATGCGAGGTATGTAGGGGTAGGATGCCGAGTTATGCGAGGTAGATATGGGTAGGACACCGAGCTATGCGAGGTAGGTAGGGGAGGGTAACCGATCTATGTGAGGTAGGTAGGGGTAGCATACCGAGCTATGCGATGTATGTAGGGGTAGTATACCGAGCTATGCGAGGTAGGTAGGGGTAGTATACCGAGCTATGCGAGGTAGGTAGGGGTAGGATACCGAGCTATGCGAGGTAGGTAGGGGTAGGATACCGAGCTATGCGAGGTAGGTAGGGGTAGGATACCGAGCCATGCTAGTTAGGTAGGGGTAGGATACCGAGCCATGCGAGGTAGGTAGGGGTAGGATACCGAGCTATGCGAGGTAGGTAGGGGTAGGATACCGAGCCATGCGAGGTAGGTAGGGGTAGGATACCGAGCCATGCGAGGTAGGTAGGGGTAGGATACCGAGCCATGCGAGGTAGGTAGGGGTAGGATACCGAGCCATGCGAGGTAGGTAGGGGTAGGATACCGAGCCATGCGAGGTAGGTAGGGGTAGAATACCGAGCCATGCGAGGTAGGTAGGGGTAGGATACCGAGCCATGCGAGGTAGGTAGGGGTAGAATACCGAGCCATGCGAGGTAGGTAGGGGTAGGATACCGAGCCATGCGAGGTAGGTAGGGGTAGGATACCGAGCCATACGAGGTAAGTAGGGGTAGGATGCCGAGCTATGCAAGGTAGGTAGGGGTAGATACCGTGCTATTCGATGTAGATAGGGGTAGGTATTTGAACTCATGCATCGAATTGTACCGTTGCTGGGCCTCCGGCAAAACTAAATGGCCCCTGCCCACTATTCGTGGCCTCCCCACCAGTCTTGTTAATGATACAATGTACTTTACAGGGATATTAATTCTTTTTCAAATGACTAACGAAAGAACTTTATGATTATTTCAGGTCCGAGATATCGCTGTCTTGTTCCTTATTGAATGAATGAAATATGAATGAATGAATGAAATATGAATGAATGAATGCATGCTCACGCCTATGTCAGGTCCAAGTTGGAGGTTACGTCATTGGGTGCTATATTCGAGCTCCCCCAGCAGAATCCATCCAACGACATGCACACAGTCACGGCATTCGCGTCCCCGTCTGTCCGACAAACGAATGGATAAATCCTAACAGCACTACACCACAGCTCGAATTTTTATTTAAAATGCTTTTTTGGTGTTTTAACATATTTTTATAATTTTAATACTTTTCTTAATTTTTTTAGAAGATGTGTTTTGATTTGTATACTACAAAAACCATAAACCAAAAAATAAATTGGACGTTGGTTCCGCATTAGTGCAATCACTTGGCTGAACTTGTGAGCAAACTGTTGACAGTGAGTGTTGCATTAAGAAGTCGTTGACAAAACCCGTTGTACTCTTTGATGAGCAATCAGAAATGATTTTCAGCTTGAGCTCCTTGAGCTCGATCGTCAGCCGACGAATTTTCAAATTTTTGTCATTGATCTGGAGTTCCATTGACTCCATTTGACAGACGAATTCATTCAAAATCACTTTCAATTGGTATTCGCCTTCCTGAACCATCGGGACATCTTTGATTTTTGTATTATTGTCAAGTTTAAGTTTATCAAACTTAAGGTTGTCCAAATGTCTTTTTTCAACACAAATCGGAGCTTCTTCAGTCAATCAACTTGCTTCTGAAGGTTCAGTTTTTCCTTCAACTTTAAAGTCAACAAAAATTTGTCAGATGTAAGTTCTTTTTTGAATCCAAGTACTTGGTTTACCAATATTTGGATGTAAACTCACTCAAAGTCAAATCGATTGGTTTGATATCCGTGCAAGCTGCATCTGGAATATCTTTAATCCAAGATTTCACAACAGTGGTTTGACGATCGACAAAGACGATGATCGGCTAAGGACTGAAACTCGCGTAGAAAACTGGACTCACCGCAAATAATCCAAGGAATTTCCTGCAATTTTCTGCGAGTTTGGAAAAGTAAATGGGCTGATCGGACCATCTTTGTTGTTTGAAGGAGCAGTCAAAAACGGAGTTGACGAAAATATCGCTATGGTGTTATTCATATTATCTTTGCGTGGAAAATTTAAGATGAAATAAATTGAATTATGATGATGAAACAAGAAATGCAAAACTACAGGGATACGAAGTCTAGAGACAACTAAAGTTCAATTGTAAAATCCAGTCTAAAGTCAAGGTTAGAAACAATCATTTATTTTTAGATGTAGCTTTAGTAGCAATTGTGTCTTCGATAACGCAGGACCTTGCATCTCTGTGCTGATGGGAGCCCCGATAATTTGGGGAATCTCTGTTGAATCCTTTTGTTTCCAATTTAACTTTATTAAGTAATTATTTTAAATGCTGACCTGTGGTTAAGAGAGTCTGAATAGATCTATCGATGCTTCCCTTAGAAGGTTGATTAGGTGGTAACTCGATTTTTAATAACATTTAAAAAATTTAAACAGAAAATTTTACTAATTTTTCCGTACAGTTTACATCTTTTAATGGTGTAAACCATTTGAATATGTTGTTCATATTCAAGCAAATCCGTGGAATTTAAGCACATCCGACTGTCAATCCAACGAAAGAAAAATCGTTCTGTATGAAAAATTGGCAAGAAAATATGTCTTCGCAGTTGCCCTTTTCGGTCGATAGAGTTACCCTGAAAATAATTTAAAAAACTTTTTGATTATTTATTTATGTTTCTAGACAGGGTGTGATTAAATCCAGTAGTTTCTTGGAATGGCGATATTGTCATAATTGAAGTATATGATTTCAATATCTCGAGGCAAGCATGACTTATTGCATGTTGATTACGCATGAACTCAATTAGTTTACACATAGATTATCTTCACTTAACTTTGTGTTCTCAACTGAAAAGTTGTTTCAATTATCTTAAAAGCAATGAATACACATTTTACATTTCATCGAATGGAATCAAATCCTGCTCGTAGGACCCTCATATTGTTGGGGAGTGAGATGCTGCTTTAAAGGAAGGTAGTGAAGATTGTTGTCCAATAATTGAATACCTTTCACTTTCTTTGCCGATTTTGCAGCTTTTAATTAGTGGGTAATAGAATATAATTTTTATAATTTGGAAATTTTTTTAACTCCATTTACTGGTATTGTTTGAATTCAATTTCAGCTGTAGCGATTACTGTTTGCATCGGCCTACTCGATATGGTTATTTGCAAGACCATTCGATCTTGAGGGACTAAACAAGAGACTGCCAATTCGATTGAATTAATTGGATACATCGAAACGGAGTCAATCCTCTAGTTAAATAAAGCATTTTATTTTGTCTTTTTTTCTTTATCGTTTGTTTTTAACTATCAATATCATACCTCGCTATTAAACCTGACGGTGAAGCGTATATCAAATACTACTAACACTATATCTGGTATTAAAATAGAATAATGTGCATTACAAATAATCGAAAAACTTCAGCATCAGTCGCTAAAGTGTCTTAGCTATATGGTGTTTCGATGTTTTAAATGAATCCTTTAAAACGTTCTATCACTTCAAGGTTTAGACTGGCGCCAGAACTCATTACAAGATTATGCAATCACAGTACCCCATATCCACGAAAAATTAGTGCTTGACAATTTTTGTTCAATGATTGCATTACAGATTTGTATTGCATATGGGGCAAGGTGATCGCCTAATCTGGCAATGAGTTTTGGCGCCAATTTAAACCTTGAAGAGATTAGGATAAAAAACCAAGGAAAACAACCTTTATAGTTAAAGAGGACCAATTCTGCGAATGAACTAAAACGCAAAATCTATGTTCAGATGGCCTGCATTGGTAGACCATCTACCCGCAGTAGGAACCTAACGAAAAAGTTATGAGGAAGCATAGTGGAAAATAGCAAAATTTGCCCCTCCTAACCCATCTGAATTATAAATTTACATATTTCTCCTCCCAACATCTGTGACAACGCCGCAGCCTGGTCTTTTCCCATATTTTCTTTCAAACAAGACAAGATTTAAGAACGTTAAAGCTCATTAAAAAAACTGAGGTTACAATTGGACACCCACTCGTTTTAATGGATGTTACATCCAAAGGGGAGCACAAACTTGCGTTAGTCATCGAATAGTCTACCGCCAAGGTAGCAAAGATTATAAGGAAGGTTGCAGAGAAGGAGGGTTATGAGTTTAACACGGATCGTAGTCGGAGAATGTTCAGCTGGCCCTATGCAGGCTGGGAATTACGGGAAAATATTCGGATATCAGATATTATGAAAATGCTTATCCCGTTACCCAGATTACCTGGGATTGATAACACAAATCCACACTGACGTCAGAATTGCTAAAACTCAATCCACCAGTTGGATGTCCTGAACCTAGGAAGCAGTACAAAGATAAATTCACTTATACCACTAGACCAGCTAGAGCTTGACTGATCATTTACTACAATTAGAACTGGCATAATATATTCAAATCATATCATATAAAGCCCTAATTTTCTTAATTTTTTTGTTTCGAGTTTCGGCTGCTATCGGATTTATATGGCCCACATTTTGCTTTATGAACTCTTCCGATTAAGAGAATAACTTCGAATATATTTTGGTCTCATCGCTGCTATAATTGCAAGGAAGACATTGTCCATAGCCATATCTTTGATTCAAGAAATGTTTCTGTGAATCAATTTATACTGTTATCACGATATAAAACTGCAGTTTTATATTGCTGGAATTTGGCTTTGCAGAAACTTGACCTTTCTTTGGCGTTTAGAATTCGCAGTTTTCGTAAACTATATTCTTGCAACCCTTTTAGCAATAGAAGCCATTGCATCACACATTGCTATACCATGTGATGAATTGAAATGTCATTCGGCCTCCGAAATAAAACCCCTGTTAGAAGCAGCAAGTTTGCAAACATTTCAAATTTTTTTATTGGCTTGCTGTTCCATCGCTGACGTAATAAATTTTTTATATGTATATCATATCAACATCCTTTGTGGCATCAACTTTCAGTAATTTCAAATATTTTTGACGAAAAACATGAAACGAGTTGGAATCATGCTCTAAACAATTGCAACTAGCAATGTAGGATTTTTGTAAAATTTTTGGCTCATAAGAAATGTAAAAGTGGACCACAAAAATGTGAATTGTAGATTGCTGGATGTTTCAGTGATATTCCTGTACAACATTTTCAATTAAAAAATAATAATTTTGACCGAAATCTCCTTGCACAGTGACAGGATTTGTCTAGTAATACCTACCTAGCTATATTACTTACAAGATATTAGTAGAGTTGATCAGTCTCACTATAACAAACACAAGATTAATAAATAAATTTCTTAAAACAAAAAGAATATAATAATTTTTCACAAACGGCTTACGAGACACATTTGTCTATCAAGTTCAAATATCGAGTGTTTCTAAAAATACGAATACACAACACTTTTGATCTTTCTAAGGTCGCTCAAGTCTACACTCTCAGAGAAAGATAAAATAAAGCATAAAATAAAAATGAAATCTGTAACAATGATTTATGCCGAAATAAATTTAGGACCAATACATAAACAATGTGGACTTATAGATAACTAACATCTGATTTATGTTTCTCATCTTTACATCGAGTTTAAAACACTATGTTACATTCGTAAAACGGTTTATAATTAGATAAAATTTAAAGCCTGGCAATGGCAATGAATGATAGTTTCCATTCAAATAAAAGGAGTGTAAGGGGGATGGGGGTTGCAATATCCGTTAAAATGCAGGAGCACAATTTATAGCGCCAGTAGTTGATAAATTTATTTTTGGTTTTGTAAAGCAGAACATGGTTTGGTTGGTTTTGTATTAATAGTTACTATTCTGTATTTACACTTTTTGTTTATAGAATTGTTATTGCGATATATAGTTAAACTAAGTCATAATGTTAACATGAATACAATAAGTTGTTTAAAAAACAAGGATGATTAATGAGTGGACCTGCTAAATGCGCAAGACTTTTTCAGAATGTTGAGTTTCAGAGTACAGTGGGCCAAAAGAGTTTTTGGACTGAGGCGAATCAAAAAGCTCTCGAAGTGCCAAAAGACCTTTCAATATAATGTTTTGTATGAAAACATTCAAGTTTAAATACCATTTGCATTGACACAAAAGACAAGTCTATGACAAAAGTAACAAAAAGAAGTTTAATTGTTATTTTTATGGGAAGTGTTTTCACGAAAATGGAATAATGATGAATGAGAGCACTTACTTAATAATTGAAAACGCCTCGGCCGAACAATTGAAGGCCATCTTTGAGTGCAATATAAACGCAAGTGGCTTTAAATTTCATTTGTGCAAATTAAAATGTCTACAGAAGTGCAAGGCGTTAATCAATTACTTTAAAAACGTCAAAAACGTGTAAAAATATATCTAATGGACAACCATATTCTATTACGAGTACTGTTGTCTTGTGTTTTACTACGATTAACCCAAGAAACTCTGTACAGTTTTTATAACGAGCAATATGGCGACGGTAGTACATCTGAATCCGAATGAATTGCATAATTGTCTTAAAGATTTTAGACAGAATTCCTAGATTAATTACCGAGTCCTAATTAAGTTGTTGTCCAAAATCTTACTATAAAGGCAGCTTTTAAATGGGAAACTCAAAAGGGGGAAACAGGAAATCACGTATGCGAATAGAGAAATTCCAAGCAGTGACAAAGCTTCTATCAAATCTTGTCTTCGGAAGCTCTAAGTTTTACAAACTTAGATATTTTTTGGACGCGGTTTAAAAATACACGGCGTCAGATAAGCTCTTTACAGTGCTTGATAAACCAACTTAATCACAAAACAATAAATGATGCAAAATATAAACAAGGAGGAAGTGGGAAAAACTGGGATTCGCCAGGTTGCATATGGTACAAAGAAAACAGTTTCCGATTTAAAAATCAAGATTGATAAATATGTAAAGAGACATTATCTTAATATTCATGAACCTGGTTCAATAAGCGGTATATCCGGATTCATCCATCCAGTTTTTGTATCCACCGCAAACTCAGTGTACAAAAACCATTCAGATGTTATTAACTCCTTCGGGGAGATTAAAATTTATATGCCGCTAAGGTTCTTGTTGCTCAAGTTCCCCAAACAGCTCCTCTACCTTATATCTGAAAAACATGTAAGATTACAAAACCCCCCAAGCTAATTCTCTCTACAGAACTCCTTATAACACTCGGTATAATGGACGTCCTCTTAAACGAGGTCCTAAAGGCTTTCGGGGAACAAACAGTACAGGCTTGAAAAGCAATACTTGCTATAGTACTGAACCACATGACTTTTGTCAGTGTCGTCTTTCTCGAGAGTCGTAAAACTTTACGGGGCGAGGTCAGACAGCACCCTGGTACTTTGCCTACTACCAATTGAATACAATTCATACACCTTATCCGCGATTTAAATGGGCTTTTGCGAATTCTTTCTATTTCCGTTATCTCCCAATGTACCAATATAAGTGTGGTCATTTTTCATCCCCAATTTAACGTTAGAATTTTTAAATAATTTAAACGTTCATAATTGCTTTACTAAGACCGATGCCTATATAAATGATTTTAGTGTTGATGTTTTATTTGAAAGTGGATCTTCTGCTTCGATAGTGAATTCACGATTTGTAGATTCGGCGAATATAATACCTTTGAATACTGATGTAACTTTGTCAGGAATTACACAGTTTATTTTAAGAGTTAGAGGTTTTGCCAATATTAAAATCAAACTTGTGCGAATACCTGTTCTTAAATTTCAAGCTTGAGCTTGCGCTTTCCAAGCACTCCATTCTCACCCTCAGAACCATCATTCTTACCGGTAGAAACTCGTTTTTACATTTATAAGTTAGAATCGCCATCATCACTGTTAGAATCATCAGATCCATCCTGGTATTCATCATCATTGAGTAAGAACTCAGTATACAGCACTCAGTATATCAGAACTTAATTAGAATACCTTCGTTAGCTGTGAATTCAATTTCGATAGATATTTTTTTGGAACCTCTCCCAACAGATTATAAACCTAGTTTATTTTTAACCCTATTTTCTATATTACGTGATTTGTCTTCTCGTTTCATGAAATCAGTCAAACCAACGCCTTCAAAAACTTAATTCACAAAAGAAGTAGTTCTACTTTGACTCCACTTCCAATGTTAAACAGTCCACCCATTCCTACGATACCTCTATTATTAACAACTGAATTTCCTTCAGAACCTACAGTTGAACCTACGATTTCAATTCACCCAACTCCACCCACACCACTTCCAGTGGCTGAACCAAAATTAATTCTGTGCTTGAAAGAAAAGATTTTGATTCCAGCGAGTACGATTAAACGAGTTCCTATTATTGGATCAACTCAATTTACCTCTTTGAATTTTTTTTACTGCGGCTAGGGAATTATTGAATTACAATGCTTTATGCCTGATATATTACTAAGAGAACAAATTGTACATGATTTAACTGTTCCTATTTTTAATTGCTCGCTGTACGACTACAGTTAACTTGAAAGAAGGATTACCGATTGCCTGTTGGAGTAAGGCAGAGTATGCTCATTGCTTCCGCCCATGTTACCGCTTTACTATAGGCGGCAGCATTGGTAATGCTGCCGCCTTAACTGCCCCCACTCTAATGCTGCCGCCTATACTGCCGTTTTACCATTGGCGGCAGCATAGCCCAATGCTGCGGCAATGCTGCCACCACTCTAATGCTGCCGCCCATATTGACACTTTACTATAGGCGGCAGCATAGCCAATGCTGCCGCCTATGTTTTCGTTTTTCTAATGCTGCCGCCCATAGTGCTCTGTGTCACCTTCCTTAAATAACTCCCCAGGTCCCTAAATAACTCCGCTTTAAATAATTCTCTACTCCCCTAAATAACTCCCGACCGGGTTGGTTAGGTTAGGTTATGTTAGGTTAGGTTAGGTTAGGTTAGGTTAGGTTAGCTTACGTTAGAGAGGTGGGAAGTTATTTAGGGAGAGTGGGAGTTATGGAAGGACGTGGGGAGTTATTTGCGGAGGTTAGGAGTTATGTAGGGATGTGGGGAGTTATTTAGGGAAGTTGGGAGTTATTTTGGAAGGTTAGGAGTTATTAAGGGAGGTCGGGTGTTATTTAGGGAGGTGGGGAGTTTATTAGGGACGTGAGGAGTTATTTAGTAGAGAAGGTGACAAATAGCACTATGGGCGGCAGCCTTAGAAAAACGACAACATAGGCGGCATCAATAGGCTATACTGCCGCCTATAGTACAGCGGCAGTATGGACGGCGGCATTAGAGTGGGGGCAGTGAAGGCAGCAGCATTACCAATGCTGCCGCATATAGTAAAGCGGTAACATGGGCGGCAGCAATGAGCAAACTCTGCCTTACTCCAACCCCGATTGCCTATTTGCAGAATTTTGATATCTTGCCAATTCAAAAAGCGTTTTCAATTTAAACTACAAAATAACCCTTATACACTTATCAACCCCATTAGAAAGTGATACTGCTCACAATGATCATACTCTTAGTAGAATTGATTCTCCGGCTTCAGAAATCGAAATCGAAAGACAACAATTGGCAAAGCTTCTTCGGCAATTTCAAAATATTTTTGCCAAAAACGATGAAATTAGTGTAATATCATGCACATAATATTAAATTAATTGAAGGTGCCATACCTATTTTGAAACAAACCTATCGTAAACCTGCGCATTTGGAAACGTTTGAACGAACTAAAATCCAAGCATTTTTAGAACAAAATATCATCCGTCGATCACATAGCCCTTGGGGTATAAGTGTGGTTATAGTTGAGAAAGGACATAAATGTCAAGGCGTAACAACACATCGTTTTGCTATAGACTAATGTGAGATGAATTCTCCAGTATGGATTCATCTCGTGTATAGATGTGTATGTGCATATATAATATATAGTCGTATCCTATTTAGATATAGTGTCTTCTGGTTGTCTTATGTAAAGTACCTCCTCAGAGGTGTACCTTTGCCGAAGATAAGTTATTGTATTTAGGTCATTTGATTTCAGCCAATGGGGTTGAGGTCAATCCTAAAACTACTAGTGCAGTTAAGTTATTTTCTAGACCAACTGATAAAACGAAAGTACGCTCATTTGTTGGTTTATGTTCTTATTTTAGACGCTTTATCGAGAAATTTTCCAAGATTGCAAAGCCGCTTACACAGTTAACAGAACACGAAGAGGAATTCATTTGGATTGACGAATTTTTAGTCATCAAGGAAAAACTATCGAGTCCACCCTGTTTAGCTTATCCTGACGAAACGTCATCTACAGAAATTCATTGTGATGCTTGTATTTCTGGAATTGGAGCGACGCTCATTCAGTATCAAGCCGGTAAGGAGAGTTATCGCTTATGCATCTAGAGCACTTAATAATCTAGAAAGGAAATACAGTCACAGAGTGGGAGTGTTTAGTTTATGCTGTAAAATATTTCCGTCCGAATTTAATTGGTAGGCTGTTTAAGATTATTACCGAACACTGTTCTTTATGTTGGCTTTAAAATTTAAATGACCCTAATGGTTTAATGATTAGCTAGGTGGGCCCTGAAACTGCAGCCGTATGATTTTGAAATCATTTAAAAGTCAGGTCGTAAACATAAAGATGCTGATGCTTTATCTAGGAATCCTGTGGATCCAGCTCCTCTAGCCGACGCTTCAATTTGTGACGAAACTTCGTCAACTTCGAGACGATTTCCAAAGTGTTATTGGTGACGATTTTCAATCATTACAGAATCAGGACCGTATCCTTAAGCCAATTATTGCCGAACTTAAACGACGATCCGAATAACCCGAGACTGTTAAGTTTCAGTTTGACGATAAGTATTTGAGTTACAATTTAATCAATGATGTTTTGTATCAGGCTAATGATGATCCTGATGATCGTATTTGGGTACTTGTAGTTCCATCAAAGCTTAGGAAGCAGTTATTAACAGTCGTACACGGGAAGTCGCTTAATCATAAAGGTCTCTTAAAGACATGGACGTTTCTGAAGTCGAGGTACTATTGGTAAGGTATGTACAGAATGACCATCAAACTTCAGTATTTTAATAGACGTACTACCAGTACACCATGGCCGCTTCAACCTGTCAGTCCTCCTGACACTCCGTTCTTTAGGATAGGTGTAGATTGCATAGGACCGTTTCCAATTACTCATCCTGGCCGTAATACTTATATTTTAGTAGCAGTCGATCACTGTACAAGATATGTCGAAGCTTGGTCTACGAAGTCGTGTGATGCGAAAAGTGCGATATCGGTAATTCAGAAACATATTATTTATAAGCATTCATTTCCCGTAGAAATCTTAGTGGATAGGGGAAGTTGTTTTACTTCCAAAGAGTTTAAAAGTTATTATCGCGATCATAATATTAGAGTTATTTATACTTCAGCCTATAAGCCAGATACCAATGGGGTATGTGAAAGACGTAACGACGTATTTAAGAAAATTTTAGCCAAAAGAGTAAATACTAAGCATAATGATTGTGATCAGTATGTCTGCCGCTTTTTCTAGTAATGTAGCCGTTCATGCCGTAACTAAACAGTCCTTTCAATCTTTGATTCGGCCAGGAACCATATCTTCCTTGTGATAGTCAAGTTCCATCATTAGTCGATAATATTTATCAGGACGATCCCATTGCACGAAGGACTAGACATAACACAGCACTTCGGCAAGCAAAGTCGAACTGTCGAATTTCAAAGAAAATGTAAGCTTCGATGGGATGCAAAACATACGCCTAGAGAGTACATGAGAAGGGATAAAATATTATATGCTAAGTTTTCTAAGGCCATAGATAAAGTCGCTAAATGGTGTGCCCGATGGCAGGGTCCATTTGAAGTAGTCGAAAGAACAGGTCCCATAAATTATCGTATAAGAGACGTTCGTCCAAATCCCACTTGGCCGCTCAAAGTCGTAAGTGTTAGACACAAACCATATTATTCTGAAATGCAGACAGATAGTGAAGTAGATTATAGTATAGCCTTTCATGACTCTGAGTCAGCTCTAAATTCCGAAGAAGAATCCGAAGATCCTCACGTACGGTCCTTCTCATCGGTATGGAATTGTCAAAACTCGGATCGTCAAACAAGTTGTCCTCGTAGCCCAGTTGATAATCGTTCAAAATCCAATCCTAGCTCTATGAGTCGCTCTAATAGTACTGTTCAAAGTCGAAATAATGTTAAGTCCAATTTAGAAACTCAATGTTCGCCAGATTTCTTTGTCGATAGTTCTGATCTTTCTGTAGACATGAGTGACTCAGAAAACGAAAACATATCAGTTCTTCCAAGTGGTTCAAATTTATTGTTGAATAATGCTTTAGACGACCCACAAGCGACGACGCTTCAGAATCTGAAAACGGAATTCGAAGAGGTAGTCGAACTCGTGTACGAACGAACTTTTATGGTTATTCATCTGATGACTTCAACGTTGGTAAAAGGTCAAAATCTTCGTCTTCGAGAAAGAACAACTCTACGAAATAATTTGCTAACTTGAAATTTTATTACTGATTATAGCTTGGACGATCAAACTGTCGATATTTCTATGGAACAAGAAAGTCTAATTCTGGCGGATGAAACTGTCGACGAGCTGATGGAGTCATCGGACACAGTAGATCAGGGTAGGAGACCAGAACTCCAGGAAGCAGATTGTAAGCCTTCGGCAATGGACCGTCTTGTGTTCAATTTGCCATCCAAGTACCCACTCGTAAAGATAAAACCTGTCTATTCCTCAGTCTCGTGTTTCTCCAATTTTCTTCGTCTTGTTCCAAGCTGCTACTTTGAATCTTACTAAATCAGTTAATCGTTCTAATGTTGTTCATGTTCTTTCTCATTTTCGTGTAAAATGTAGGTAAATTGTTTGTTTGTCAATTGGGGGCGAATCTCTTTGGAGATGGAGGATTTTGTGAGATGAATTCTCTAGTATAGATTCATCTCGTGTATAGATGTGTATGTATATATAGTATATATAAAATATAGTCGTATTATACTTATATATAGTGTCTTCTGGTTGTCCTATGTAAAGTACCGTTAGTCTCAACTGCAGCAGCTGATTATGCAGGTACGTAGTTCAGCTGTACTTTCTCGTCTACCTGCAGCCTGAATATCAATTGTGAGAATGTAGGTCACTCTATTTTGGATTGTTATTCTCTGGATATATGGTATTGACTGGTACGAAGTCTTAACGGTGGAAAATAGGAATACGAAAAACGGGCAAATTACACATTAGGTGATCGCCTCGTTCGAATCGCTGATAATATTTGTCATATAGAGTTAAGCAAAAATTAAAAATTGGGCAACGGCTTTCACCCGTCAGGACAAAAAGGAGCTATTTACATCAATGGACAGCACATGGAGCATGGGAAATCAAATATGGAATAATAAATCAACATGAACAAAGACAAACATCTTTGTTAAATTACCAGGGGCGGAATCACTGATAATAGTATCGTCAAGTGTTGGTATGGCTGCTTCGTAGTTTTGGTAATTCGGACTCTACTATAAAGGGACACTTTCGAGGAGGCGGCTGTGGCACAGTGGCTAGAAGACTGGATTCTGGTTGCTATGCCATAGCACTATAGGCAGCATGGAATCGTACACAGAACTGGGTTCCATTCCCAGTCTCTGCTCCGTGGGTTTTTTCTTACTTTTTCCCTGCGGAGGGCTGTCTATGGGTCTCCTCACACCCGCCAAATGGCATATGCACAGGTTCTATATGGTAGAATTAAACTAAGTAAAATCGGCGGGTCGTATACCATGTCCTCAGGACGTAGGGTGTACGTTAAACCCTGATTTTATTTTATTATAAGGGGACACTAGGACGTTAGGTATATCCAGACTTTTATAATGCTGTTACTTGCACCTAATACTTTCTGATACTATAACTGTCTCCAAACGGAAAGTCACTTTTACTTCTTTCGTCAATGAATTCCAACTAACCGCTATTATCTCGTATGCTCAGACAAAACAGTCAAAAAAGGCGGTTTATTACTTTTAATCCTCGGCGACTTTATTACGTTCAAACATCCCAAGATTATATAGTAACTTCTACAATTTCTACTTACTTTTCTCTCAGACGATTAACAAATTCTTAACAAACAAACAAATGCCGAGCTCCAGCAAAACGATAATGATTTATATTTACTTAAGAGTGGTCCCTAACGTATGACTAAAAAAATTCTAAACTTTTTTACCACCATTATTTTCTTCATTTAATGCGATTCAAACGGTATATACCAAAATGCTCATAACATTCGAGAAAATCAAGAAAATCGGGAAGGCAACTCGTTAAACTGAGAAGTGAGGACCGGGCAACCGGAAACCGGAGCAGCTCAAGGGGAGAAGGAGGAGAAACTGGAGCACTTTCTGCTTGACCTGACCTGAGCGCAAATAGGACGTTAACATTAGAGGATCGATAAATTAGTATAGTGTTACATCAAGCTTTTTCACCTCGCGCGCTCCTCTCCTCCTCGGTTTTCTTGACGTTTTTGAATGTAGTGAGCATTTTGGTATATACCATTCGAATCGCATTACGATAACGAAAATGTTTAGAATTTTTAGACTTAAGTTAGGGATCCCTCTTTATTTCATACATAGCATGGCTTTACTCATTACAAATACAATACTTGTACATACAGATCATAACGATTACCCTTTCTTATTCCTTACCGTTGGTAAATCATACTCAATTCATACTTCTTACTCTCATACGATCATTTTACTATCCTTACACTATCCGTCGTACAATTCTTAATTTAGTTAGCATCTAACAAAACACCAGCCTTTTTCTTTTCTTACACTTTCCGTCGTACAATTATCAACGAGTTCTATAAATTAATAACACTTATTATTAGCTCGCCTATTGAAAATAGGGTTTAGAGCTAATGATGTCAACCAGTTCGTCTGTCCGTCTGTCCGTTCGTCTGTCCGTCCGGCCTTTTTTTCAATGTAAATCAAGACAAATTGCAAAGTGCCAGAAGCAGATGGAAGCAGACTTTTGAGGTTTGATATGAATTGCGAAACATGAAAATGGTTTTCGAGGAAATCGTATTGGTTTATATACCAAATGTTTTTTAAAGAATTAATTTTTCTTTAAATAGATAAACATATTTGGAAACAGGAATGATATAAATCAATACGATTTGAAACAATAATCAAATTTTAAAGGAAATTACATATTTTCTATACAGAACAACAATTTAGGGTTCGTAAAAGCCTTAATTGGGGCATTTCATAACATTGTTTTATGATATGTTCAAATTGATCCAAAAATCGAATCTTTCATTTAAAAACAGTAATTTGGATTTAAACGAATTGATAAAGTGCATTTTAACTGCATCTGCCTAACATTAAAACATTTTTCGAGGAAATCGTATTAGTCTTAAAATCAAATCAATATTTATGGTTTTATCTCATTTTCTAAATTTAAAACAATTTTGAGAAATTTTGAGGTTTGATATAAATTGTTCAACATGAAAATGGTTTTCGAGAAAATCGTATTGGTTTATATACCAACTGTTTAAAAAAATGCTATTGCTTTCAATAGGTAAACAAAAAAACATGAATGGTATATCTATATAAAGCAATACGTTTTGAAACAATAATCCCATTTTGAAGGTGGTATAATATTTTATATACAAAACATAGTTTAGGTTTCACGAGAGCCCAAATTGGGACATTTGATGATTTTGTTTCATGATCTGTTCAAATTGATCCAAAAATTGGATCTATCATTTAAAAACCGTATTTGGGATTTAAACAAATTGATAAAATTGATTTTAACTGCAATTGTGAAACAATAAAATAATTTTTAACAAAATTGTACAGGTTTAAATAGCACCATGGATTCACAGATTGGGAAACAGTAATATAGAATATAAGTCAATGTTTTTTGGAACAATTCTCAAATATTCAGTTTCTTCACGTATTTGTTATGGAAACTATCTTTCTCGAGTTATATCATATTCTTTTGGATGTAAATCAATTCATGATAGAACAATTACCAAAGCTACGGGATTAAAACCCAGTCGTCTAGGGGAACGTAAATTATGATATTTTGATTTTATACAATCGAGCAACACTATAATATTGAACGATAATCTATATGAATTGTGCGAGCTGTCGTTAACGTTTACAACGTTTTATTTAGCTTCAAGTAGTCACTTAGTTTAAGTAAATAACGCTAAATAACCCTTGTAAACCGTACACAATACTTATACACTGTAACGCCGACATTTTAAACTCATATGCACATCTACATGTAAACACATTTAAATTCAAAAAAATAATACTTCTAGTTACTTAATGTTGTTATTAATACAGCTACACAGTGGCACTTACAAGCCTTCGTGTACAACAACTATAAAACCTAGCATTCCACCTATTAACTGACATGCAACTTAAAAAATCCGAGACATTTCACTAGGGCAAACAAAAATTTTGACCTCAAGGGAAAATGACAAGCAAAACAGGAAATTTAGTTAGTTGGATTGCGAAACTGAATTCGCGTCGATGATGTTGACATAAAAGTTGCTATAACAGGAGTATAGAATACACCCTTCGATTTTATTTTTACGAGTATTAAAGTATGCAATAAAAGGCCCAAGATTTCGGAATATGGGTTTTGTAACTGATTCGAAGAGCATTATTTACAGGATCTTAAGAGTGCAGAGTTTGTATATATGATTAAATGAAAGGGAATCATTTCCGTTTTATAAATAAATAGAACATGCAGTGATTCTAATAAACGATGTTCATCGTGTACAAGGTTGAGAAACAGGAACAAGGAATGGCTCCCAGGGATAACGACCCGATTTTCTGGGGGCTGCGGAGACCAGATAGATTAGACTATATCATTAAAAACAGATTCGATGCTGCTAGTGTAACCTTCCAGTCCCCTCCGTGAGTTGGGAGTTGGGACTGACAGACGAAGCAACAATCATGAACAAAATAGTTTTAGCAGTTCTTGACAATGCCAAAAGTGTTCCTCACCATCGATCAGACAATGGAATGACTCCTCTAGATTTTCTGAGGCGGATGAGGAAGGGTTAAAGAAGGAAGGGGTTGGAAAGTGGTTTGTCATTTTGCCCCGTAACATATCAAACCGAATGAAACGGATTTGGATGAAGTCAACAGATTGGTAGATCTATAGCGAATGGTCTTGGACTTTGAATACTTACATAGGTTTAGAACTTTGAGTGTTACTAATAGAATCTCAATTTGAAGTTAAATTGAAATGAAAAGTTCAAACAAAGAATATTAAGACATCATGACTAAACAGCATCCTTGCTGCTTTGCCAAAAACTAATTAAAAATTTGCTTTTTTCATTTTTATATTGGTAACTAGAATTTTAATGAAACCCTCATCTTCAATTAGTTTACATAAAAAATTTCCGTAATACACTTATTTGTAAATCCGAAATAATAATAGAAATTCCAAATCTTCAACGGTCACTTCCCTTTCTCTTTCCAACTTTGGCATCATCCTCTTGTATGCTTTGTTCCGATGGTGCATATGAGGCTGTAATATTTAAGAATTGATTAAATTTGCTAAAATTAATAATATCAAGAGAAATTCGGTAATTTAATAATTGTCATCTTACGACGGGATTTGAAGATTTGAGTGTGGGAACTGTTGTAGAATGGATCTTCTTCAGGTGTAAGGGGGAATGGATAAGGGGGTGGGGGCTGATTACTGAATCCGCCTCCGTACGAATAGAACCCCTCCGGGTCATCTTCGGGGCGAGGGGCCGACGCCCCAGCTCCCGAGGGGCGCTGCGAGGGCTCATTGTCAGAATAAAGGGGCAACTGCCGAGGCTCACGACCTGACTCCATTATCTGCAACGGGATCTTCGTATCCGTCCGATTCCCATTCACATCTCCAGAATTTGATGGTGGCGTTACTATATCTATTCGCGAAAATACAATTTAGATCAATTGACAATTTCAGGACGTTTCCATAATATAAATGAGAGATTGAATTTAAATTTTTTTTTGTTAGTACGCTAAGCTGATTTTAACATCAGTTAGCCGTGATTAATTCAATTTGGCCTTTAATTATCAGGTTATTAGGTTTATAGTCGTATAATAAGCCAGTTGCAGAATTGTCATGAAATTAAAAGGATTGTTAAAACCTTACAAATGGTCCTAGGTTCAGGAGCCTGAGCCGGCTCTGTCTTCTTGAAACAATACCAACTGCAACAGAAGCAGAAGATAATGGGAACGCAAATCAAGATTGCAATTGCTCCAATGATAATTCCAATTATTGCCCCCGTCCTTAACATTTGGAAACAAAACTATTAGGTTATTAGATTAAGTAAATCATTGCATAAAGAAAGTTTAAAACGAATTACTCCAGTCCATCATCATCGGGATCGTTACAATCACAGTCTAATTCGTCGTCGTCATCGTCATAACCGCAGTCCCATCTTCCACCTCGTTCCTCACAACGAATTTGGGCTGGACGTGGACTAGTCTGACCTTTGACCCAACTGATGCAACAGACACTGATTACAACAATGACAGCAACAATTGAACGTGATGTCCAAAACGTCCCATTCTTCATTTCTGATTTTTTTAATGGAAAGAGTAACAATGGAATATAATTAGCCCCTGGAACTGTTTTAAGCTTCCTCCAACCTTACAGTCCCAACCCAAAACTTACATAAATCAACTCTAAATAATAAAATAGATGCCCAAATACTTGGATTTGTTTGGCAAAGTTGGTAATGCCTAATGACGATGAAGGTTATCGGAGATAATATCGGTTATCTCTCGAGTTAACAACTGCTTTATGACGGATGGATTTATCTGACATGGGTGGATTAGGGTTCATGACTAATAAAAAACCCTCATGACTTCAACCGTACATAAATAAAAGAAACTGAATCCCTTCGAAATGGATGGATCTCACCTGAAATGAACCGAGTAGTATAAGTTTACAACCGTATGAAAAACAGAAATAATATTTATCTTACTTTTTAAGTCGGTTCAAATGCTAATTCAATCGCAATAAGAGAACCTATTTTATTTTTCATTGACTTGTTTAGTTTTAATAGTAGTTTTTAGAGATTTAAAAAATCTCGACGTTCCTTGTCCGTTTAAAAGGGAGTCCCAGTCCCAGAGGCCACTCTAATTTATAACCGGCCCTTGAAAGTAAATTCCTTAACTTGTATTGTATAATCAATGAATTTTAAACCTCTTCTCTGTTGATTGATGGTATATTATATTAAAACCTTGCACTTCAAACCCTATGGATGGGTAAAATGTAATACTGCAGAACTGCACGCTGGATTTGATACATTTATTTTGATAAATTCACAACGTGGGCCATCAGGCTCACAAGGAAGGTGTTTGAGAGTGTACTCTCAGAAAGGCTTTCCGTTATATTATATTTTATTGTAATCATTATATTTCCTAGATCACAAATTTTTAGCATTGGAAAAATTAACATTTAGCTGATTTTTTATTTTCGAAAATTTTTGGGCAGCTAATTTTGACGTTTTTAGAGTTGCATTACTCATTGTAGTTTATATCCTTAAAAAATCAAACGTTTCTGAGAGTTCACTCTGTAACAGCTCCTTGTCAGAACTCAATCTTTTTTCTAACGGTACTTACATAGGTGTCAAAAGAATATTAATAGCCAAATGGTTTGAGCACGGATAGATTATAAATTCCCATACATTTTTATTAATATGCAATTTTTTGATGTTTTTCATCTCTTCTTGATGACTAATCCGCATTCACCTTTTTGTTTTATTTATTTATTTCTGTTTCTTTCATTCCACTTTAGTGTACAAGTGAGTGAAATGTTAAATAAACTGTAACAACTGATGTTGGTGGACATCGGGTTTACAAATTACAACTGCTCCCAAGGGTCATCTATAAATTAATGTAATGCCAAAACAAGTTAAAGACCAACAAATGATGACTAAAATGATCAAAACCTTGTGTTAAATCTTCAATCTTACAGTAAGCCTTATTCGGGGCAAGAGGATGATTGTAAAAGACCTTGTCACTGGGAACCGTCTTTGGAATCGCCGATGTCGAAAATTTTGAGAAATTCAGAAATCCAGGTTGGCTGACGAAGCTAAAGGGCCAACAGGGTCGAAACCGGGTCGGCTCCACAATATAACCATTTACCGGAAGTAACGCTCCTATTGTACAACATATGCATTTCATTGAGTCTTAAATAAAAAAAATGAATAAGCAGGCCAATTATTTTCTATTATAATTATTTTCGTTTCTTTACGATAATTTAGTGTCAATATTCGTAGGATGTTTCATTTGCTTACGTCGTCACTGTTTATCTGCTATCGGACAATCAACATTTAAAACTGAAAATAAATATTTTATGGAAATGCTGTGGAAGTCATATGCACTTACCCTGTGACACAATCTAAGATAGCTTAACATTTATAATTATTTTTTAAGAATTAAGGCTAGGCAAAACCCTTAATAACTCTCTCCCCCCTCACCGTTAAACTTTCGTGCAATGTTCTAATCGTCGAAATACCATATTAAACCCCCTGGAGGACTTATTTTAGTTAATTTACGAGGACATTTATTTAAGACATTTTATGAATGTAATAACCTCTTTCGGAGAATGTAGTATCAAAGGGAAGAACTCGGCCTTGATCAGTGATCCATCTGTAGAGGAGGATAGCCCCGACGATGAGGGCAACGGTGCCACTGATTCCCAGCAGAACGTTCCGCACTCGAATGTGATGGTGATCTTGATGCAAGTTCAAGTGGCTGTGCTCTTTCAAATCCAATAGATCCGAGTGATGAGGACTACGGATTTAAATTCAGCAGCAATTTAATTAATAAATACAAAGATACCCAAGTTAACGAATGAACTTACTTTGCTTCTGTCATTTCTGATACAATTAAAATTAACAAGATGATTATATTTCCGAAGATATTATTTCTAATGGAAATGAATCCCATTTCGAAAAGAGTCAGGTAGGCGCAAAAACAAGGAATGAAAGATGTTTTCGTTTCGTCCAGTCAACTAATTTAAGAACAATTAAGTCCTGTTCGACAAATACAATCACATGATCAGCTCGGGATCATTTGTCACCGTTTTGCTTGTCTTGAAGCTATTGGAATTGTCTGGTAGGTTAACGTACCAGTAAATCTCTCCCTAAATAAATCCCCCCTGAAATAACTTTCTTAAACCGTGACATTTACAATGCAACGAATAAAAATAAGAACCGATATAACAAGATTAACAAGAGTACCGAAGATAAGATAAGGATATCAAGACACATGCAGTTGAATGTAGAAACAACTAGACTAACTACAAATATTCTAATGTTTAATAACAGTTGCCATTACATTGAAATGTTATTTATATATTTTAAATATTGAATATCACTTCAAATAACTCCTCAATAGAATTTATTTAAATAAATACTATACTACGAATAACGTTCAAAATATCGACATTTAGAACTGCTTATAGGTTTATATTTTTTCATTCGTCACAACATTTCATCTTATTTAATTTGAAATTAAATAACTTCCTTTGGGTTTATTTAAAGGAATGTACGAATACACAAAAATTCAAATGGGATTTTTAAGTCCAATTTTTTAGTTAACCCCTACTATAATCAGGTACCGATTTATGATGTGTTTTCGATTACGATATATATACCGTTTTCTCACAAATTGTATGTAGATTGCGAATATGGAATTGAAAGTAGCTAATGTTATAACGATTTTTGAGATGAATCACAAAAACCGAGGGAAACACGGGTTTCTTATTGTTAGGTTTTTGTAATATTGACCTACACAGCTATTATCAGAGTTTCCGTTGCTAACTTATTGAAAATCGGGCAATGGGGATTCGTTAAATCAATGGAAGGGTTTTAAACCATATTTTGCAGTATACAACAGGATAAAATGCATATTGTATTTTTTAAATCTCTATGAAACACTGCGGATCTTAAGTAGGTGTAATTTATGTAAATCCAGCTGGAACATCTGCTCAGAAATATTCAACAAAGATTCATCTTGCCAGACGATATGAGTAATTGTACAATTAAATTGGTCTGAATATTTGTTGAAAGTTTTCCATTCTAGAAATATTCGGAATATTAAAATAAGTAGAAACTGTTCGTCCACAAGTGTTCCAATATTTTTCAGGATTTTATTAGGAGCATAATTAAACTCCTAATACAAGAATTGTTTTTAAGTACCCCAGCTCATGAAATGATAATTAAGCATCAGCATAGTTTGACAGCCTTGTTGACAATATTAAATGATAAAATGGATTTGAGCAGAGTAGGAACTATTATTACGACCACAACTATAGTTGTGGTACTTAAATTCTCAGCTGCCAACGAGGCGGATCGATCCCTGGCTATCCTCTCCGTATTTAATATATTTATTTTGAATTGTTTCAATACCTTAAAGTGCTTCAAATTCATTAGGAATTGTATCAAAATCAACCTCTAAGCACAAGGATCATAACTACAGTTGAAAATTTAGTAAAATTTGAGTGTTTTAGCAAAAATTTTGGTTGTTTTCGAAAAAGTTGGAAAATAAACTCCGTGTCTGGGTCTTTGACAGAACTTTAATCTCATGCAAATGTGAGATTACAGAGGAGCGTAGTGAGTGAAGAATTTACTCGCCTGCGGTGAAAGTTGGCCCTGGCTTAGGTTAGTCCTCTACCCGGCCGCCTGAGTGGAGAGTAAGTTACACCTCTCTACGTCACTGTGATCTACCTGATAACAAATCTTATATGCATGGAGCTTCATCCGTCTGCAACCTTCAAATGTTCGAGAAGGTGACCGGCCTTTGACCTTTCAACCCAAACTAGACTGATGACCCAGGGTAGCATCCAGCCTTTAAATGGATGACCGTATAATAGAGCTTAGAGTGGAGCTCTGAAAATATTCACACTCTTTAACAGGCAAGAAAAGTTCCAGTTTACTTTCTTGTTGATCAATCCTAAATCCGGCTATTAATTATGAACTTACAGCACGGACAGTCTCAGGTCTGCAGATCTTCCCCTATCCCGTTATCCTACATCTTTATGAATGCATCACCGGACACCAATGTCATCATTCTACAAGGATCCATGGGCGAAGACAAATACGAGACGATTTATAAGAATCTGGAATTCGAAAACTGGGACCCTAGCTCTGATACTGGCTTCCCTACCTGTTACCTCTGCAAGGAGGAAATTTGCCCCGACGAGGAATTCATTATTGATGCGGAAACAAAATCAAAATTTACAATTATCTGGACCAAAGACATCTTGAATCCTGCTGACTACTCTGGTCTACTACAGTGTTTGTTTTGTTTCAATATCTTTCACCGTAAGAGGTGTTCATTATCTATGTCAGACAATAGCTATATGATTAGCAAACAGTCTAAGCGGTGGGCATGTCCATTGTGTGTTCCTGAATTTATTGTTAAATGTTCTCGAACTAGCCTTCACCACGAGACAAGGATGGACGGGAATTTGTTAATTGAATTATTTCATTTCTTAAATTATGTGAAAACCTGTCATTCTTTCATTTTGTTTCAGAAAGCTGTAATTAAGATAACTGATGTAATGAAAATTAGAGACAGTTTCGAAATAGGATGATTTGTCTGCTCTAAAATTGTAATATTTGTATGTTCACAATTCGGCAAGTTATAGATATAAGGATTTAATTAATTATAATCGGTATAGATTATAAGCTACACAGTGTCACTGGTGGAAGAACAGTTAATCTTCGTATGGTAAAGACTGGACCTTTATAATGATATAGTCTAATGCTCTGGAATATGGTATATGTTTAACCGGGACCCGTGTCACGGGTGGGAGAACAGAACTTGCAAAAGATCTGAACCTGTATCTGTAAAAGATTTCTGACACGTTAATAAAGTATTCAATCAATCAATCAATCTCCAGCCGTTTCAGCCAAACTCATTCATAATTTACAAAAAATACACCACGCAATTTAGACAACGATCTGCACATAAATGTAATAAAATGTTGAACAATGAGGGACTAAACCGACGGATTATTTCTAAAGTCGTAGGAACAGACGTCAATGGATATTGACGATTCCTGGAAGGTCAGATTTTGAATGAACGGAGACATTTAATATGGTTGATATGTCCACCATGTATCATCGAAATATTTTTAAATGTTTGAATGGCCCAATAAATTTATAAAATAACTATTTTCAATGTCGTCATATCTTCTATAATTCATTTAATGACACTACTATATATTTACCATCCGGATGCAAATTCTGGATTTTTTTTTACAGAATATAATGCAAATATACTAAAGGTTTGCAGTCCCTATTGGTATACCAAAGGTTTTGATTCTTTTGACCTAATTGTTTCTTCGCTCAATTGTAATTTGTATACTATATATGACATTAATACGATTTTGAAATTTTCAAGAAAATTGAGAAGAACATGAGTGCGCGAGATAAAAATGCTAGAACAGTCACTATACTTATTTTTTAGCTTCTCCACTGCCAACTCCTTATCTACTTTTGCGTCAAATCTAAAATGTACTCTAAACTCAAAAGCCTCAATCCTGTTTCTCACAAGGGAACATTCCCAACTGTACCACCCCGATATTTTTCAAACCGGTCTCATTGGAAAGAGGAATTAAAATAGTGAAACTTTAATATAGGAACTATGGGTGCATAAAATATATTTGACCTAGTAAAGTAGGTCGAAAGGTCAGGAACCGTGCGCTTGACGTTGAAAATCTGCATGAACGAGAAGGGGAGAAAGAGGAGAAAGTCGAGTTTCCCCTTTTTGACCAGTTTTCCCTGAAAAGTCGCGATGGAGATAGGGAGCTAACATTGGAGGAACCCCCAAATTAGTATTGTGCTGAACCAGCCTTTTCGCAAAATCTAAACGGGGGTTTACTATAGGAATCCCTGAAATAGCGCCCGCTCTCGGACCTTCCGACCTACTTTACTAGGTCAAATATATTTTATGCACCCATAGTTCCTATATTAAAGTTTTATTATTTTAATTCCTCTTTCCAATAAGACCGGTTTGAAAAATATCGGGGTGGTACAGTTGGGAATGTTCCCTTGTCAGACTTACTTCCATTACACTTTACACCACACCTATAACACCATCCTCAATTTATTAAGTACATGATCTCCCGAATCAGTGATTCGAACTAATTTTTTTTTCTAAAAATTCCTAACCCAACCTTAATTTTCTACGGTATTTAACCAAAAACGTAGTTCGTTTTTTATTAATTGAAAGCAACTTTCAATTCAAAGTAGTTTATGAGAAACCCTTTAGGCTTTAATGCTTCCACCTTTCTGTATCCGCATATAAAATTCCACGGAACAGTGTGTCAATTAAAATGGTTCAAAATTATGCAATTACAACGTTATTAACTCCACCACTTTGACATATTTACTTCATTTCATTCACCTCTCGTGCACAAACTATCAAATGCACCAATAAAAATACCACAACCCGACGGTAATTTCGGAGAACGATTCCTTGAGATGTCTAGCTATAATTAATGTTTTACCTCATCCACATCCACCGATGCAGACTCGGGATATAAAAGGATGAGACAATTTCAGCATTTTAGTCCAAATTATCCTGGATTTTAAATTCCAACTGCTTCGAAATGCAGTCCAAAGTGCTCTTAATCGCAGTGGCCCTCATCGGGGCGGTGTCCCAAACCCAAGCGGGTTCCATCGCCGACTCGTTGATGTCGAAGGTGTCGGCTCAAGGGTCCCACGACGCTATTCTCCAGTTGCCCTCAGTTATGGGATCTGTTCTAAGTAACCCAGCACTTAACGGCCTATCGGGCTCAGAAAAAACTAACGTACTCGTGAGCCTTCTGAAACAGTCGACGTCAGCGTCACAAGCGCCCTTCCTCCAATCCCTCAGCTTATTCGGCGCCGAATCTACACCCTTCTGGGTCTCCAACAAGGTTTGATTTTTTAGAAAATTGGTCACGAAAAATTGAAGATTTTGGCAAAACTTTTTAGAAAAAAATACTCACTAACAGGTTGCGATCAAAAACGCTAGCCCCGCCCTTCTGTCCATGCTCTCCATGATGCCAGGGACATTCACGCTCCGAGAACCGCAGAAAGTGAAGCTGTATATCCCACTTCAAACCCGCTCGTCGAACATGTCGATGAACGCAGAAGTACAGTGGGGCGTGAAAAAGATCGGGGCGCCTGCCGTATGGCCCACAACAATGGGCGAGGGCGTAATCGTCGCTGGAATCGACACGGGAGTGAATGGGGAACACGAGTCTCTCCAGTCTAACTACGCTGGCGAGGGTGGTTTCTACGACGCTGTTCAGGGCAACGCTGGACCTTACGATGACCAAGGTCACGGAACCCACACGATGGGAAGCATTTGCGGGACAACGCGCGGGATCGGGGTCGCGCCTGGGGCAAAGTGGATCGCTTGCAAAGCCCTGGATAAGGACGGAGGTGGGAGCGAAGAGACACTTTCGGCTTGTGCCCAGTGGGTCCTCAAGCCCAATGACGATGACAATCTGAGGCCACATATCGTGAGCAACAGTTGGGGTGGTGGACAGAATCGGGATTGGTTTGACGATGAAATTCGAGCCTGGCATGCCGTCGGTATCATCCCCGTTTTCGGTAATTAATCTGATGTGAACTAGAAATTACGTTTATTATTTCAATCAGAAACAATTATCTCCTTAGTTAAGGAAGTATTTTTATACTCTTCAACTCACGGGTAGATGAATTTAGGATATTTGCTTAATGGCAGGTTGTGTAAAACTTGGACGGGTCCGACGATGTCATGGTCTAGAAATTGTGTGGTTTAGACTATTTCATATATATTCCATAACAATGTTTTCAATAATTTCAGTTTTAAACGTGCCTTTTATTGTCAAACGCTCTGAAAAAGCTTCTTTCAGGAGAGATATTAAAATATTCAGATCCGGGTACCCGGTCCAATTTTAGATTCATTCAAAACTCTTATGGTAATCTTTGGCGTCCGTTTTCAGCAATCGGGAACAGTGGAAGCAAATGCAGGACGGCAAATTCCCCCGGGGATCGAGCGAACGTGATCAGCGTGGGCTCGACAATGTCAGATGACAAGATGTCGTATTTCAGCAGTCGGGGCAAATCTCTGGACGGGAAGATGAAACCGGAAGTGTCGGCGCCGGGTCACGACATTTTCTCCGCCGGCCACGACGCTTCCGACAGTTACTTGACCATGTCGGGGACGAGTATGGCGTGTCCTCACACGGCAGGTGCCGTGGCCCTCCTCCTCTCCGGACGAAAGGTCAACGATTTCAGCTCCGCTCTCAGGAAGTTGGAAAGCACCGCAAATACGTCGCCAACCGTTACGAGGGCCGACCTCACTTGTGGAACCAAAAATGGCAAAAACTACCCAAACAATGCCTATGGTTCTGGACGGATTGACGTCAGAAAAGCATTTGGACTTTAATTTCTTGAATATTTTCAAATCTGATGAATTTTAAAATTTAAAAAATATTATTTGAAATCGAAAATAAATGCAGTAAAAAAAGTACTTTTATTTGATATCGATAATATCACAAAAAAGAAATAATAATATGGCATGATTTACACAAGATTACATTTAAAAAATTTCAAATGCAAGGTTGCTTAATGAAAAGTAAAACAATTTCAACAGTAATATTGTTGAAAAATCTGTTGTATGACAGATTTGCAGACTTGATTAAGTTTTGTACTTTCTCAGAAACCATTCTATAAAAAAAGATTGATGACTAAAAATGAGGTCGTTAGCAACTTTAAATTTGCAGTAAATCGCAATATTGTTCCTGGATTACTCAATTTGATCAGATACCAACTCTGCAAAAAGTGTTTAATTTGAGATTTTACTTTATAACAACTCGATTTCGTTTAATTTTCTATCGTTTTTCACCAAAGCAAAAATTAAAAATTATAGCCTATTTTTAAGTTTGCCTTTTCAATTGACATGGAAAATGTTCAAAAATTATAAAAAATTTAATGTCGATTTTTCTCCAGCATTAATTATTTTACTACTCAAAAGGTAGATAATCTTGAACGAGTTGAAATTAAAATGTTTGTTTATAACCGTTATAAAAGACGTTTAGTTATTTTAAAATAATCAATTTGCAAGTGCATTTTATGGCGAAATTTTAATCACGTCGCTTATCGTTTGTACGAGACATTAAAACCTTAAGCATATTTGTGCAGGATGTGTTTAAGCTTAATAAGCCTTTTTTGGGTCCTCTCATCTCTTCTCTAACGATTAACTTGTTTACAGAGTAAATAAAAAATAAGTAATTATGTAATTCGTCCTTTCCAATTTTTTGTAAATTATTGACAAAACAATCGATTGGTTTTAGGTAAAAAAATCCAGACTAAAAAATGCAGTTTGACAATCTGGAAGGTGACAACAAAAAGCGGCATTACACGTGTGTGTGGTATGATATTTTGGGCTCGTTTGTTGTGTTTTTCATCAAACTGGATTCAAGCGATTCTTAACGTTCAACCTTCTAAAATGCACTTGGATTTTATAATCTGCATTAAACTTTAAATATTATTTCGAAGGTTTTGCTTCGTCTCAATTAACCAGGAAGGAAAGACTTTCCACCATAAATCAAGGCAGTATTCTACGATTTCTACTAGTCTGACTTCATAACTTGAATATCAAAACGATGTAGATTTCTAGCCAAAATTGATGACATCAGACAAATACCTTGTCAGCATATGTATAACAACCGACATATATGTCTCAAGAATCTCCCAACAATTTTAAAAACTTTGTAGCTTTAGTAAAATAGACTGGTACTTAAGGTAGACGGAACTTTATTAAGTTACGATTCATTAAAGATAATTGGGTTCAACAACAGTTGAACATTATTATACCAGTTGTCCCAAAATGTGTTGAAATATTGATGTATCGAAGGAGTGTTTTAAATTATAAACAGTAGGAACTTTGGCTAGTTTGGCTTGCGTCATAGCGATCTGGATAATTAAAATTCGCAATGCATTGGACTCTTCAGTCATTTCCTAACAGATAATTTCTTCTGCAACAAAATTATTTAACTCAATATTTACTGGACATTTTAGCCCGTCCGCATCCTAACCAACCCGTTTACTAAAATAAAAATTACCCAAAGAAACAATTATGAATCAAGTGCCGATGTGCCGACGTCCTTCAGTTTTGCCAACTCAAGGGCAGAATAGATTCTTAGCTCACAAGGGAAGTTTTTCGGGGTGTAATAAGGGAATTGCTTGAAACTTTTACGGTGAAATCTACAAGTCTTATGAACAATAAAAATAAAAAAATTAGGTGCTTAATTTGACGTTGACCATGTTTTAAAAATTACCTAATACAAAAAATCATTTAAATTGACTTTTTAAAATGCTCATAAAACAGTTAATATCGGTCCGATTTTCAAAATTTTTCAAGTTTTGGAATGCGAAAGAGCTGAATTTGCAGAAAATAAAACAATTTGACTTTTTAGAAAAAATCTATATTTTCTTGGAATTTTCAAATTTTTTAAGCTTAGGGATACCGAATAATTTTTTTTGGTTTTTTCAATTTTTTTTTGAAAATTCAAATCTTTATATTTCCTTGAGGAACAACTCTTTGGCATTCCAAAACTTGAAAAATTTTGAAAATCGGACCAATATTAACTGTTTTATGAGCATTTTAAAAAGTCAATTTAAATGATTTTTTTGTATTAGGTAATTTTTAAAACATGGTCAACGTCAAATTAAGCACCTAATTTTTCGATTTTTATTGTCCATAGGACTTGTTGATTTCACCGTAAAAGTTTCAAGCAATTCCCTTATTACACCCCGAAAAACTTCCCTTGTCAGTTAATGTTTTACTACATAATTCTAGTCCTCTTCTGAATCAGGTCCAGCTAAATAAAAAGCCTGGGCAGGTATAGTTGGCAGTCAAAAAAGATTTGAATTATTGTATGAAGAATTTTACACGTTATTCGCAACTGGAATGATGCAGAAACCTGGATTTTTTGCACCAATTAATTATAATTTGAATAGACCTACGTCAGAGATTTCTTAAACATTAATGAAAATCCTCGGATTAAACAATCCAATACAAGTTACTCTATTTTAAAGTCAGGCAAAAAGCTAATTGTTGTTTCAGAAGTTGAAAAACATTTAATCGACTTGCACAAAACCCATCCATAATAATTATACCTCATTTATTACCTACCCTATTTATTTTTTACTTGCCTTAATTATGTCATCAATGAATTTTAAAATAGGACAACTTCATAAAGCCTAGTTGCTAGTTCTTTTGTCGTTTTTTAGCGCTCTTAAGGTGCAGACAATTATATAATTTCGCAAAAACGGTTTTTAAGTAATTTAACTGTCGTTTTAAAACCCAAATTAAAGTACCAAGTGTCGTTGCAAGTGAATTGACAGCTTATATTTTTTAACTTTAGCAAAAAGTTCCTCGACAATAAAATTGAGATACTAACTAAAATTCGCCTATACTTATATATACTTACTCAGTTATTCTAGCAGAGATGTACTATTTGAGGCTTCATGGTTCTTTAATGCAGATAGGGACGATCGGCCTTGTAATCCTTAAGAAACGAAAATAAAAGTATGATTTTTAGACTAGAGTCGACTAGAGGAATTAAGAACAAAGAATTAAAGTATTACAGAAACTATATATCTGTCCTTAACGGAGCTAAGGATCTAAAGAATATGATTTAACAGCTTCTAACATAAATTCCCAATGTCTTTATAACAATTTGTTAACTTAACATGTTTAAAAAATCGTTAAGTCCTCATAGGCCTTTTATACTTCAAGTCGAAGTGAATGGGTTGTTCATAAAGCATGAACTAGGATTATCATATGGTCTCGTTTAATGTGAATTCATTCATTTATCTTATTTCAAATGGTTTTTTGAAGGATAATGTATAATAACTGACATTAAAATAACCGGTTAAGATACAGCTAACCAGTTTATGAACCGTCCATAATAATGCAATAGCTGACAACTACTAGAAAAAAACTGTAAAACTTGAAACTTAAGAGACCATGAAGTATAGAGAATTGAATAACAAATGATTCCCTATGTATATTCATCATTGAGCAAAAAGCACCTTAACATTAACTGTTCAGAAACAACGCTCAGATGTTGTTAAATCAGTTATATCGCATATTTATTAGGGATGGGGATGTATTATGGCTTTTTAAACGGTCTGTATGGGTGGGGACTTATTCCGGGGGATATGTATTTGTTTAAATTAGTCAACAGTACAATTATTTTAAAATCTAATTGTAAATCATTTTAAGTTTAATGAACCTCAAAATCACCTGTATTCAATATAATTTGTTGGAGGTGGGTATTCCCTTTAAATTGTAAAAAAATGGCCATGGGGTTGTATTTCAAGGTTGAGGAGATATTATTTCGGGATGGTTTTTAAAGACTGAATTTCTTATAATTAGCAGAATTGACACATGCTCCGAATGGCCCTTTGCAAAGGCTAACTCCTCAAACCCATTTCTCATTAACTTTAAAGCCTATTTAGTCTCGTTATAGTACGAGATTGTATAATTGCAATTTGCAATCTCTAATCTACTGCAAGGTATCTATCTGACAAGAACTGTGATCATGCAATCCTGTCAATACATATTCCTATATTCTAGGAAATCAAGTTAAAAACCTCATGCAAAAACTATCCAAGAAAACGTCTCGTTTCTCATCGAATTCAACTCATTCCTCTCTTCACTTTCCATTGATAACAACATAAAGTCCTTGCTTATCGGAATATTTTAATTGAACGGTTTTTAAAGTAATTAGCCCTGTAATTAAAAAAAATCAAACCCTGTTTTCTGTCACTGTAAATTGTAGTCAAAATTTTGCTTATAACCCTATTTACTGATTGTTTTAATATCCAGGAACATTAAAGGTAGTCACAAAAGGCGGTTACTAGTTAATCGTTAATTGATGGGAAAATTAAGTATTTGCGCAGTTTTTAAAGGAATCGGCTACAGTAATTGGTCATTGATAGCGTGTTTATATTGACACCGGAAGTTTAGTTTGTTATTAAAGTTTTCTTAAAGTTAAAAAATTAGAGTCAACGTAGGAGTTAAATATGTGGACTAAACTGAAGTTAAGTGTTTTAGTAAATGTGGGAGCTGCTATTCTAGCGGCTCTGCAGACCTGTCAAAGCGTCCCTGTCGAACAGGACTTGTCATTATCTTTGCCAGAGAAAAATGCATTGGATCTGGTGAGTAAATTATGAGCATTTAAATTATTTTTTAATTAATTAATTTTATTTGGAGTTATCAAGATAACATGGTGGGTATTTGAAAAAATCCTTCAACTAAATATCAACCTCAATATCCCTACACACCGGACATTTTTATAGTCAACGTAAATTCCAGCATAAGTCCACCGGTGAAGTTATTTTTCAAACTCGAAGATTAGTGAGTTTTATCATTTTTAAATGGAAAGGGTGAGTTTAATCCAGGGAAAAACGTATTTCAGGATTTTTTTATTTATGCCGGCAAATTAATAGATTCTATCAGCATATTTGTAACATTTACCAGTAAAATACCATATACTTGCATCTGAAATCATCTAGAAATTAGTATTTAATCAAGAATGTTATCAGAGATGAAATCATCTCTTCCATTGTTCCTCCATTGTTATTCCAATATTATTATTAGCTTTGGTTAGAAAGGAAGTGCAATTATTTTCTAAGGACTTGAGGTAAATATTGACCATGTAACCATTTGGTAATTATTTCAGCAGCAGTTAAGCACATGACTGATTTTATTGGGAGGTTATCTTTGCAAATCCACTTCCACCTCAGATATAAGATGCACCTTAAAATTTACACAATTAATAAGCCTCAATCTTCAATATTTGTTAATTGTTTCAGTTTAAGAAGATGATGACAGAGAATGTTCCACATGATTATATGAAGCAAGATGTCTACCTCATCCGATGGCTTCGAGGTAAGGAACAAATAAATAATAAATATTTATAAATAAGCAAAGCTTCAGAAGTAAAGAATCGAAGGACTTATTAAAATATGTACTTCAGTTTTATTAACATATGCACATTAAACACAAAATTATAGTCTGTTGACTTGTGGAGAGAAATGCAGGAAGGACGACGAGACAACGACACAATTCACTTTCAATTTTGAATGAATGGTTTCTTAAATTTAATTATTTTTCGATCTTGATTCTCTTGACATTTAAACGATAGCGTTGCAAGTTCTACGATTCTAAAGGATTCTTGTTGCTAAATATAAAACGACTTCCTCGATGTTGCAAAAAATACAGATTGGAGGCGATTTTCGATAGTTAATTAACTGCTAAAAAATAACTTTTACTAATAACATGTTCAATTCTAAATATGGCAGATAGTCGATAAGACATTAAAGCTCACTTCCACCTTTATGTTTGGTAAATTGGATGCTATAAATTTTATATTATTAGAATGAGTTTTAAACATAATTCCAGATGAATAACAATTACCGCAATTCTGTAAATAATCCCCCCCCGTGTGGAGCTCCTTAGATATAGAACACAAATAAATAAAAAATGATTTGACAAAATATATAAATATAATATTAAGGAAAATACTGACTCACGATGGGACACAGTTTTTTTGTTTTAAAACGGATCGGTAATTATTAAGTCAGCCAATATAGCAATTATAAACTATAACTTTTGTTTAAAAATTCAAACTTTGAATTATACTTACCTTAGTGCCTTGCTTACTTAAAATTGCGTTTAATTACCAATTTTTAAATCATTAAATGAGATGACTCGTCGAATACGTTTTCAGCAGTTTAATTGCTTTTTCTCAAGCGATCAATATTAAATAAAAGCGAAATGAATACAGAATGTGAAAGAGATGACGAAGCTGTTTTCAAAACCATTTAAAATCAAAATCGTTAAAGCAGCGATTTTGAAATTAATTACAAATTTGACAGTATAGTCAGCAAAATCAGAGTTCAAACTTGTGAAATCACGTAGTAATTGATCCAAAAAACACAAGTTCAATGCAAGAGATTGCAGCTCACATCCGCTATAATATTAAAATATTTAGCTAAGCAGAACGGTCTTAAAATCCAAAGATAGTTATGCGCATTTATTAAAAGCCTTTGTTTACATAATAAGAATAAGAATAAGATTGGTTGCAATGACTTTCAAAACTTCTTGATTTATTGCTATGTGCAAATTTAATATTTAGTCAGCTCAGTTTCTTCCTGAATCATTGCCAATTTACTTGTAATCTCCATTTACCAATTCAAATTTCAAGGGTTTAGCAAATAAAATCATTGTCTTAACTTCAAGTGAGATTTAATGGTTTTAATATTAGAGATATTAGAGATATTTTCTGGTATTCTATTGCGTAAATAATCCTTCAAATATTTATCTTGATTTTTTAATTCTGGGCAGAATTTGATGTTCATTATGCCGGTTTACAAGTGTGACTCTGATAAGGTTGTTTTTCTACTCCTGTCCTGGTTTTTAAAATTAAGATTCATTTTAAATACAAGAAATCAATGGGATATCCTTACTTCCGGTTTATTGAGGTTTAGGAATATTGATCTTTAGTATAATCGAATTTACTGGTCTTAATGACCTATTTTATGACCATTGGACCGTTGATGAAGGTGGCATATTTTTGGGTTAATCTGTAGTTTTTTACCTGTAATAATTTACAGATGATTTAATATAAAAAAATCATAGAATTTGTATTAAAGAACGCATTTGAATCCTGCAAAAGACCGTAAAAACAGCAAATTCACAATAGAAATGGTGTAAATGAGGTTAATTAAGATTGTAACGTTCTATTTTTATGAAACAGCCAAGAATTTGGACGTTTATGCGGCACAACAGATGCTGAAAAATGTAAGTGAATGGCTCTGGCCCTTACAAATATTATATTATGGCAAGGAATGCATGCGATCGTGTCATTAATCTTAATTATGGTTAACCTAATTTGTAATTTCTGTTTTATATAATCCTTACAATTAATGAACTGAATAGCATTTGAAATGGAGGGCTGATAATCATATCGATGCCATTCTGCTGGAAGACTTTAGCACTTTCAATGAAAGTTACCCCATTTACGAAGGAGAGGATTATCAGGGGAGACCAGGTAATATTTTTTATCTCAATCTCTTAATACTCTTAAACAACTATGTTTGAACTATTTTAGATGATAGTTACTAACTGTTAGTAAAGATGAATTAGATTGGCTACTAACAATGTTTTAGTTTAAATTTCAAATGTCTTAAAACATTTCAGTTTGACTGGCATAATATATTATTCAAATTATTTCAAACCCAATTTTCTCAATTCGTGAATTTTTTATAAACTAATTTTCCAGTTTCCAAAGTTTCCTCCTCTTCGACTAGTTTTGAACAACTACAGTTTATAAGCGTTTATTATACACCACGCCTCGAGGGATACATTTCAAGTTGGCACTTTTTGGACGGAATGGCTCTGTAAAATGCGTTTTTTATGTTTTACGAAAAATCCATGTTGGATACCGTATTTTGACCCATCACAGCTTCCTTCAATAAAATTATCTACAAGTCGATCTATCGGTTCGTCGATCTAATGCCAGTAAAGTAATAACCCCATCGTAACCGAGGCGTGATGGAAGATTAAAAACGGTGTTTTTTTCTAAATTTAAATTCTCAATTCCCCTTATCGCATCGGTTTCAGAAGATGATGCAGTAATTTTGGCATTAGCATACGTTCATACAAAAATGTAGTTAAATCTTGTAGCTGTATTTATATCATCTCAAGAATTATGTTTGCTCCAAAAAGTCCCAAAGTGACACTCATTTTGGCTAGTGGTTATTACTGTGGAGCCTTAGTTTACAACGAAATTAGTGCTTTGTCGTTAATCCTGATTATTTGTTGTGTTTAGTTTTGGCAGGTGACGCGGGTGAGTGGGACGTGCGGAGGGGGATTCTGAGCGGAAACCGTAACAAGGGGGAGCGACACGTGTACCGCGAGATCGAGCGCTCCTGCGAGAAAGTGCGGGAGAAGCAAGCGCGCGGTGAAAACGTAACGAGGTTCCAAGCGATCTTCGATCTCAAGGGATTCAATCTCGTTCAACATGCTTGTCTCGGATGTAACTATTGTTCAAAACTTGTATCTAAACTAAAAGCACTTGACAATCATAGTTCAGTGGAATTCATTATAATAATTTTTGTGTAAAACAGGTGTACCGATGTACGTGAACATACTCCTCGCTTTCCAAGATCACTATCCGTTCATGGCCGATAATGTCATCATCGTTAACGGTAAGGAAGGCGCTTTACTTGTAGAAACATGAAAACTGGAAATTTCAAAACGTTGAATAATTAACAAATTACCATGAGATCATGGAATTTATGATCCTGAAAGACCAGCGTTGAAAATAGTTAGGGTACAGCTTCATTTTTACCGGGTTTCAAAAATACTAAACTATCCAGTGATAGCTGTTAAAGCTGAAATATGTTATGTTATGAAACATAATCATGGAATTTCAGGAAAATTCGTATCTAAAAATGCTCGAAAATTGTAATTTAAAGAGCAAGAAACGATAATCACAAAAGGAAAATTTAGTTGATAATTTTGATGAAAATTCGTAGATAATCCTTGACAAATGAAAAATAATACTTTGATCTATTTCATAAATTGCCAAATGGAGAAATTAATAGTAATTTCATACAATATTAGCTTCTTTGTAATGCATTTATTAAATATGAGACTAGATTGACTTAAATTGATCTTTACATTTCATCGAGCTAAAAAATATCTAACAAGTCATTCTGATGTAATTACAAATTTGCACTTTCGTGTTCAATAAATTTTAGTTAAAGTCTACTTCCCAGTTTACGATTTGCAACGGTGTCGTAACACTTCTACATGTATTAAATCATTAGCCAATTTCTAGCCAGTGTTAGTATTCCCCCCTAAAAACGCTGGTAATTCATGTGCAACAGATTAAGGAACATAATAGCTAACAAAAACTCCTGTCGTTAACCCAATTTTTTTTAAACTGATAATTGTAGCCCCTGACTTCTTCCGCGTTGTTTTGGACATCCTTCGGCCCTTCGCCCAACCGCCCCTCCGGGGTCTCGTCAAGAGATTCGGAACGAACAAAGAAGAGTGGAGGAAGTTCATCCTGGACCTCATCCCACCCGATCAGTTGCCAACCACCCTTGGGGGCACCCGAGAAATTTAGTGCAAAAATTTGCAATTATATCCACATTACAAATACCCATTTTTAAAACTTACCATTTTCATTTGTATATACATTTTATATTATAAATGTCATGTCAGATTTTAAATTGTCATCTGTCTAAATAGTCTTATATAGATTTATGATGTATTGTGTAATTTTGTGAAATGTTGCGTTTCCTCGATTTTGTGCTAATTGGATTAGAACGAACTCGAGTTGGGAAACTGAATGAAGTTGTATTTTAGCATTTCTACAACCAGATTTTAATTAGACACTTAAATGTACTATATACTATATTAACTATAGATAATTAATACAGGACTCGTCTAGTACGCTTTGTAGCAATTTGTATTTATAGCCACCGTCACACAGTATCCTAATTCATAACTACGTGATTTTACAAATAAATTTAAGAAATAGAAGGAACATTTATTTTGTCAGCCTATGACTGAGTTTTTTAATTTCTGATTTACTCAACTCCCACAAGCAAACTATTTCAGATGTACAGCCCTGATTTTTTTTTAATTTGAGAGGGGAATTAAATTAACGAAACCTTAGCATTGGAACAAAGACTGTGCGCTATGTGTTAAAAATTTACGTAGCTTTTTCGGTATCGTCCCAAAAGTGATGGGGAGTTAACCTTTGAGGGAGTCAAAAACTAGCATTGCATCAGAACAGTGTTTTTGTAAAAACCGAACGGGAATTTCTTATATTATTTTATTGAAACAACAACTATTAAGTCAACGTGATTTGGTTAAAATATTGTCAATCTCATTTTTGATATCACATTCAAAGTGACACTTCCTTGAAATATTGCTCATTTTATTCTGAATTTTAAAAAAATATTTGAAGAATGGAGATCCACCGTTCTTTTAGAACTTCTCAAGTTCAATAATATTTTATTTTATTTATTAACTCTTGGCTTCATCCACCAATGACCAAAATAAGTTAAAAATACGTTAAAGTTAAAAGATACATTCGGTAATCTGTCAAGCAAAATCTGTTTGCTCTTTGATAATGTCATAGTAAGTGTTGTTAACATTTTGTGTAATTGCTGAATTGCATCAAATTATAATCAAATGTACCCCGAAAGCAGGTTAACACTGATTGTCTCTGCTTTGTCATTTATGGATTAAATATTGTGGTTTGTTGAACGTTTGGAATTCAATCAATACATGACATTGTAGCACGTTCTGGGATTACATAAGGATTTTACAATCTATGCTTACGTTGAATATGGGATCAGTATCAGGCTACGAACCCATTAATTTAGAAAAATAAATAAATAAAGATAAGTAATGATGAGATAAGTCAATGAGCAACTCAAGCAGTTCTGTAGACTTCCTAACATATCGTCAGAACTCAGAAGTATGTTCAAATTGTCGGTGAAACATATAAAAATAGGTAAACCTGTTTTGATCCCTATATTTTATTACTCCCAAACTGACAAAAACTACAAACACATTTTCTGCATTAGGTAAACTCATAAATAGATTTAAAAATGGTATTACAACTTTAATTCAACATTGTTAGAGGTGTATAGCCTAGGATTGTGGAAATAAAACCAATCGGCTATAGCCGAAATGGGGGTGAGGAATTATTCCGGGGTAGCAGTTTTTGTATTTACGGGAGCAATCATTCATTTTCAGAAGCTGGATTATAACATTATAAGTTGACCATTTTAGTCTTAACCAGGAGGGCTAATAAGGAGCACTGCATACGTCAGGATATGTTCACAATTTTTTATGCTTTAATGTACTACAGGGGTGTCCGGCTTAAAACTAACTTTACCATTTTATTCATTAATATCTCAAAACCGGCCGGACAGAATTGTATGCTTTATAGCTTATATTAAAAAACAAAAACCTAACTTAAATTTTAAAAAAAGTAACTATTTTTGGAATTCCTTCGTGATTCTGCTTTTGCGGCTGTTCAAAATGATTGGCAGTTAACTGAACATTTGGCGCAGTTTAAATTATCAGATTTATAACTCTCATCTCAGTTGATTTTAACTGTATAGTAAATTAACTCTTTTTTTTATTAATTTAGTTATTTTTAATTACGACAATATTGACAATTCAAGAGGGTAATCTTTTAACCCGGACACCCTAAATAAGCTACTACCAAGGGATTTCCAAAAGTGTCCGAGTTTATTTATATTCAGGTACAATAGATGTAACATGCAACAACTAAACAAAAAACAATAATCAAATGTTAGTCATGTTTTAGAAAAAAATAATGTTGAAATCAGGACTTTTGAAGGTCATGGAAAAAGATGACGTACATTTTAGTCACAAATCGATAGTTCCTACATTAAAGTTTCAATTTTATTGTGTGTCTCTTTCGAATGAAACCGGTGTCAAAAATATCGGGATGGTACACTTAGAAATGTTCCCTTGTAAGTGTTTCGGACCGATTTTCGAAATTCATTAAATTTTTCATGAATTGGGTTTTTCTTATTTCTCATCATTGACACAAAAATAAGGACTCGCGAAAGTATCAATATCTATGGATCCGTCTCAAATACATATAAGGCACTTTTACACTAGTGCCAAGCGTTGCGAATTTCTCGCCAAACAACAACTTCATGAAAAATGACTAAAATCTGGCTGCGAATTACGGAATTGACGCCTTGACTCGGGCTATTGGAAATTGCACCTCGGTAGGTTCTTGCGTAGTTAAGCTACAATTCCCCGATCTTTATAATACCATATTAATATTACAAGGAACAACGAGCCCCAACTTTCATGAAATAAAAGAATAATCCAATGTTTCCTTGTATAACCGTACACAGTTTAATCCTGCTACCAAATCAAAGAAAACCAGTTCTAAAATACAGGCCGGATTGATGTGGTTCTTCTGTGTACTTCTTCACTTTTATGTTATACGTTGTAAAATCCATGATTACTTAGAATCGAAAAATGCTGCCAATTGTTCGTCAAAAACTTTAATTCCAGACAGACCTTGAAATTAAAGTTTGTGAAGGTACTTTTGCCTATCCAAGCCCAAGTTCATGAATCCCATACAATTAAATTAAGTATAAAAATCTTCCTCTGAATCGAATTCATCAAAACATCAAGAATCAAGATGAAGATCGGAGAAGATCTCCAATCCACGATTCATTTGGTTCGAGTCATCAGGCCCTGGGCAAACATCTTATTTTTGGATTAACCGAATAAAAAATAGTAATTCCATCGGTCACAGTAACTCAAGATTCGTTAGGGTTTTCCAGAATTTTTTCGACTTGGAACCCCAAATTTAGCTGTAACTGGTATTTCCCTCAAACACCTTGGTAGCTTCCAATTTACCATCCAGATCTGCCTCCGTTTTTTAAAGTAGACAAAAAATTAAGTTTGCAAATCAAAAGGTCCAACTTATATACGAAAATAATCGTTAAAATAGGAGAGAATCCTATTTCGTATAAGTTATGACAACAATACACCTCCAATGCAATAAGGAAAAGCAATCTTAATCATTAAGCTCTCTGCCCTTACTTGACCTTACGGAACTCCCTTTTTAAGCATAAACAGTGCAAAAATTTTAATTAACTTTAATTAAAAAAATAACTGCCCTCTCGGTCCTCTTCTGTTATTCTGATTAAACTACCTATCCTCCTACTACAAACTACAAAAATTCTGACTTCTGACTCATTATACAATTCAGCTTAAGAATAAAAACATAAGCTCATCCTTGGCCTTGTGTAACTTTTGCATAATTCTCACAATAGGCGAGCATCTTGAACCAAGCAGTTCATTGTCAACCTCTTCCTGCACAAGGAAAGGGCCTTCATCTCCCGATCTACAAATTGCCAGCTCTCCCTTAATCACCTGCACCTTAAGTACATATAAATATAATACAATTTTATATCGAAATAAAAATAAATTCTGAAGAGATTCTAAGGAAATTTTGCCATTTCTCAATCAAACCTCCTTGAAGCAAGTTGCCCTGAACTTGGGAAAGTAAATTAAAAATAACAGGCAAAATGTTAGTTCCCAATAAATTAATAATTGGGATAGTTCTGGTCTCCTTCTACTTCCCGACCTACGACGGCGTTCCCGTTGAAGAAGACTTGACGCTTACGGCAAAGGAGAAGAGGGCCTTGGAAAAGGTGCTTTTTTGTTTTGTTTGTTTTGTTTTGTTTATTGGTGCTTGAGTAATTGTTTTTGTTTCCTTTTTATGGGACTTTGTTTACTTAAAGTTTTGGTTAATAAAGTTTTTCATCCGTTTTTTTTACCACTGTTCCTATGTAGTTTACCCAGATAATTGGAACCAGCTTACCTCATGACTATATGCGGAAAGAGATTTACCTTATTAAGTGGCTACGACGTAAGATATTAAACAATTTGAATGTTTATTTTGTTATGTGAAGTTTTTAATTGTTTTCTGATGTTTAAAGGAGCTGAACTGGATTTAGGAACCGCGGAACGGTTATTAAGAAATGTAAGTTGAAATTGTAAATGGAAAAATTAAAATCAGTCGCAAGGTTCATTTCTGAAAATGCTGAAAATATTCCTCGGAATAACTCCCCACCCCTAATAACTCCTCCCGGGGGATTTATTTTAGTTTTTTGACTCCGATAGTGTGTAAAATTTAAATATGTCCTTTGGATACGAAAGCATTTAGAATGGAGGATAGATTACGGAATGGATGACGATTTAACAGAGGATCTCAATTTCAAGAATGAATATCCTATTGATATTGATGGTGTTGATTATACTGGGAGACCAGGTCAGTAATTAGTTTACATTTATAAATTAGTTAATTAATAACCGTTAATCTTAATTAATTTGATGCTGTAACTTTTAATTGGGTGGTTGTTTTAGTGCTAGTTGCAAACGTTGCGGATTGGGACGTCCGACGGGCCGTTTTAACCGGAAAACGGGGCCACACGACTCGCTATGTTTTTCGGGCAATCGAAAAGGTTTGTCGAAAAATCCGAGAAAAACAAGAAAAGGGGGAACTTGTGACGCAAATGCAAATCATTTTCGACCTTAAGGGCTACAATATCATTCAGCATGGATGTCTCAATTGTAAGTTCCTCTTGTCTTATTTTCTTTAAAAAATTGTGAACAGATCCCGACGAGTGATGGAAAAAAAATCTGGAAATTTGACAGTTTTTAGGCAACAAAGCGAAAAAATTTCAACTTAACGACTTAATATTAAATCGCATAAGGAATATGGAAAATGGCATAATATATAATGGAAATTGGCATAATAGGAATTTGTCAAAATAATAATGGTTTTTGTCATAATAAAAACTGAAAGTCGCCTAATAAATATTGACACCACAAAAAAGATATAATACAATCTAAGATTAATATATAATCAAATCACTCCACAATTAAAGCCTCGATTAACCCTTGGGGTCGCCCCGTTTCACTTTAGACCAAATGTAACAATTTTACCTGGTTATGGTTTTTTTAAAGTAAAAAAAACATAAACAGATTTGACGTAGCTGATTCAGTTGCAAAAGGAATCAGTTTTTTTAACTTATTTTAGCCAAATTCAAACTCGTCATAAAGCCAGTAAGACTGTGTCTGCAAGAAAATATAAAATCTAACAATAAATGACCGTAAAACAAAATTAAACCCCGTTTTGATCATTTATTTTGGGGATCCAGGTTTTATCTCATTTTTCACTTACAAGAAAGCGGCATGTGGAGACAGAATCAGAAAAACAAACTTGTGTGTGAAAAAAATAATTTGCTAACCTTGTGTTTAATTGCTTGTAACTAGGTATCCCAATCTACCTGAACTTCATCGTGGAATACCGACGTAATTATCCTGGAATGTCGGACAATGTGATATTCGTGAACAGTATGAGAACTATCCTACTCATTTTCCTGATTAAAAAATGCTTTAATTCGACCATGTTTTGCAATCTCTTATTCAACTAATTTCACTTAAATTAAGTATTAGAAATACTTTATGTTTCCTTTCGTGTTGTCTTTTCGTCTGTTCGATAACTCGACAACGGTTATGACATCTATGCAGAGGTCAAGTTCGTTTGATTACCTTGTATTCAAAGGCAAGGGTCACGTGTCAAAATTTTTTATTTAATTTTTTTTATTTAAAAAAGGGTTTGCAATTTCGATTTTTGCTCTACGATACTTAAATGCATTTGAATGCTTTATTTTATTATTCACAGCACCTCCGGTATTTGCTACCGTAAGTGAAGCCCTAAATCTTCGCCAATACGGAACTCATATCAAATTCTTTGGGACCAACAAGAGGGAGTGGGTCAAATTCCTGACTGGTATTATCTCACCCGACCAACTCCCAACCTTCCTTGGAGGCAACAGAGAAACCAACTAGAATTTACATAAATATTTAATATTACCCAAAATCGATTATGAAAATGTACTTACTATATGAACACTATTTGGGTGCCAAACAAGTTAAGGGCTGTAATTATGCAAATAGACTAAATCGACCATGCTGATTACGAAAATCATAATTTTAGCTCTGCAAATTTAGGCCTAGTGGGTCAAAACTAGGTGGGAAGGTCAGAGACCGCACAGTTTCAGCTAAAAGTTAGCAGTGGTGAGAAGGGGGGAAGGAGAAGAAAGTCGAGTTTTCCACTTTTCCTTCCTTTTTCTCGCGAAACCGATCTGAAGATAGGGCGATAACATTGGAAGGACCCGGAAAATAACATTGCGCTGGTATTAGCATTTTCACGAAAAGGGAACGGGAGAATACTATAGGAAAGTCCGAACTCACGCCCGTTTTTTGGCCTTCCGACCTACTTTTGACCTCCTAGACCTCAATTGGCAGAGCTAAAATTATGATTTTCGTAATCAGCATGGTCAAATTAGTCTATTTTCATATATTACACCCCGTAACTCGTTTGTCACTGAAATAGTGTCCATTGTTAGTTCTGTCTGATTTATTATGGTACTATTGTATTTTGACCATCTAAAAGTAATAATTTTAAAATACTGTTTTTCTGAACCCGATCTGTATTTTTAATTTTTTTGGAAGTTATTTGAGTAGCGTGCCGCTGTAAGATATAGATTTAATTAGCTTCAATGCGTTTTCAAGGGAAACTGTTTCCAGTTATTGATGTCCTGCAACGTGTCACAGCTATGTTTGTCATAATTAACTTATGATTGATTAATACTGTTTTAATTGAAGGAGCTCAGACTTTAAACCAGGCGTATTTGAAATACGTACATCTATTTATTTATTACTTTAATGACTGTGTATAATATTAGGTTGACCAACCGATTTGAAATAATAAACCACTTTTATTGTAAAACAAATTAGACTCCTGGTTTATAATTTAATTAAGGTAAATGAGGTATTTAATTAAATTAGTACGTTGTTGTATGTTTATCTTCAATTCAACTGCCGATGTCCAACTGCAAAAGTACGATAAGGTATGAGGTGGCAATAGAGAAGAAAGAAAGCATCGTCCCTGGCATAATCGTATAGAATGAGCCCGACTGAAACCCAAAGGCCTGACATCCATCCAGTTGCCCCTTCACCTTTAAATACTCCCGCGTCCCAGCCCCGACGCCCCCTCCATCGCCCCTAGCTTCGACGCCCTTAATCCACTCCGACTCTGAAATCTGGGTCAACCGCTTCAACCAACTATTTTTAAACTCCATAGAATCGACCCAAACTGCTCCCATCGACGGTAAAACCGTTGATAAATGAAATGAGAAGAATGCCGCAGATATAAAAAATACCATGAGACTTATCCACGGGAATATGTGACTGAACCTCAGGGGCACAAAAATAAGGATGACAAAGTTGATAAGCACGATCACCTTGTACAGAAAGAAGATCCATCGGTAAAGACAATTAAATTCCTTCGTCAGTTCCTCCAGGCTCCTAAACTGTTCCATAGCCGTCTTCATCTTATCGATGAGATTGAGACCCGAAAAACTGCTCCCTTTCGATGAGTTATTATTTGAGAAGATTGTTTTGTCGAAATACGTCATTTGCTGGATTGTGGAGACGGGATCTTGGATCAGTTCGAATGGATTTGAAATGAGTTGTAGCGATTTTGAGACGGAACTGGAGAAAGCGAGACAGAAGAAATGGAAATGACTAAATGTTAGGAGAATTGGGATTAAGGCCAGAGCTTGAAATAAAACGGAGACGTAAAGGAGCCAGGAGTATTTGTCGGGATCCAGAGGATTGTTCAGATAAGATGAAAGATAAGCCGGAAATTCGGGACTGTTGATGTGATGGATGGAAATGAAAGCCGTGATGCTGATTGTCCAGAGCGGATTTAGGACCAGAAACACATTTTTGTCATGGATCATTTCCCGATGGATTTTCGAAATTTTTCCCGGAACTATATTATTCCAGCCTGAATGTAAGGAAGTTTGAGATTAGTATTGGAGAAATGCTAAATACAGCATACTTCGAAAGCCCTATACCTAACAAGGGAACTCTCCCAATTGTATCACACTGATATTTATCCAACCTGTCTCATTCGAGAGAACAAGTATAATAACGAAAGTTTAACATTGTAACTATGTCGTTAAAATACATTCGACCAAGTAAAGCAAATGGAAAGGTCAAGAGCGCAATATATTTCAAGCAATCATATAGAATATTCCCCTTTACATTGTTAACTCCCTATCTGTTATGGGTCAAATCCCCAAAAAAAGTAAGGAGTGAAAATGGGGAAAGTAGATTTTTTCCTTTTCGACGTTGCTAATCTTTACCGAAAACCGCGCAGTCCTTGACCTTCCGAGCTACAATCCGGGTGATACAATTGGGAATATTTACTTGTTAGTGACGCTCTTACTGTTGTAAATACTGGATTCGACACGATGCCAATTCAAGTGAATCATGGCCAGAGGTCTCATCCGCATTCTGAAATGAATTATAAAACTGCCCACAAAAATCCATTTCCAAAGCCAACAACTGAGTCCAAGTAACTCGACAGCTCTTGCACCACCGACGGCCCTGATGATGAACTGACCAATTTCAAACGCCCCATAGCAATATAAGTAGCCAAAGGTCAAGAAATGAATGACGACGAAGATTCCCTTCGAATGAAATGAAATGGAAATCAGTCTCCTGTTCCGAGATTTTGACCCTCCTGGGTCAACATATGGGGGCAGTTGTTCCTCTGAATTTATTTCAAAATCGAATTTATATGGAAATATTCCCAGAATCTTGAGGAATTTAAAGTAACCTTCGTAGGTCGACAGGGTCGAAATCTCCATTTTAGCTTAAGAAAATCTAGTAAAATAGTTCAGTTCAGGACTTCGTTAGCGAGTATAATTTCAAAGTGAAGCCAACTAGTAGATGGAATCACCTTTTATTCTGTTATAATCAATATTTGAGGATATAGCATTATGATAAAGTGACCTCATTAATAATTCACTACTTCCATTTTATTTGACACTAGTTCAGAGGAAATATTCACTGCGACGAATATCCGAAACAATTAAGCAAATAAAAACATTCAAAGGCGTATAAGAACATGTTTTAGTTTTTGTCTGTAGCAGAATTAGTATACTTCGAATTTCAACACAGGGCCTTGTATTAGCAATACTCAAAGATAATTAAAAGATTATGCTCGAATTTGTCTCAAGATGATTATTGACTCTGCTGAGTAACAAGTAACGATCTAATCACACAGACCATTGCACAATCGATCACACAAAATTCCCAATTATCAAAAGAGTTTCTTGAAGAACAATGGAGTTATTTCATATGTGACACTAAAACTTGAAATTGACCTTTCAGAACATCGTTCCTTATTTTAACATGATCACAATCCACATATTTATTGTAATAAATCCAGAATGCAAAGAAGCCCAAAGGACGTACTTAAGGAGACACATTTGTCAGGGGCGTGTATTATAGCAATTGACAGCGGCTTTAAATGCTGTATGTATATGAACTGTTGGATTAATTTGAACTTCTTGCAAATAACCAAGTATTCGAATTGCATTAGACAACTACAAGTGGATCATACATCGATTATACGCTCACTTAGCTAAGGGCAGGGGCTTTCCCAATTTGATAAATAAATTGTTGTCAACATTTGACAGTTCTAAAATATGCAAATCGGACAACTTGAGAAATTAGTAAATAAAAATCGGTTGAATGAAAATGTCTAATATATACAGTGTAGTGTAATCCTGTAATACTGCTAGTTTTATTGAATTCAAATACAACAGGAATTTGGCTAATGATATGTAATATTATACATAGCTAAGTGGTAGGCAAAATAAATTAGGTTTCTATAAATTGAGATAAAATATAGGTAGGTATCCAATATTAGGTAGGTATACTTTAAACCATGCTCTGTACAATCAATGGACAAAGATCCTCTACGTGAATAAGCCAAACAACCCACCCAACTAATTAAGAATAATTTTTAAGAAACTAGGTTATAACTTTACCGACTAGCTATTGGACCTGTATACTAATAATATGGTCTGTCTGAATAAATCAAATAATAATAATAATATTTCTTTAAAAAAATGAAGAATGGGATTTTAATGTGAAAGTAGAATTGGAACTAGCGCACATGGTTTTTCACCCCCGAGCGTTCGCTAACTAGACGAAATAATATCACATTTTTGGACCTCGTTTTCTAACCCAAAGTCAGTAAAAATTACTTGCCTGACTTTCTAGCGCCCTGCCCGCGGCTTCCCAGCGCTTAGTTTCTATTCCATAAATTGATAAGGCCTCTTGATTCTTCCTCGAAATCAGACCGAATCCTGTCGGTCATAAATGTGGTTACGTGTCCTCGGCAAATATTATGCACCATTGGCAGAGTCTCTACTTGTCCGGCAGCTCCACGCCATTTCTTGGTCCTGAACAACTACTCCCAAGCGTAAACTGTCTTGAACTGCGGCCATTAGCATCTCTAAGTCATCTGTCTGAACATATTTGACAAGTTTTGACAAATCTTTCTTGTTAGCATAGGTACCCAATCTGGAACAAATTATGAAATTAAAAACTGGTTGTTGAATGTTAAGAGTTTGATTTTGAAAACATCGCTCATCTTACACTTTAAAAAAATGTCGCAAACCGATGCCAATCGTATCGCGGTGTCGTGCCGATTTGCTATGATCTCCAAAACTGGAACCATTGGTGTGTCAGATTGATCGTGTAGATTAATGCAAAGTGCATAATAATATAGTCGAGTTTGATTCAAATACGAAGGTAGAGCTCTAAAAATTGAACCTGAAAAGTATTCCAATTAAAATAGATTTTTTAAATCAACTGACAGGCGCAAGTTTAACTAACTTATTATCTAGAATCACTCCATCAACATAAAAGTCAAACTGACGTTACCCGTTCTGTCGAGGTGAAAACAACTCAACCGGCCAGATAAAAAAGGTTTCTATCCCTAACAAATTGGAATCTCGCTTTCAAAGAATTTTTTTAATCTTCCTCTTAACATAAAATAAAATATTTTAGACAGTGCAGTTGTTATTACCAGAGAATATAACAGAATTTAAAAAAATTAATGCAGTTTCTACACGAATCGGAGTACATTCAATATCAGTTTTTAAATAATAAAATATGTATTTAAAATTTATTTACAAGCTGTATACTGTATTATAGACTTTAAGATACGCATCTAAAAATCCGAATCTGAAAATTAGTACATTGGCAGTGATTATGATACTGGCTGGCTTAAAAGTGCAGTCATTCTTTCCAACCACACCTTATACCCCAGAAGGAGTATAATGTTGCACATGCTTTTGGTAGAATTTTTTGCCAAAATCTTGTGCCACTTTTAGTGAATTAACGACTGATTCAAGATACTTATGATGACTACACTAATATACTGTCTCTTATTATCAGTAAAATACTTGATACTAGTAAATCCAAATTAGTGGTATTGATCGCCCTAACGTAAAAGTGGAAAGAGGTGCTTTATTAAAATATCATCCGTACTTAAAGGGTGCTTCCATAATACATTAATGTACCGCAATATCTATATAAACCTTTTATAAGGTGCCAGGATTGCAGGTTGCCTGGATTTATGACCTAGTTATTGTGCCAAGTTATCCAGGTGCATAGGATGATTAGGGTTTCGCATTTCCTGATAACCGTGGGATTCTAGCCTACATATATTTTATGATCACACTTCCCTGAATCTCGCGATTTACCTTTTTTAATAACTGTTAAAACATAAATAGTGTAAACAATGTATTATACTTGCTTCTACACTAAGAACAGGAAAAACTAAAAAAACATCAATTGTAAAACTCCAAACTTCCTTAATGAAATATTGCTATGCTTCTAAGAGGAGACAAATAATTAAATATTTTGTAATAATTAAAGACTTGAAAAGTCTATATATTAAATTGTGTTGAAAACACTGTAACTATATTCATTCAAATCATATTAGATTTTTAAATAAAAAGTTGTTTCTAATCAGTAATAAGTTTATTTATTCACTCGTCTCCCAGGACGGGACTAGGTCAGCAGGTGTTACTTTGACGGTAATTTCCAAAGGTTTAATGGTCTTCCTCCGGTCGAAATCAACCAGAGCCAGAATCAATGATATGATGATAATAAGGCAGCTTCCAATGATCCCAAAGGTGTTGTGATGAACAGTGTCATTCTAGTGAGAGTTCCGAAGTAAGGCTTCACGCTTTTTCACAGTGAATTGAGACCAGTTAAAGGTTGGTTGGATGTGCCAGTTTGCCTTCAAGGTGAACAAAGGATCATGTATCTCCTGATGATGTCAAGTCACATCAACTGTGGAACCAACATATTCATGGGGATTAATGGAAAAATTACAATTAAAAGGAAGCAAGAAAACATTAGCAGGGCATGACTCCTCTCATCCGTCAATGGTGAGGTTAGACTCTTAGGTTGATTGAGGTTAGGCAATAAATATAGTATCCAGTTTCGGTCAGCTATACTTGCACGAAGTCGTATTCAGGGCTAAGCAGGTGTCAATGGCGAAGTAAAGAGTTTCATTCGGAAAGCTTTTGGTGGTTTTAAAGCCACGGGCACAGGGCACAAGTAATTCGTGTAATGCTGGACGTCTCACATTGACACAGTTAACTCAATTATTATCCTTGGGATGGATGATATTTTGAGGACGGGAATATTTGACAAATTTTAATCTCACATTGACACAGTTAACTCAATTATTATCCTTGGGATGGATGATATTTTGAGGACGGGAATATTTGACAAATTTTAATATGTCAAGTTTCTTCAGTTCCATCTTCTAGTTCCTAGCGTAGCATGAGTTCAAATGGTCGGCTTCCACGACAGCTAATCAGTGTCAATAAGAGACAGTTAAAATTTCATTAATAGCTTTCTGTTTGTCGTCAAATAATTCACATTTCTGAGACTTTGCATATTGAATAGGGCGATCATCACCACACGGAAAAAATTAGTTAAACTAGTCCATAAAAGGAGAATATAGCTTTGCGTATTTCCATTGGCGAGACGCTTCACCCTTTTGCCAACAAGTACTCTTTTGAATCTCAATAGGATAGTTCATAGAAATCGAATTTGTCTTATAATGCCCCTAGGTTTTAAGTTTGCGGTTAAGTTCTTTCTTTCTTCCAGTTGTTCTGGAAGCTTGTGTTTGTAGTTTTTGGCCGTTGAAAGCCGTAGTTTTTGTTAGGAGGACGAGGAACCATTTTGTGTTACTTGCGATTTAGGAAAGGAATGTGGCAGACGTACTTGCATCAATACTCGTCCTTTTATAATTAATAGTCGATATAAAGTTTACTTAATTGTAATTAAAGTGTCTACGTGTACAATAAAGTAAGAAGAGTGAATTTAGAGAGCCAAGTGTAGTCTTTATTATTCTGCATCCGTCCATGTAGATTAAGAGTTCGAGAATAGAAAGCATCAGAATTCCTGTAGTAATTTTATTCATCGAATTCAGAATAGAGTCAGGGAAGTCATATTTAAGACTCCAGTCAAACACATCAACCAAACAGGTCAAAAGTGAAAGGAGACGGATCCCGACGGATAGACGGGTCATCGCCGGTCTCAACAAGTCGACTGATGATGTAAGATACGGCAAAATTGGCACTGAGGCTCTTTGCCTTCAAATCATATTTGTCTTTCTTCTTCTTCAACTCATCTCTTTAAGAGCAGCATTAAAGGCCACTCTTAGCTCTTCTAAAACAGCAGCTGACAAGTTGAATTCGTTTCGTGCGAATTAAGACGGACTGTGTTAGCAATGCCAAGACCGGCTTCGGTAGCTGCCATACCCACAACAATTTGTACGAAAATCAAAAAGATTTTCGAATTGTACGATCTATAATAAAAAATTTCGTCGAAAAATCTCGATGGGAGCAGGCTACATTTACTCTGTGGGGAATTTCAGAACGACGCATTTTATCATTGCAAGTAGTCATTATGAAAGATTTATAAAATCATATCGCAACTAAGCAGAATCAAAGCAGCCACTTCCATTCCTCACCACATCTTCTGAAAGTCTCGGAATGATCTGTAATTCCCCTATGGATAATTCATTACATTTCTTAATTTTACTACAATATCTCCATGTCACTGTAACTTGTCCGCTCAGCGAAAATATCCATTTTGTAGTGCTTGTCGATCTACGTCTCATGCACCTATTCGCCTTTTTAATTGAAAATAGCATTGGGAAACCCCAAGATTTTCGAATTTCAAAATATAAAAAATTGGAAAAAATCAATTAAAAATAACCAAGATCTTTTCAAATTGGATATATCAGATTTGGTCCAAGGCAAGGTTCCTATACTCTTGGTTTTCTGGGTTTCTTTTCTTCAGGAAGTTGTCCAGGAACTTATTGTTAGATTTTGAATTCCCATTTTAGGGCTACGGGAAAACAAACTATTTTTCCCATATTATATAAATATTAAGGTATAAAGTTTATACCTTTATATTGATTTTGACATTAAATTTCTAGTTTAATCATAATTGAAACTAATTAAGGAAAAATTGATTTGGAATACGGATTTTAAACCTAATTTTTAACACTTTATATTGATTAAAAAAACAATTTTTTATAAATATTCACTGCTTGAACCCACTAATCAATACCTAGGAACTTTCCATAAACAAAAAAATTCATATTATTGGTAATTTCATATTTATTATTCTGTTCCATTAAAACAATTACATATTATTTCGAAACTTCTAAATATACCAACTTCTTGTAAGCTTCTGTACATAAGCTTACGGACAGATATTTAATTAATTCTTCATTAATTTAACTGCCGATATCCAACTGCAAAAGTACGATTAGGTATGAGGTGGCAATAGAGAAGAAAGATAACATCGTCCCTGGCATAATCGTATAGAATGAGCCCGACTGAAACCCAAAGGCCTGACATCCATCAAGTTGCCCCTTCACCTTCAAATAATCCCGCGTCCCAGCCCCGACGCCCTCTCCATCGCCCCTAGCCCCGACGCCCTTAATCCATTCTGACTCTGAAACTTGGGGCAACCTCTTCAACCAACTATTTTTAAACTCCATAGAATCGACCCAAACTGCTCCCATCGACGGTAACACCGTTGCCAAATGGAATGAGAAGAATGCCGCAGATATGAAAAATACCATAAGACTTATCCACGGGAATATTTGACTGAACCTCAGGGGCACAAAGATAAGGACAACGAAATTGATCATCATAATCCCTTTGTATAGAAAGAAGATCCATTGGTAAAGACAATTAAATTCCTTCGTCAGTTCCTCGAGGCTCCTAAATTGTTCCACAGCCATCTTCATCTTATCGATGACATTGAGACCCGAAAAATTGCTCCCTTTCGATGAGTTATTGTTCGAGAAGATTGTCTTGTCGAAATACTTCATATGCTGGATTTTCGACTCCGGGTCTTGGATCAGTTCGAATGGATTTGAAATCAGTTGCAGGGATTTTGAAACGGAAGTGGAGAAAGCGAGACAGAAGAAATGGAAATGACTGAATGTTAGGAGAATTGGGATTAAAGCCAGAGCTTGAAATAAAACGGAGACGTAAAGGAGCCAGGAGTATTTGTCGGGATCCAGAGGATTGTTCAGATAAGATGAAAGATAAGCCGGAAATTCAGGACTGTTGAAGTGATGAACGATGATAAAGGCGGTGATACTGATTGTCCAGAGCGGATTTAGGATCAGGAACATATTTTTGTCATTGGTCATTTTTCGGTAAATTTTCGAAACTTTTCCAGGAACTACATCATTCCAGTCTAGAAAAACGTACAAAAGCTTTTGAATATTGTTAGGAAATTCTAAAAATTAGTCTTCGAAAATAACACAGTTAGGATAAAGTAGTCAGCGAAAAATCGGTCAGGTCCTACAGCTATTAATAAATACCTCTAATTAGGATAGTGTATCAATACTCACAATTGTCAATATGACAGGGAGACATTTTTCATCACAAAGATTAAAAATTCTCAATTTCATCTAAAAAGTTAGCGTGAAGGTTGAGACGAAGACTCGAAGATATGATCTGATGAAGCATCAAAGAGATGCATGTCTAACCGAATTCAGTTTCTCAAATATCATTAGAATTTATTTCGAATTAACTCGAGAAATCTTACATGTCAAGGAAAAACGGACACCTATGTTGCGTGACATCTTTGTTCGGACATGTTTGTCGTTTCACCGGTTTAGAAATTACATTTGTCAAAATGTCACACTTACTGTTATAAATGGTAGATTCGACTCGATGCCAATTCATGTGGAACGTGGCCAGTGATTGCATTCTCATTCTGAAATGAATTATGAAAGCCCCCACAAAAATCGGTTTCCAAAGCCAACAACTGAGTCCAAACAATTCAATAGCTCCGGCCCCACCGACGGCCCTGACGATGAACTGGCCAAGTTCAAACCCCCCATAGCAATAGAAGTAGCCAAAGGTCAAGAAATGAATGATGACGAAGATTCCCCTCGAATGAAACGAAATGGAAATCAGTCTCCTGTTCCGATATTTTGACCCTCCTGGGTCAATAAACGGGGGCAGTTGTTCCTCTGAATTTATTTCAAAATCGAATTTGTATGGAAATATTCCCAGAATCTTGAGGAATTTAAAGTAACCTTCGTAGGTTGATAGGGTTGAAATCTCCATTTAGGATTTAGAAGATAAACTAGACTGTCTAGACTAGTTCTGTACTTCATTAGCGAATTTAGTTTTGGAGTACTATTAAGTATATTCTGATGGGATCAGTTTTTATTCGTTTTAGTAGATATTGGACATAGCTGCAGAATTGTGATAAACTGGCCTCATCAATAATGCAGTATTTCCATTTCATGTGACAAGTGACAACAATCCCATGGAAAAATTCACATGCGACAAATATTCCTCAACACATTAACCTCCAATTTGAAATATCTCATTGACGGATAAATAAGTTTTATGAATTTGTACTATAATTGTGTATGACCGTAAACACAGAATTAAGTCCCCCGTGGGAGTTAATATGTCAAACCGTTTAACACTGAAAGTGTATGACAGGTTATTCTGGGGAATTTATTTGGGAAAGCATTTACAGAACATACTTACGATTCAGAGTCAATAGTCATAGTCATACGAATATGTTTTAGGTGTCTGTCACAGAATTGACAGAAAAAATATGTAAGAATTTGTCTTGGATGATATATTGCCTCAGCTAAGTAAACGTCTAATCATACAAACGATTACACTCATTTCAATTAATATTAAATTTCCTAATATCCTAACCTTTGGGGTCAATGCAACTTTACTATGAACATGAGGACTTATCTAGGGAGACACATTACGGTGAAAAGGGCGTTCATCATTGACTTGTGACTTGTGAGTCTAATGTTGTGTATGAATTGATGGTTTAATTTCTTACAAATAACCGAGTATTACAATTGCATTACGGAACTTCGAGTGCATTTAGTATTTGGCACTGGATTTAATAGAAAGTCTTTTCCAATTTGATAAATTAATTTTTGTCAGCATTTGGCAGTTCGGCAATATGTCACTTGGACAACTTGAGAAATTACTGAAGTTATGAAAACTCTGCAGTTCAAACGTATAAATACATGTCTTTATACTGTCCAAAATATAATTGAGTGACTTTTATTAGTTTCGTAATATATTGCTACTTTGACGGCATTTAAGTTTACAAAGAAACTTACTTCCACTTCTTTAGATTTATTTTCAAATTCCTTTTCCTTCAAATATTTACAGGATAACCACAACACAATACAACCAAAGGTTAAATTTAAATGTAATATGCAAATTACTCAATGACAAATGTGAGTTAAAATTAATTTTCCAAAAATTAAGATCAAATATGAGCCACATTTTCCGTTAAACCGATCAAAAACCTCATTGAAGAAATGAAGAATGTTCATTTTTGTTATGAAGTAAAATTTGAATCATGTTTTCAGTCATAAATCGTGTTTATTTGTTTTTAAGCATGCCTATATAACAAGTGCTTTTTGGAAATCTGCAGAGAATTACGGACTCTCTCCGCCCTGATTATATTAAGTTAAAGTACAGATTTTGTGTTTTAAACTTTCAAACAATAATCTCGTATGAGAAACAAGTGTTTTTCAAGAATTTTTAGACTTGTTAATCTGTAGCGTTTAAAGAATCGTTGAACATCATCAATGGGCATAATATGAAATCATCAAATCTTGTAATAAATTACTGTTAAACATTTTTAAATATGCAATCTTTCAGCACAAAAAACCATACCCAAATGACGTTGTTTCATATGAACCCTGGAAACTTCACAATGCTATTGAATCAATGCTATTTAACAAGGGCAATGTGGTTACAACCTCTGGAAACTTAAAAACCATTAAACGTGTTTTCCGGCAGGCTTGGACCGGATATCATAAACTTTCCTTTTATTTCTGTCATTTCGTCACTTGAGATCGACATCTGAACATTGTCATTTGAACACAATTTATCATAAACTACAAAAAACAGTAAATATACACAATAACTTGACGATGGATCTACTACGTTGGTCAATAGTGATCTTAATTACTTGTAAGATCACGGAAAGTGTTCCGGTTGAGAAAGATTTGACATTATCTGCCAAAGAGAGGAGGATTTTAGACGAGGTATTGCACTAAAATTAGTATAAATTATTGGAAATAAAACCACCTGTTTTAAACAAATTATTCCATCTATTTCGTATTTTAACCGAATGTAATTATTCACAGTATTTAAATATAATTAAAATAATTTAAAGTTAAAATAATTTAAATTAAATAAAGTTCAAAGCAGCAGTTGCGGATAGCCTTCCTCACGATTACATGAAAACGGATGTCTACCTCGTTAACTGGATTCGAGGTTATTTAACGTTACCTAATAGTTTACATTTTTTATAGGTAAAAATACCCCAGAATAACTTCCCATGTTCCCCTCCCGTAATAAATCCCCATCTAACGCTGCTCCGTTTCAATAAACTAACTTTTTACATGTCGTTCCAGCTGCAAACCTTGACCTCCAATCCGCAGAGAGAATGTTACTCGATGTAAGGAGTTACGTTTGGCCTTATTATATTGTAATTAATTTTAAAATCAATATCAAATTATTAAAGAGCATATATTTTTTTTAAATGCAGAACATCAACTGGCGAAAGGAGAATAAGATTGACGATCTTATAAATGAAGATTTCCGTTTCTTTGAAGAGGAATATCCGGTGAATATTGACGGAGTAGACTACACGGGGCGACCAGGTTCGTCGAAGTGTGAATTGTATCTCAAGTATTAATTACTGATTAATGTGATTAAAGACCCCCGAAATAACTCCCCAATCTTTTCAATATTAATCACAAAATAATAAATTTGTTTAGTGTTAGCAATTCACGTAGGTGATTGGGACATGCGAAAGATCGTGGTGACTGGATTGCAGCCTCGGAGTTATCAGTTTTCGATGCGGGCTTTGGAAATCGCTAGCAAGAAAGTTCGAGATGCTCAAGAGAGGGGAGAATTGGTGACGCGATTTCAAGTCATCTTTGATATGGACGGATACACGGCTCAACAACACGCTTGTATTCCCTGTAAGTAATCAGTTGCACATCTCAATAAAATCCCCCAACTATTTTCAAAAGAAATTTTATTCCGGGTGGGGAGCTAATTAACGATAACATGTTGTGACATGTCGATTGTGACACGGATATTTTATATTGGTCCAAAATTATACTTTCAAGGGAACATTCCCAGCTGTAGCACTCGATATTTTTGAACCGGTCTCATTTGAGAGAACGAGTCATCTAACTAACTACTAACATAGGTGAAAAAATGGACGTACTTGTCTCAAAAAGAGATGGGAAGCTGGCAATGGAGGAATCAAAAACTAGTATTGACCATGAACCACTCTGAACCAGTCTTTTCGTAAAAATCAAACGGGAATTAACAAAAGAAATCCTACTTTAATATCTTACAAGGGAACATTGTCAGATGTTCAACCCCGTATTTTTTCAAACTTGTTTCATTTGAAAGAGGATCTAAAATAATGAAACTTTAACATAGGAACTATCGGTGACTAAAATCGTTTTGACGTAGTAAAGTAGGTGGGAAGATCCAGAAGCGGTCGCGATTTCAGGGTTTCCTATGTTAAGTCCCTGTTTAGATTTTGGAAAAAGGGTGGTTCAGTGCAATACTAATTTAGGGGTTCCTCCAATGTTAACATCCTATCTCGGTCGCGACTTTTCAGGGAAAAGAAGGGAAAAGGGGAAAAGTCGACTTTCTCCTCTTTCTCCCCTTCTCGCACATGCTAGTTTTTCACGTAAAACTCGCAGTGTTTGACCTTCCCACCGACTTTACTACGTCAAAACGATTTTAGTCACCGATAGTTCCTATGTTAAAGTTTCATTATTTTAGATCCTCTTTCAAATGAAACAAGTTTGAAAAAATACGGGGTTGAACATCTGACAAGGTTTCCTTGTTAGTCACTATTATGTAATACTTCTTGAGTTCCTCGTTCGAATGAGACCGATTAAAAAATATCGAGTGGTACAGTTGGGGATGTTCCCTTGTATAAGGATCTTAAATCAAATGTGTACTGGGTTTGCATACGCATTGAATTGTAAATTACGTCTAACTTTTTACCTTTTAATTAATTACCAATTTCGGTTTCAACAGGTCTCAGATCCTACTTAAGTTTCATAAGTGCCTTTCAAAGGTACTATCCTGGTATGATTGACAACGTGATTTTCATAAATGGTAATTGAATTTTATGATCCTTAAAAAAAGTGTTTAAAAAATGGTTGGTAAACTGTTGTGAAATTGCTTATTACAGCTCCAGCATTATTTTACAGCGCTTTACAAGTTCTAAGGAACGTTGCGGGACCGAATTTGCGAGGAATTGTCAAAATCTTTGGAACTGACAAAAGAGAGTGGAAAAAGTTCCTTCTCAGCATCATCCCTCCCGATCAGTTGGATCGTGGAATGGGTGGCACCAAAATTGACACTCGTCGATAAGTTCAACAAAAATATTGATAGTATCAACCAAATGTTATATGTCGTTTAATTTGTCGATAATTGTATAATTCCTCTGCCTTTGAAATGCATTTTATAATCTCTTGTCAACTTAATAAATATGAACTTACATCCATTTATGCATCTGTATTTACGCAAAAAAATACACAAACTTAAATACACAATCTTGGGGTTCAAGTTTCAAAAATAAGTTTATTTGATCAAACCTACGAATTCATTACATATGCATCCGTTTAGACATATATATATTTTATGTTATAATATTATTGCAATTTCGGATCATCAGTTTCATAATACTGTAATTATTATTATTGTGCTCTTCATAACATAAACGTAATACTTAAATAATAAGATATAATATAGTTGTATATCGAGAATAACATCGTCTAATTTCGAGGTGTTGAAATGGACTTGAGCACAATTCCAGTAGTCAAGTTTGGTGTCTTTCCTTCCATCATCTGTTACAAGTAATGCAATTTGTTAATTATTAATTAAGGGTTTCTACACAATTAGTTATTTTAGGGACTGACTGTCGATGTATTGAGACTTTGCTCCTTTCAATTCATAGAATTGTATAGTTTTCAATTACAAAAATGGTAGTTATTCCGGGGGGGCTTATTATTTCGGTAATTATTTACAATAGGCAACTTACCTCCTTATAGTCCGTGAAAAGTTCTTTAAACTTGACAAAGTCAGTAAGGGTAAACAGCATTTCGAATATCTCACTCTCGAACAGGGAATTCCCATGATCCATTTCCGCTTTTCGACTGTTGAAATTAAATCGTAATTAAAATGAGCCTAATCAATTTTTTTTCCTTAAAAAATACCTAATAATTTTGCATCAATACCCAACTTCTTCGACGAATTCGTTAAAGTCCAAGGGTTCATTATGGAATGCCTTCTTCAACTGATTCTCGAGAAGATGAGCCATTTCCTGCGAGTAGGTTTTAAATATTTTGAAATGCTCGTGTCTGTCTTCGTCATTGGAACAATTCGTTGCTTCCGACTCATCGTCGACAGTCTTGAACTTTGTCCAGTATGTCGACAAGTAAAAATTCTGAAGCGCTTGAAATTCCTCACCTAATAAAAGAATATACTCGTAAGGAAAATAAATTTAATCGGCGAGATAATGTTGTGAAAACTCATCGACATGGAAGAGCAGTTAGTTACCGATAACAATTTCCTCGATAGCTCCGATGATTTTTTCGAATTTCTCGTTCTCCGAGCCCCCGTTGTCCCCTTCGATGTGTAGGAATTCGGACGTCGACAAGTCATCCATTCTTTCCGTTAAGTCCATTAATCCGGTCCCAAACTCCGAATCCCCTATGTTCTCTCCTGTTTTAAAAACACAGCTTTAAAATAAAAACAGCGAATTTGGTAATTTAAATCCAGATAAAGTAAACAGGCTATTGTATCTGAAAGGGTAATTATTTCGATGGTTTATTGAAGTAAATACGGTAATTAATAATTAAGAGTCGATTTGTTACCATCGATAAGCAAAAGAGGCGGAGGTGGTCGACTGAGTCCACTCCCACCAACAGCTCCTTCTGATTCCATCTCCAGTCTTATCTTATCTATCCTTATCTTGTTTTAAAATTACTAAAACTCAACGAAATAAAATGATGGTTTGGATTTAAAATATAGCAGGAATGAATTGGGGAAATAATCGAAGAGTGAGGTTCCGAGGCTCCGATGAATGTGCGTGTGAATTAATTAGTTTTGGATAACAAATCGATGTTGGAAAAATCCATACCAAACACCTTCGAGTTCGACAAGCCATGTTTCCGAATTTACAGGGGAACTCGTTCGTCGCCTTTGTATTTGTTTTGTGGTCCGTTGCCAAGGGAACCGGAACTTTAACCCCTAAAATAAACCGTAGTAGTTTACTACTTCGGTTTTGTCGCTTGAACAAGGATTTTGTACATACAATATTTTTGAGTAAATACCTACGTGACAAGTTTACAATACAACTTAACTCGAATAAATCTAGAAAAAAATGATTGGATATTATTTAATTGAATAAGTTGCATTTTATAAAATGGCTTCATTTGTCGAATTATGTAGCGTCTATTTAAAGACCTATTTCATGTCATGCCTCGTCCATGTTTCATATGTATTTTGTTATCATATAAAGGAAATAGAATAATTATGTTATGCAAATAAATATATTCTTCCATATTTTTCAATTTAATTTAATTTGAAGCCATCCAAGGGGGCGGGAGTTATTGCAATTTAAACACCTTACATAGCAATTTAAAGTGTCAAAAGTGACCAAAACAATGATATCAGATCAGAGTCGATGAGGTCATGCGGGGTCAGACGTCAGACTTGGGATCACTGACCTTTAACAGCGGACCCAAACTCAAACCTCCTTCCTTTCGACACATATTTAAATCTCGAACTTTCTGTTCAATTCAGTCTACAAAGTCTTTTCGTCTGTCTATGAATTTCATTTCATTGTAATTTCCAATTAAGCAGAAATCCACGATAAGTTGCCAAATGGGTGGAATGAAGGACCTCATCTTCCTTATCAATCTGGTCCTTATCGTTCTGGTCCCAGTAATCAGTTCAGATTCACCAGTCCGGTTTCGCCCAACTTGGCGTCAGTCCAAAGAAGTGGAGTTCGATGTCGACAAGTCATCGACAAAACCGGAAGCGATCCTCCTTTTCGACAAGAAGTTCCGCAACAAGGTCTTCGCTATCGGATGGAAAGTAGAGGTGGAATATCGTTTGATTAACATCGGGGACGAGGCAGCTTCGGAAATCCAGGTTTTCGATCCCGATTTTAGTTCTGGGGATCCAAAATTCGTTGTTCTAAACGGCGAAGCTGATTTCAAGATTGCGGGACTGAAGGCAGGAGAGGACCTCACCTTCAATTTGACCGCAATACCAACAGTTCAGTTACCCTTGGGTCAATTCTCGTTCCGCTCTGCCAGGGTCATTTATCGACCTTCTACTTCCAGTGATGAGGTCAGTAGGGTCACTTACTCATTACTACCGACAACCACGTAGTTGGGTCAAGGTCAAACTTTATATCGAACGTCAAATTGATGTAGAAATCCCCGAAAATACCCCAGTCCCTCCTACAAACGCTACAAAAATCATCTCCAAATAATTCCCCACCCCGAAATATGACTCCATGCAGCAGTTCTTCTTCCTATATTGCAATTGGAGGTGGGGGAACCATTCCAGGGTCCTTATTTATTTACCCAGTCATAGTCATTAACTAAATTGTGATTTTAATTTACAGGAAATGACTGGATGGTCAAGCCTCTCTCCGTTCCATAATGGAAACGTGGAAATGCTTTCAAAGCCCGAGGCTGATCGTCGCTATTCAACTAGAAAGGTAAGGCTTTAACTAATTTACACTGCTAATTAAACTGAGAAAATACTAACTTTAGTTAAGGATTAATGGACTAAATTATTGATGATTTTAGGCTGAATTCTTCGTCTTACTTCTCCTCTCTCTTCCTTCAATTGTCGTTCCTTTTTCGATGTGGAAATCCCACACGTCCAAGTACAATAAATTGCAAGAAGACGTCAACTTATTGAAGAAGAATCGGAAGGGAAAGAAATCTGTGATTTAATCCAATAGTTCTGTGTCAAAGTCGTTACAGTAATGCTCAATTCTCAATAAGAATTTTCGAATTGTTTAATTAATTCTGTACTTAATAGTTTAATTACGATCTAATTTTAAACATTTTATCTGTCTTTGTAAGTGAATTTTACGTCTTCATTTTAAAAGAAATCATTAAAATCAAGTAAAAATCCCGATTTTCTCGTTTGGTAATACTCTCACTTCGTAAGTTCGTAGCTGTATAGTTTTATATTTAAGTCATCAAATACATCACCGATTTTAATATTCGATGTGTTACTAATTTTACCGTTCCACATATTCAGATGAGTTGCTGGGAAATGGTTGCTGCACAGCAAAGGAACAACTGTTTTAAAAGTTAACTGCATATGTACGAATAAGGGCATTATTATCTACAATCAAATAAAATGATTTTTATTTTAAAATGTGGTTTCAAAACACTGAAATTACAGCGGACATTATAGTTGAAGATACATTTGAAAGATTTACAATCCATCACAATTTTTTAATTTCCAAGCAGAAGGTTCCTCTAGCCCTGTTTTAAATTAAAATTCAAAATGACACATTTAATCTGAAATTAAATTAAAATTCAGACAAGTCTTACGTTTTCGAAACCTTATCGCCAAAACCAGTAACTTTAGAATCCTTGCTGCATTTTCCTAATTTTCTCTTATCGTTTTTAGCAGCCTTCTTGAATTTTTTCCAAGATTTGCAAGAACAAGCTTCAATGTTTTCTCGGATTGACTTGACAAAGAATTCAATGGCTGCCTGATGACTGCATATCCCTGTATTATTTCATTTTTGACACTTCATTGGATTATGATTAATTGCTCTTTATGAATATTCTATTTACAATTACAAATTACCAGAAGCCATTTCAATCAAGTTTTCTAAGAGATTTTCGGTGAGGCAGAAAGGCTGTATTTTGCCCCCACCGTTCGGGAGGAAGTTGACATGTCCAAGTTTTTTAGTTGCCCCCAACTGACCCTTGTTTGAGTAAATCACATCCACAAAATCAGCGTCCGATTTCCCTAATTTTGCCTTTGACTCGTCGTCTTTCAAGAAATAGAACGGGCCTGCTGGGTCCAGTCCTTATAAAACATGTTTAAACGTAAAAACCCTAAAGTCCGTATATACGTTAATTTATAGTCAATAGTACAAAAATATGATAAGCCCGAAATCGAAATTGTTTGTCTCAAATCATTAGCTTGTGCGACTGTTACAAAGGATTATGATTTTCTATTTCAAAATTTTTAAGTTTTGTTTTTTTAAATTGAATTAGCTGTTATTTTGAGGACTTGATTTACAAAAAAAATCGAAACATTTTCTTAAAACATTTTTTTGTTTCACTGGACTAGTCTCGTAATGATAAGGAAAAGATAAGAATGAAACGGTGGATCAGAAACAGAATTAAAGTTTGTATCAAAATAAAAATAATTTTTTTTGTTAAAGGAAATTGTACATTTACATTTGCCTTTGGCCTTTGAGTGGTTCGATCGAAGTAAAACTATACAGGGTGTCCGGTAAAAAAATTTCCTCTTCTGTTTTATCATATCTCAAAAGCTGTTGAACCGATTTTATTTACTTTTGGCTTAAAAACTTTTTCACCGGACACCCTGTAGGTACTTCAGAGAAGTTTATAACAAATATGATCCTTAAGTACGAACGCTAAGACTACAATCTTAGTCTGCAAACTTGTCCATTAAAATTTATCACCTGTAATTCGTCCGACCTTAATTTTGTTTTGCTTGAAGAATTGATGACCGGAAACGCCGGCAATGTGAGCCCCTAAACTGTGACCTATTAAGTGAACATCTGAAGCGTTTCCCAAATAATTATTTGCTAATAAAACTTGGATAAACTTCTCGATTTCATCTCCAACAAATAAAGTGTATTGGACAGCTTTGGGATAATGAAATAAACCCTCGATCTCCAAATTCGGTCTCGACAACGAGCTCCAGTCAACACAGATCAGGTTGTAACCTTCCTTACTGCTTAAATAGGCTATTTGTAGAATTTATTATTTTAGCATATAACTACAGTTGAGCTGGATAATTAAGGTTAAAGTTGCTAATGTTGATATTTACCATCGAATATGTCTTGTGGATAGTCAGTAAAGTTACAGGAAGAGAGGAAGCCATGAATGGCAATCTTAAACGGTTTCGAAGACTCAATTCCCGAGCTTTTAAACGTTTCTGGTTTCGAACTGTTAAGTTCTTCCCATTTGCTATTTGAATTTTAATTATCTTCAGATTTCATTTAGCTGTTCATCATTAATTGTTTGAAAAGGATATGAAATTTAAATAAATACCCCTTGGATTTATAAAGAAAGTACGAAACATCATCCGAACTTAAAACTCGAGTCTCGAAAATCCCAGCGGGCTTATCGACCTTTTTTAATTTATACGATTCTTTAGCTTTTGAAACCAGTTCCGGACCTAAATCCGAGTTATTGTTAAAATATTCAACTATTTAAAATTTACGTAAACTAACAAGAATTTTGAGCGTTTTCAGTTTTAAATACCGGCAGCAATTTTGAGATCCGCATCCTTTGATATGGAAATCGTTAACAGGATAACGCAGTACCATTCCGAAAGATTCATATTGACTGACTTGTTTTAAATGGATAAATGACTTTTTACCTGAGATTTCAAGTTCCAAATTCCATTAACTATCTTATAATATGCTAAATGCCAAAAATTTAGGAATGTTTAAGTTAGACTACAATTGACCGGAAGTAAAATAGCAAATGCCAGCAATGAATATCATGGCTCAAAGTCAATCCATTGAGTTGATCGCGTGTGGATGATCCATCATATTATACGAGCTGATATGCATGTTGGCACAATGCGATTTAAGGTAGATATATTAGTAATTGGTAGATAATTTTGGTGATTGATTGTTATAATTAATTGGGAATTAATTTATTTGAAAGGTAGCTTGATTTTCAGTTTTATTATGAAAAATACGTCGCATGATTAAAACTGATAGATAGATAGGTTTTATTTATTCGTGATTGATGTGGTATTCGAATGATTGCAGCCCATCATTTGCAGCCCTTAACATTTTGCAGCCCTTCATATAAAATCATTATGATTAATCAATAATTGTAATCAAAATAAAACGTTGTAAACGTTAACGACAGCTCGCACAATACATATAGACTGTTGTTCAATCTTACTTGAAATCGTGTTGGTTTAAATATGACAAGAAAAACTATTAAAAATCACTTGTATAGAATCAAAATATCATAATTTACGTTCTCCTAGACGACTGCGTTTTAATTTTTAAACTTGCAGTTAAGGCTCCAGAGTATTTATTGCTATGGGAAAATGGGTGTCATAGGGGGTACTTTAAACCCTATTGTCTTTCGAACCTTAACAGCTACAATTTTTTAATAAAATATAGTGCATATATATTTTAATGCTGAATAGTATAAAGTCATAGTCAATGCTCAATAGAGTACGGTTAATCCGGAATTTACATTTTACCCGAACGTGTTTTTAGAGTTTCCGACAGCCCCCGGGCCCGATAGCGTGAACGGAAAATATCGACACCGGGTTTATTAGAAAGAGAATTTTATTGCCGAGGGCCCATAGGGGGTAAAAAGTGCATTTTTCTACAAGGATCCGGCTCAAAAACGCAATTTAAGCTAAAAATATCCAACTTTGTTTCAGTTTTGGATTTTTTGTACGATATCCTTAAGAGATAGATCAATTTTGACCCCCTATGGGCCCTCGGCAATAAAATTCTCTTTCCAATAAACCCGGTGTCGATATTTTCCGTTAATCCTATCGGGCCCGGGGGCTGTCGGAAACTCTAAAAAATGTGATTTCCAACCCGAGTTGCCATGCACTGTAAAACCTAATTCCTGGAACTTGAGTTGTCAAGCAACGACAGGGCAACGATTTAAATAAACCAAAACTCTACAATTCTCTGACTGAAATCACACCACTCAAAACTAAATACGATAAAATCAGTATATTTTGAAATAAAATGGGAAATCAGAAAAGATTAAAACGAAGGAAGACTCTTAGTCAAAGATCTAGAAAAATTAGAAGCTCAAATCATGTAAAAAACGGAGAGCTAAATGGTTCCGAAAATGAAATTTCTAAAAATCCCATCAGACTGATTGTGTCAACTATAATGCTATTATGTTTCTGTCTTGTGTTTTGACTTAAATACATTTAAATTTCTTGTCATTCTTGGTAATTTAAATTAGGTTATTCTTGGTTTGGTTTCATCATTTTCGATAGGATTGACAGATTTTTAAATCCCTTCCTTCTGATTCACTTGTACCATACCTCAAATCAGGGTCATGAAAATAATTATAGTAGTCATTAATAGTATAATAATAGTATTCATTCGTTGGCTTCATTGCATCAGTCGGGGAATTCATTCTTATATTGTGCTGACGATGAGAATTCGATCTCCGATCTGGGACGCTTTTATGTCAAGATTGCTTGACAACGGGCGCTGGAACAACCGTTGTCAAGGTCATCTTGCTTTTATGTCGGGATTTATTTAATTATAATAGCAATTTGCGGTTGCTAAGTGGAGGCTCAGGATTTCGAAACTTTGACGACCAAAAACTACTCTGGAGCCTTAAAAGAGTTAAAATCAATTTTTCTAAGTTGAGGCAAAGAGTACATGGTGTTGGCCATGGTAACGGTTTCACCTTAGTATGCGTTCACCCCCCCCCCCTGGAAATCTTTAGTCAGACCTACAGCCTCAGGGGTGCATTGTATCGAAAAAATTGAAAGAATAAAAAAGGTGGAAAATTCACTTTGCCAGTGTCATTTAATCTCAAATGTTAATTTTTTGTGATTTAAACACGCTAAACCATATAAGACTAAATTTTAAATCGCCGTTTTTTGGCCAAATCACTATATTCTGGCCAATAGCACAACCTTTTATTGATTCTCATATAGGAAAAACTATACAAATTTTTTATTTCCAAACAATCGGTTGAAAACCGACTAAGATATGCGTGTTCAAAGTTTCCTTATAGGCAACATCATGTAACTGCTATATCATATAGCCGTCGTTATAGTACCGGATATAAGTATAGGCCAGAAACAGTAATAAGTACTACACCGTCTATTCGTCCGACGTCCGTGCTCTAACTCAGAACGGCTGAACTTTTTCAATTCTTTTTTCGAATACTTCATTATTAGGTCCTAGCCCAGCGTGAGTTTGAATTTGGACTAAATTGGACACACCCCTGCCCGCAAAAAAACCCAACCGCACCAAACATGTCTTTAACATGTATATCTCCACCTTCACTCTGTAATTCATACATTTTCTATATGTCTAACAAATGAATCTTCTACCTATCCAACTCATATATATATATATATATATATATCCTATACTCAAACACATACGGGACCACCCCCACCCACACTGAGGGTGCGCCCGCGTCAAATGGGGCAACTTGAGATTTCAATAACAGTTTGTTTCGAATTCAAATAAAATTAACCCCCGCCCCCAAATACATTATAATGCATAATTCTTGAACGGGTTAACCTGGGGTCATTAGATTTTATAAACATGGTATTGAGCTCAAGACAAATAATGGGTTTTCAGTTGGGCCGAATCGGTCGCACCCCTGGGGGTTGGCCTACAACAAGAGCATTATATCAGTTACACCACCTAGATATAAACCTATCCCATCCATGTTATTTTTTTCATTTTTCACCCACAGGCTATGGAAAACTTTTCTACTACAACTGCAGAGCCTAATATAGGCCCCACCCACTTTTCTATCCCTCCCATGTTCAATTTGTTTTTCAATTTTCACCTATGGTCTATAGATAACTATTTTGTGAGATCTGCAGATCATAATTTAGGCCGAATGCACTTAAACATTATAAACTTATATATTACTACTATATAAATTATTTTTCACATCGTTACATCTTAAAGTTTACAACACTTCGTTACATTAATTACAAAAATTTATTGTGTATGTCTTTAAATAAAAGACCCCTGTATTTAGATCCTCTTACATATCCGCGATCCGCGTACATAAGTACATATACTCTTCAAATTGAAATAAATTCCTTTGTAAAGTAGCTGATGCCATTATATAAATACTAACGGAATATTAAATAAGCCTCTTTCACTTAAAACAATTAAATAAACTACAGCTAAAAAGAGACTTCTAAGTTGAGTCGCTCTCAAAAGAAGAAAACAAGAACAATCTTCAAGTTTTTTAAATACTTCTGTTTCAAAACTACATTTGCCTCAATATGGGCCTCGATCCAGAAAGAGACATTGTAAATACCTAATAATAATAAACCGTTTAAATGCAAATCAAATAAGGGTGAAATTCGACGACACGGACACGGTTTTGTACAAGAATCTCAGATTTCGCCAACCATAAAGTAAAGTCGTGCACATAATCGACGTGTTAGAGAACGTGCGTCGTGCCGGTGCTAACAGACCACCATTACCCGTCACTACTTCTTTTTAACAACTAATGCTGTGATCTTGATCTAACCTCCTTGTAAGGGTATCACTATAAGTAAATAAATAACATGGTGGTGGCGCTTTTTTAACATTGTGGTAGATTAGCAAAACGCAAATAGTGACCGATATGACCCAACTTCGAACTGAACGTGAGCTAGAACCCATAAATTGCATATTCGAAAGAACAATTTGAACAACTTGAGGCTTTTTTAGTTAGAGCACGGACGGACAAACCAATGCAAACCATAAAAGTTTGCACCTTTTAATAAACCGATGTAGCGGGTGTAACCAAGTGTTGAAAACATCAGGTTTTGCACTTTCGCACTCTGATGTCAGTAGCAGTGGTCTCAAATATATGTCAAAGATGTTCTGTAACTAACATGAATCGTTTAAGACGCATATCCCAATTTCCTCCAAAATGTCCGTGTTTTATACAGATACAAATTTGTGAACCGGGCAACCACCAACTAACGCCATTCCCTTGGCATAACCTTTGGATGACCCCTACAGGTCAACCAATCAACCAATTTGTACCATCCTCGAACTTAGCCTGGCAGTTATCGCTGCGACATGAATAACGGTCAGACAAGGGCATCCATATAAGCCGCAACCCACGGCCTAAAACTACAGCATTTTTTCCGATTCTATCCAAAAGTAAATAGGAAATTAACATGTTAGAGCAACAAAATAGCAGTGCGATAGATCCATCGTTCTATTATTGCTCGCTTACTTCATTGCCTTATACAAAATAGTATAACAAGCAAGAGTTGGGTCCGCTACTCATAAAATAAACCCAGAAAATGTATTTTCAAAATGAAACAATTTAAATGTAACCGAATTCTACTAACACTACATGATACATGATGAATACAGATTTTTCGAATCTTTTGGGTATGACGATGTACGCTATTTCAATATTTTGGAGATAAAGACAACGAAAACAATCAATTTAGGTAGTCTTATCTCAGAGTTTTCCATTTCTCACCTCTCTAGTGCTGATGATGCATTAAAACATACGATAGAGCGATATACAGGATGTTCAGTAACAAAATTAGATTAGTAGTTTTAAGACCGGTAACTATCGAAGAAATACACTGTAATATGGCCACTCATTATTTTCATAAAACCGATACTTCGCTCCTAGTATTTTTAAATCCCATCCGTTTTGACATGTATCTAAGGGTAAGTAGGGTGAACGTGTTCGTATTGGGCTTGCATAAATATTTCAATGAATATGTAATTAATTGTTAAAGACACACTATGATCATTTCTCGTGTTTTCCTCACTACCAGAGAGTGCCTAATAAATCCTAAACTTTTATTTATGAACTAAACATTAGTAACTTTTACTATTTGAACCATGTTTGGCTGAAATATTTTAAATTCGTTATTAGAAAATGTCTTTAAAAACTAGTCTGTCTTCATCACTTGAATAACAAAGGATGTTATTCTATAAAATCTAAGAGTAAGGTACATTTTAAAGTGGTACGAGAAAGAGAGAGGCCCATATTGAGGCAAATGTAGTTTCAGAAACAGAAGTATTTAAAAAACTTGAAGATTGTTCTTGTTTTCTTCTTTTGAGAGCGACTCAACTTAGAAGTCTCTTTTTAGCTGTAGTTTATATCAATTTGCTTAAATTCTAAATACGGCTTTTAAATGATAGATTCAATTTTTGGATCAATTTGAACAGATCATGAAACACTATCATAAAATGTCCCAATTAAGGCTCTCACGAGCCCTAAATTAAGTTTTTTATGTAAAATATGTTACCACCTTCAAAATTTGATTGTTGTTCCAAAACGTATTGCTTTATATATGTATGTATATCATTCATGTTGTTTTAATTACCTATTTAAAGCAATAATATTACTTATATTATATAATAATTAGTATATTAGTATACTACTACTAAAATGACATATATTCAGGTCAATTTTTTCAATCCGGACATATTATACACCATTTTATCGCAAATTTGGCGTAGACTCCGAATCTGCAATAAAAAAACATTAATCATCGAGACGTTTTTGAGATAAACCCCGAAAACCGGGTGAAAATCAGGTTTTTTCGGGTTTTTCTAATTTTTCGGTGCTTTAAGATTCTAGATGTTGACAACAAGTATCAAATTGTTATTAACGATTTTGTTACGAGTTTAAATCACTAACCAGATTTTAATATCTCCCAAGCGTTCGTGAGATATGTGCCAAATACTAACCCAAAATGGGTAAAACATCAGTTGTGTTCGAATTTTCCTCATTTTAACGTATTTTACGTTGATTTTTTTACATTCGATTGTCTCAATTTTCTTAATTATAGCCCCGTATACTGGGCAGTATAGCATTGAACGCTCCACTTTTTTTTGCCCCCGGCAGGGGCCCCGCCGGCAGGCGCCTAAATGTAAAAATAAACAGTTGATTCAGGTCGGAAAGATAGGGTTAGGGTAGGATACCGAGCTAAGCGAGGTAGATAGGGGTGGGACACCGAGCTATGCGAGGTAGATAGGGGTAGGATACCGAGCTATGCGAGGTAGATAGGGTAGGATACCGAGCTATGCGAGGTAGATATGGGTAGGATACCGAGCTATGCGAGGTAGATAGGGGTAGGATACCGAGCTATGCGAGGTAGATAGGGGTGGGATACCGAGCTATGCGAGGTAGATAAGGGTAGGATACCGAGCTATGCGAGGTAGATAGGAGTAGGATACCGAGCCATGCGAGGTAGATAGGGGTAGGATACCGAGCCATGTGAGGTAGATAGGGACGGGGAGAGGAGGTAAGAAGAGGTCGGTATCTGACTGAACTCATGCATCGGATTGTATCGTTCCTTGGCCTCCGGCAAAACTTAATGGCCCCTGCCCAACTTTTTGTGGCCTCCCCACCAGTCTTGTTATGGAAACTATCTTTATCGAGTTATAGCATATTCTTTTGGATGTAAATCAATTCATGATAGAACAATTACTAAAGCTAGGGGATTAAAACGCAGTCGTCTAGGTGAACGTAAATTATGATATTTTGATTTTATACAATCGAGCAACACGATAAGTACAAGGCAATTCAAATGAAAAATCGAAATTTCGAGGAAATTTCTCCTTGGAGATTCAACTTTACCTGCCTTGCGATAAGTAATATTGAACGATAATCTATATGAATTGTGCGAGCTGTCGTTAACGTTTACAACGTTTTATTGTTTTAGTAAGTTAAATATTTCGTTAAGGAATTGATAGTAGGTGAAATAGAAGAAAGTTCAATAGACACAATCATAGATTTTAACTCATTTCCAGATGACTATCTATACGAAAAATTAGTCTTTTGCTTTTTAGGAGTGTCCAGTTACTATTGTCTGTGCCAGTAATTAAAACCCGGGTTTTCGGGGAAATTGAGATATTGGTTTTTAACGATTCCCATGAGTTATAGATAATTTTTGACGTATACAGGACAACTCCTACTGACACCAGGGTGCGAAACCTGATTTTTTCAACACTTGGTTACACCCGTTACATCGGTTTATTTCAATTGTTATTTCCTTAATGCTAAGAATTTGCTATGTACCAAAAAAGGCTAGTATATGGTCCTTACGTATAATATTTATGAACTTCTATAATCAAAATTAAATAATTAATTAATCGAAATTAAAACTAAATTGGATGAATGGTGGATTTAAGTGAACCTGAGTTGTGAGTTCGAATTATAATCAGAAATTGAATTTATTAATGGGATGGGTTGGCGGTTACTTAAATGCCAAATTGATTTATAAGATGAATCTGATGAAAGTGATCTTACAATTAGAAATCTTATAATAGTTCTGATGAACCCTCAGTGGAGCGGACTAACCTTCTTCCAGTCATATATGTGCTCTATGGGTTTTCTCTAGGAGAGCTAAAATAAAACGTTGTAAACGTTAACGACAGCTCGCACAATTCATATAGATTGTCGTTCAATATTACTCATCGTGTTTGTCGATTGTATAAAATCAAAATATCATAATTTACGTTCACCTAGACGACTGCGTTTTAATTCCGACGCTTTAGTAATTGTTCTATCATGAATTGATTTACATCCAAAAGAATATGCTAAGTCGATAAAGATAGTTTCCATAACAAATATGTGAAGAAACCGAATATTTGAGAATTGTTTCAAAAAACATTGCCTTATATTCTATATTACTGTTTCCCAATCTGTAAATCCATGGTGCTATTTAAACCTGTACAATTTCGTTAAAAATTATTTTATTGTTTCACAATTGCAGTTGAAATCAATTTATCAATTTGTTTAAATCCAAATTACTGTTTTTAAATGATAGATTCGATTTTTGGATCAATTTAAACAGATCATGAAACAATGTTATGAAATGCCCCAATTGCGGCTTTTACGAAATCTGGATTGTTGTTTTGTATATAAAATATGATACCATCTTCAAAATATGATTATTGTTTCAAAACGTACTGCTTTATATAGATATATCATTCATGTTGTTTTGATTACCTATTTAAAGCAATAGAATTTAAAAAAAACAGTTGGTATATAAACCAATACGATTACCTCGAAAACCATTTTCATGTTTCGCAATTCATAGCAAACCTCAAAATTTCTCAAATTGTTTTAAATTTAGAAAAGGGGCATCCAGGTCATATATATAGATTTGGTATATAAACCAATACGATTTCCTCGAAAACCATTTTCATGTTTCGCAATTCATATCAAACCTCAAAATTGTTTTAAGTTTGGAAAAGCGGATAAAAACCATATATATAAATTTGGTATTAAAACCAATACAATTATGTTGAAACTTAATTCTGTGTTCGAAATTTGATAAACACTAGCGAATATTATGCTTCCATTTCAAAAAAATTGTCTTGGTTCTAATCCGGCCTGCTTCTAGGCTGTTTAATTTTGTCTTAACTTTGATCCACAAAAAGGCCCGACAGACAGACAGACGGACAGGTTGACTTCATTAGCTCTAAACCTATTTTCAATAGGCGAGCTAATAAATCATACTACTATTACTACACTAGTCTCACTCTAACCCGGGTGGTAGTCACTGGACGAATAGCTGCTGCATTAAGCTTTTCAGTATAATCTCTTTTCAACCTCTTAAACAATCCCTTGATCCACTCGGGAACCACCCCGACAACAAATGCAAATATCAACCACATCAACATTTTATCATTTTTAGCCATGTTACAACTGTATACAGGTTTGCAGTCAACAACCGGAATTGCCAAAACAACTACTTGAAATGGCATCATTCTATAAAAATACATCAAAATCAGTACGCCGGAGGATTGTAACCCTGCTATGATTAATCCCAGAATCACGGGAGATCACTGGAGATCATGGGAGATAACGGGAGATCAAGAGAGGATGTGTGAGATTACAGGAGATGGCGGAAAATCACGGGCGATCATGGGAGTTAACAGGAAATGAAAAGAGACAACGGAAGACAACGGAAGATTATGTGAACTGAAGGGTGATTATAGGAAATGAAAGGAGATCCCGAGAATTCACGAGAGATCACGGGAGATTGATTATGGGAAATCACGGGAGATTACAGGAAATCACGAGAGATCATGAGAGCTAACGGGAGATAAATAGAGGATGTGGGAGATTGCGGGAATTAATGGGGGATCACTGGAGATCGCAGGAAATGGCAGGCGATCCCGTGAAATTACGGTAGATTACGGGTGTAGAATCGGCGATTAAGGAAAAAAATTAGGAATAATTTTGGGGGATAACTCTAACTAGAAATGAAAACATAGGACTTTGGTCGAATCAGTGCTAGTGAAATTTTAGGAATGACTTTGGGGGATAATTCTGGAAATAAAAACATGGGGCTTGGGTCGAAACAGTACTAGTGGAATTCTAGGAATAATTTTGGGGGATAATTATGGAAATGAAAACATGGGGCTTGGGTCGAATCAGTGTTTTAAACATACAAATTCGATCACAATGATTGATCACAATTTCCATTTTCAATTGAATATAAACATGGTTTTAAAATAATTGTTTTTAGATTGAATTTCTAAGCAATAGTTTATTTTTAACCTATTATTTTTATTTAAAAAAATATATACAATTTTCAATCACAATGAATATAATTTTAGTGTGGAAATTAATTATCAACATATGTAGCGCAAAACTACTGTAACAAATAAATTATAGCATTACAAGTTAATGTTGTTAAGTAACAAGCATAATGTTGCATGTTATGTTTTTGGTCATGTTCCATATTGTTGTGACATATGTAAACCGGAAAACTTTAACGGTAGAATATACTACACCGTCACTAGAATACAACCATCGTGTATATAGCTCGCATAATATAAGATACTATTGTGCGCTGCTAACGGTTCACCCGCGGTAATAGTTATTATTTCAAAACGGCTGTTTTAAAACCGGATATTTTAAAGCGTGGGATCTTAAACACCTAAATATAGTCAAACGTTTTTATTTATCAAGTTATTTAACTTAATTGTAAGTACCAATTAATTTTATTTACCAGGCGCTTTGCCCCAAATTCATAGTACATGTCTATCATTACCATATAACTATATATACGAACTCAAATTATTCAAAAAGTACTAATTATCAAGTTATTTACTTTAATTGTAATTACCAATTAACTTTTTGCCTCAACTTCATTCATCAACAAGCCGATACGCTGTTGCATGCAAGACGATGCTTATCTTGTTTTTACTTACTCACCAAAAATACAAAAATTGGATAGATAAGTGACAGCAGTTTGTAAACAGAATTTGTTTTGAAAAAGGAGTAGTATGAGTAGGATTGAAAAATTGGATCAATCAATAAAGCAAAAATTAGCTGTTTAGTCACTAATGAAAAAACTTTTTCTTCCCGGAAATCAGAAAAAAGTTTCATAAAAAGAGTCCCCATTTTTCTGATTTCCCGATTTCCTGAAAAAAATTTGGACAACTTCGTTGCCGAGTTGCCTCATAATTTTCTTGTTGACTCTTCAGTTTCATTGACTTGTAGAAGAATCACCGAAATTAAAAAATCTTCAAAAAATTATCATTTAAAAGGTCGTAAAAAGTAAATTGTTGCCCGATTTTTTAAATTTTTGGGCTTTCCAATCATAAAAAAGTTGTTTTTAAGGAATAAATATAATTCTTCATAGTTTCTTGTGCCTGTAGCCGTAAGTTCCTGAAATTCCCGAGTTAAAAAAACGATTTTTGTATTTGTCCAAAATTAAAATGGTATCAAAATAAATCTTAACATTTTCCCTGGCCCAGAGTTTCATAAAAATCGATAATGAAATATGGGAAAGAAATGAGGTTTTGGGCACAAAATCTGTACGATGACGAGGATTATATAATCAATTTCTATTTACAAAAAATAGAGGTTTCAAATCCGACATTTGGGGTCTACACGCCTGTAACTGCCGAAGGCCAGTTGCATCGACTTAGTTTGGGGCGGACGCTAGCGGTGGGAGGACGGTTGGAAGGTTTTCCAACCATAGTGGAAAGTACCGTAAAAAATGGTCGGGAAAATATGGTCAGGAAAAAACTGCAGTGCCAAAAATATCTCCCGTCATCTTCCGTCTTTAGTTCTATCTCCCGTCATCTCCCGTTTTTATTTCTATCTCCCGTCATCTCCCGTCTTTAGTTCTATCTCCCGTCATCTCCCATCTTTAGTTCTGTCTCCCGTCATGTATGTCCCGCCAAGTATCACATTGTATTGACATTAGGTACACAAGTGACTTGGATAACGTGGAGTGTAGGATAGATGTCGCTGGACAACCAACCACAAGGTTCTTCAGGATGGAACAGGCACCGACCTAGCTCTGGTGAGAAGGTCATAGAATCAAGGAGGATGCAGCCGCAGGTCAATTCGTGACAGGTCAGAAGTTGAGCACCCTCGAAGCTTATGGTCTCATATAAAAGAACTTGCACGATCCGCCATTTTCTTCTGACCGAACTTCAATTAATAAAACGCTCCAAACGAATACAATCAGTCTAATTATATGAATTGACATTTTAAATCTTTTAAAAATTAAAATCTAAAGAAACGACTAGTATTTTAAAATTCTATACTCGGTAGTGAAAGGTTGACTTTAGCGACTTAAGGAAGAGAAGTGAGGAGTCGATAGTTGGTCCATAGCTCCCAGCACATATAAAGCATAAAAATGAACAGAAGTGAACAAAATATAGTATAATGGTACTTATAACTGCTCATAACTGACCAATTTTAAAAATGTATAAATTACATTCGACCATCTAAAAAAAGATACACCAGAAATAATTAGTTAATTAACCTCTTTCATATTAACTCCCGCTTTTTCAAAGCTGCCAACTACAAGTTTCAAGAACAAGACTACATAGTACTTTGTCAAACGCACAGCGTTTTAGACAGCATCTCTACATCTCTTTAAATACGTTTGACATGTTGTTTGAAGTTACTAAGTTACTCCTAAAATAACATTTTTAACTTAAAACCATTCAAAAACAGTCAGCTATTATACTACTGTTTGTTTTCCTCTTTGCAGACCTATATTCTATAGAGTATGATAACGTCTAGTACGACATGATATGGTATTCTATGATAGTACGACAAATACGGCTGTGGATTTGAGATGACGGGAGAAAAAAAAACCAAACCAATCGCTCTATAAACATTCCCATTATTACTGTCCCAAAAATCCCAATCGTACTGGACGTCCGCCTCATAAAAAACGTCCAAAACAGCTACTAATCAACAATGGGCATTATGAAAATCGGCAACCATCTTTGATTGCAGAATTCCTCAACTGCAATATCTCATACACACCTAGTAGCTCTATAACATTTGCGAAAAGTGATTTTACTATTCATGTCTTATATCCCACTCATGACGAAATGCAAAAGGGAATTATTCGCTACGTTATACGATATTGCCGAGGGAAAAGAAAAATGCCATACTAAAGCAAGAATGCTGGTGGGCGATGCACTACCAATCGCCAAATTGCAACATATTTACCAGATAAATGAAGATGTTTACAGCTTAGAAAACATAGATTCGGATCCCATGACAGTCCAAAAGTACAGAGATAATAGTGAACAATAGTAAGTCTGCTTTTAAAACTGTTTATTTGCTTCGACAATGAAATGTCGAAACAATTTCAGGGTATTAATGTTAACATTTCGTCGAAAAACCGAATGTCGAATTTTAAGTATTTTAAGGTCGATATTTTGTCTAAAACTCATGTAAATCATTCTGATAGTTTGTGTGACAAAAACTTGGATACGTGGAACCACGAGAAATTCAATAGACGGAAAGTCAATATTGGAAATTTTATCCGACAAAAACAATGGAATGCCTTCATTAGGAATCATAAGATTCTATATTTATCACGGATCTTAAGAAAGTTCTTTCAATTTCCATAAAGAGAACATGGATAAGTATTCAATCAATTATAACCATTATAGGGAAGACAAAATTTGGTAATATTTATTAATCAATACATCAACGTCAACATTTCAGAAGCAATGTCGATATTTTTTAAATAGTTTTGAAGTCCGTGGTTTTGTCGACAGATTGTGGTGTCACTCTTTGGTCGAAAATTTTATCGAAAGTACAAATTTTTTATGAGAAATTCCGAATTTTAATTTTAATTGACGACAATTTTTTAATTGAAAATTATTTAATATTTATGACAACTGACATGACATGACATTTATTTGAATTTATTTCATATTACATTTGTAAACCTAATCACCATGCCTTTTAATTTAAGGTATAATACGCACACGGAGGATGACGTAAATTGCTATTGGGAATGACAAAAGCCGTTAATGATCCATGTCCTGTGCTTTTTAGATACAAAGTTGGTCTTTTAAGCATTAGCCTTAGCTCTTGTTTTTTCACGCGTCATCAAATATAATACTCGAGTGTATTATATATTTGGTCTGATGCTTTATTCGTATATCTATGTAACTCTGATTATATAAATAAACTGAATATTTTTAGATCAACCAGCAAGCTGGAGAATTTATAGTAGCTTTTCCAGGAGGCTGGCACCAAGGCTAAAATGAAGGCTACAACATCTCAGAAGCGCTAAATTTTGGAACAAAACGATGGATTTCCATTGCCAAGAAAGCAACATTATGCAACGACACGTGTAATTATTATAAAGAGGATTTTACAATTGTCATGGTTTGGTTTGAGGAAGAGTTAAAAAGGAGTCTGAAAAACAAAACAATTTCGAAAGATTTATTGCAATAAAACATGGGTAATTAAAAAATGTACAACTTAAACGCAAACTTTGTATGTATTTAGCATACTTCAGAAGGCTAAATAAAATTTAAAAAATACTAAATTAAGGTTGTTGAGCCTTTACTGTTCCGTAGACCTAAATAAAAAACTAAAACCATTAGAATGTACTCGAATAGGTATTACCCTCCTCATTCACATGTACCACAAACAAAATTGACCGCCGTCTTAAGGTGTTAAGTGATTTCAGGAAAAAAATTCAAAAAGATAGCCATTTCTGGGTTACTGCGTTTCCAGATCGCAGACATATATAGTAGAACTAGATACCCATCGTTATATCCTGTTTTTATAAAAACGACAAGCAACCACGACGCCCCTGTGGTTGATTTTGGAAGCGGTCTGTTTGACACTATAATGCATTTAGAAGGGAGAGTAAACCATGCGTTCAGGTTGGTAGTTTAAATTGGAGCGAAAACCCAAATAATTAGCTAGTTAGCCCACCAGATTGCCTATTATTGACAAAAGGTGGCGATAAGAAACAAAATACGAGTACACGAGTTTGGCTCCGAAGATCCGGAGAGATCTGTCACGTCTTCCTTAACGGTGGTCTTTATATAGGAAGACAAATACGTATTTAAGATTATATTTAGCTATTATTCCTTTGGAATCTAGACCCATAATTCATAAATGAAGCATTGAGCGAGAAATTCTTAAATGACATTAATAATCTAATATTTTGTTAAATGTCTCATAAATTTATAAATTTATGATGATTAGATCATCTTTTAGATTATAAGTACATTCATCAAATTAATAGTTTTGTTTATTGGACGACTTCCAAGAATGTGTTGACACAAATCGATGATTTATCTTTAAAACATCGCATTAGTTTCATCGTGGGAGTTTGATTTATTTGATTTATGTTATTTGTATCGTAGAGGTTATTTATTACTTATTTGCCTAAGCTTAACTATTTTAAACCTATAGTCTAGTCATATCTTATAATAATCAGAAGTTTTGAAGATGCTACACTAATATCGAGGCACGACAATTTATTATCGTGACACAGTTTCAAAATCTGTCCGTGTTTTCTACTCATTTGATGGTTTCATGGGGGTTATAATTTATGGGGGACAGGGTGTGTGACCGATTTGACCCAAATTCGAACTTGTACTTGAACCTGGACGGACAGACAGACAGGTCATGCGCATAATGTGTCTGTGATTCATAATAACTAGTTAATCTGACATTTGACGCAGGTCAAAAAATGAAGCCTGTCCGTTAACTTCAGGGTGTCGGCGGACAGCGGACAGGGTTGCCGGCGGACACCGTAATTTTTTGAACCTGTCCGCAAACTTCAGGGTGTCGGCGGACACCGGACAGGTATACAAAATATACATGTCCGGTAACTTCAGGATGTCGACGGACAGCGGACAGGGTGTCCGGCGGACAGTTATACAAAATATGACTGTCCGCTAACTTCAGGGTGTCGGCGGAAAGCGGACAGGGTTGCCGGCGGACACCGTAATTTTTTAAACCTGTCCGCAAACTTCAGGGTGTCGGCGGAAACAGTAATTTTTTGAACTTGTCAGTTAACTTCAGGGTGTCGGCGGACACCGGACAGGGTGTCCGGCGGACAGGTATACAAAATATACATGTCCGGTACGGACAGCGGACAGGGTTGCCGGCGGACACCGTAATTTTTTGAACCTGTCCGCAAACTTCAGGGTGTCGGCGGACACAGTAATTTTTTGAACTTGTCAGTTAACTTCAGGGTGTCGGCGGACACCGGACAGGGTGTCCAGCGGACAGGTATACAAAATATACAGGTCCGGTAACTTCAGGATGTCGACGGACAGCGGACAGGGTGTCCGGCGGACAGTTATACAAAATATGACTGTCCGCTAACTTCAGGGTGTCGGCGGAAAGCGGACAGGTATACAAAATATTCCTGTCCGCTAACTGTAGGGTGTCGGCGGACAGCGAACATGGTGTCCGGCGGACAGGTATACAAAATATACCTGTCCGCTAACTTCAGGGTGTCGGCGGAAAGCGGACCGGTCCGGCGAACAGGCTATCCGTTATCCGCTAACTTCAGGATGCCCTGGCACCCCTCCTATTATGACTTCTGTCTGAGTAGTCCGATTCACTAATAAACCGATGTAAAGGGCGTAACCAAGTGTTGAAAACATCAGGTTTTGCACCTGATGTCAGTAGGAGTGGTCCCGTATACGTCAAAGATGTTCTATTACTCATGGGAATCGTGTAAACCCCATATCTCAATTTCCCCCAAAAGCCCGGGTACTGCGCCCTGAAAGGTATTTTCAAGGTGTAACCATGTGTGGATGAGAGACATAGAGTTTATGTAGACTTAAGTAAGCGGTAGTCTCAAAGTATGTCAATGATTTCTATGAATTAAATGCTTTTTGTGGGGGTTTATTTTATGGGGGTCAGGGGGTGTGACCGATTGTACCCAAGTTCGAACTAAGCCTTGGTTATGACCTGAGGAACAAGTGTACAAAATTTGGTGACTCTAGCTCAACGCAGTCAAGAATTAAGCTTTGTAATGTGTTTGGGGGGGGGTTAATTTTGTGGGGATCAGGGGGCATGACCGAACTGGTCCAAGTTCAAACGTGGCCGTTGTCTCAACTTGCACAATTTGTGTATGAAGTTTGGTAACTCTAGATTAATCAATTCATGAGATATAGTTTATTATGTGTTTTGGGGGGTTTAATTTATGGGGGACAGGGGGTGTGACCGATATGACCCAAGTTCGAACTTACAAGGGACATCACCCAAACGTCAGAGCCCGAATCGTCTGATTTTTTTACAGTTGAACATACAACTCATATGAACTGTAACGATATGTCATTATATGAATCGTTGATTGATTAGACTTTGAGAGTGAAAGTTATAAGGTTCTAATTCTACAGATAGATAGCGTATCGTAGAATATGAGATTGATTAATCTCGAGGTGGTTGAAGACCACGAGGAGATCAGAAGAGATTAGAGACTGAGATAGGATAGACCTGACTTACTTCTACACCTTGCTGACTGTACAGAGTTAAATGATTAATTAAAGTCTTAATTAATAGTAAACAATAGTTGCATCTTATTTACCATACTGACAAAGCAACATATTGTTACATGAACTACAAAAACGCAAAAATTATCTGCCCTAATTCATCTTAGCCATTTTAAAAAAATTACAAATAAAAAAAATCACGAAAAATGACTTTTTCAAAAATTCATAAAACGCCGAATTGTGGTCCGATTTTGAAAATTTTTCGTGTTTTGGAATGCTAAAGAGTTGTTCTTTATGGAAATATAAAGATTTGAATTTTAAAAAATATTTTGATTTTTTTTTTTATTTGTATTTTTTTAAAAATGGCTAAGATGAATTAGGGCAGATAATTTTTGCGTTTTTGTAGTTCATATGAGTTGTATGTTCAACTGTAAAAAAAATCAGACGATTCGGGCTCTGACGTTTGGGTGATGACGGTGATGTCCCTTGTTAGCCTAACTCTTGAACCAAGGAGCAAGTGTACAAAATTTGGTGACCGTAGGTAAAGCCGTTCTCCAGTTATCGCTCAGTCAGACGGACGGACGGACTGGTCATTCGCATAAAGTGTTTTCAACACTTAATAAGGGTTCATCTTCTCAACATTAAAGAAAACTCTCGGATCCGCAGAACTCTGATATTTCCTTCGAATGTGTTTCGTTTATATACTGACATTATAGTTAACTAAACCAAAAATAATTTGGAACAACGATAACCTTAAATCCATCTTATTCTTAATACTGGTTCTGGTCTGTTGCGTGGGTGAAAATAAATCGGGATTTACAATTCAAAATCAGAACATGCACTTATAAATCTATAAATGTCAAAACATTAATCGGAGATCTCAACCAAAAAATAAAAGCAATACAATTATTATGCTTGGTATTTAATACTACATGATTAATTATAACAGGGTAATGCAGTTCACCCACACGAAAGTTAATGTTCTTGATTAATCGACTGCTAAGAACACCTATGGGTTAATTATGCACGTTTATACTCTTATGGGGTATTTGTAATCATTTACATCAAAATAGAGATATTTTTATCCTAATATTCGTTTGAAACCGTACATCAGATTCGAACCATCATGACAACTACAAATTGATCAATTACAACTGATTTGCGGATGATTGCGCCTAATCAATTGCGCTTAATCAATTGCGCCTAATTATTTGCGCCTAATCATTTGCGCCTATGTACACTTTGCGCCTACGTACAATTTGCGCTTGTATATAAATTTTCCGCCTAATCATTTGCGCCTATGAATATTTTCCGAACTTTCAGAAATCAGCTCAGATCTCTAGCACAAAATACTGATCACCCTATCACCCATTGCAGACTGAAATATTAATTAAAGATGCCTGTACATTATAAAGAGATTATTTATAAGTAATGGATATATTGGACCACATTAATTTACTTTCGAGTTTTCAACATTTTTAATCCTCTAAGTTTGGAAGTTCCACATCTCATTCATTTCCATATTTAAGTTTTGAACTCATGTAAAAAATTTGTGCACCTGCTACTTTACCGATTATGAATATATTATTACCTTCAACAATAGGTAAGCTACATAATTTAGTGCTCTGTCATTGTTACTAAACTACTATAATACATAAAAAACAATCTCTATTTGATATTATTTCTTTATTTTGTATTTTAATATCTGCAATCGATGACCAGATTTTGTGCTGGAAACGGAAAGTGGAAAATATTCATAAGCGCAATTGATTAGGCGCAAAGTGTACGTTGGCGCAAAGTGTACATATGCGCAAATAATTAGGCGCAATTGATTAGGCGCAATTGATTAGGCGCAATCATCCGTATACCATTACAACTAATGATGTCTTTCATACAGATGTTTCTGACCCAGTCTGGGTTCTACGAGAACAAAGTCGACGAAAGCATAAAACAGTCCATCCCGTTATTTGAACTATTTGCGTTATGAATGAATGCTCAAAATAAATAATTAATCATTTACAACAGGTATATGCTGAAATGAGTGATTACATTCAACAGTTAAAAATAGAAATAAGCAACACAACCAGAATGTGACTAATTAATAAATTTTTTAAACATAGCATTGGGAAACTACCTAAAATAAAATGGATCCAAGATCCAACTTTTAGTGTCATTCTGTCATTCATTCGTTAGCCAACGTACTATAAAAGTCAGACGTCCAAAGTTTCTAAAAAAATAAAAAATTGTTATATATTTTTTCTATTTAAAATTTATATTAAATCCATAGAATGAAACCAAGAGTTTACATCTGGAATTTCTTGGAACTGATTCTGATAAGTTCAATGTTGCTGAACTTATTAATTCCGACTATGTCGACAGACCTTGATCATCAACGGATAAGACGAGGCCATCCTGGGCAATGGGCAACAAGCCAGCAAAACCAAATTGGAATTTCAGGATTTAGGCGAAGCCCAGTGTTAAATTATCAAGAAAATGCATTGGTAAGTTTAAATGTTAAAACATTTTATTTCCTGAAATAGGGTTGGTTTAGAGCTGTTTGGAACGGATCGAATATCTCTCAGTCCCAAATAGAACACCACCCGGAAATATAGGCCCTACCTTTCTATTTAGTTTTGAAGGATCTAACAATAATGTTACTCATTATATAGAGTTTTAATTCGATAAACGGTGCTTTTGTATTTGCAGTTAATAAAAATTCATCCTTATCGCGATATGCTTACTATTATAAATAAACCGATGTAACGGGCGTAACCAAATGTTTCAAATCGTTTAAACCCCATATCTCAATTTTCCCCCAAAAGCCCGGGTTTCGCACCCTGTGTCAGTAGGAGTGGTCACCCATACGTTACGCCTCCGTTATGACCCAAGGAACAAGTGTACAAAATTTGGGAATCCTAGGTCAAGCCGTTCTCCAGTTATCGCACCGACAGACGGACAGACAGACGGACAGATGGACTGGCCATTCGCATAAAGTGTTTTCAACACTTAATAATGTCTCTGTTCTAATCATACAACTAAATTAGTATCTATCTAAATTAATGTAGGGAGCTCAATAGAATCCAATATATAACTGTTACATATAATGCATAACAGTAGTTGGGAAATTTTATTTCAGGGGGTAATGTCATATTACAGGAGAACTAGGGGGCAAATTTCTATATTTACGAGGCAAACTCATATTTACAGATGTCAGAGGTTTACAATTTACAATCTTAACCCATAAAAATTTGAATTTGCAGATTCCGAACAGGAGAAGAGAATGGAAGATTTCTCAGCAATATTCGACTAAAAAGGGTCGTCCATCCCCGATACGACGTGAGCCAGAATCTGAGGAAAAAGAGGTGGAAGTTGACGATACCTTGAACAAGTTTATCGGGCTTTTGGGACCCTTGGGACTTCCGGTCCCATTTTTGTTAGCCCTGGCCCCCTTGACGGTACCCGCTATACCCATTGCCCTCTATTTGGCATACTCCAATCGGACCATAACCGAAGATGCTAGGACTTCAATTACTCTACAATAAGTCCTATAATTAGTACATTTTTAGTTTTATGTTCTAAATGTTTTTAAACATATTATTATTTATCATAGCTCTAACATGTCGAATAAAATATTATGTAATAGAACAGACGTGTCTTTTAGCTTTAGTAATTCTGTTAAATAAAGAACCGCTTCAATACTCTGCCCTAAATAGCTAGCCCAGGGCCCAGGGATTACACGTCAGGCAGATTTGTGGGGCAGGGCTGATTTTGTTTATGGTACCAATTACTAACATTTCCAACTAAAAACAATGCAATTGCTGATGTTTCCAATGATAAGTTTATATTTGCTCTCCAATATTTCCGCCCATAAATTCCCCCTCCTAAATCAACTTCCGTTTTTAAAAAATGTTCCTTCCTGAAACAAATTAGAAATGGCACAAACCAGCTAGGGATTGTCAGTTATTTTATAGCAGTCCGTAAACGAGCCTTTAATTTTTTTCATTTCTTTTGCCTCAGTTTAACCAAACTATGATAATTAAAAAAACTGACCAATGACCATACTGTGTTTTGCGGTCTTGACGTCAAAATTTTGAAATTTTGAAATTCCAACATTTTTTAATCAAACCAAATGTCATTGTCAATCGATATGAAACACTATAGTTTAGGAAATATACAACTTTAGTTTCGGCAGATTTTATGTGAATTTTTGGCTATATCGATCGGTTTTTGATTGGTCATGAACGTTTTTGGCGTCGTTACCCCAGCTTTGAGATACAAACACTATACTTTTACGCACAAGATTATTGATTTAGGTTTAATGAAATGACAGGGGGTTTGCAGTTTGTCTGAATGACCATGTCGAATATCGGGTTTTATGACTAACTGCGAATGAATCACCCAACAATAGAGTCAACCTTATTCCAGCATTTCCAGCAACTAAATCCCAGTTCATTCTTTTCCGATGACAATAGCATTCATTGACTGAAGCATATATAGCTACTTTAATATCAATAACCGAAAAACAGCTCCTTTCATCGCAGAGCCGTTATTGTCATTAACTTGGCTATATTAAAAAATATTTCTGTCGTGGTCGGTTGATTAGATATCCGGAATTTTAAGGGCCATGTAGCTATTATAGTTTGGGATCTGAAGTGCAATCTATTTCCATATCCCCCTTATTTTTTGCCCGTTTTTCGGTCTGCAGAACCGGAGTGGGATTTATTCAATAGAGCCGTCTCCCCTAAAATCCTCTTGAATTTACGTAACTCCCAAATGTTAAATAACTGACTGCATTCGGCAAGTTTATGAAATGAAACAGGGTGTTGGGTTTGCTTTCAAGGGAAGTGTTAGAAGTAACAGAAGGCCAAGGCCAATTTTCCGTTAGTAACAGACCTGACTTGGATCCGAGAGGTTATCTCGCTTATAAACCACTCAAAAACGAACAAATATCAGTTCTGAGGTTTTCTAGCTTCGTTTTTAATTTCTAATATTTATGTATAAACTGTTTTAAAGCCGATAGTTTGTAAAATAATCAATGTGAATGTGTTTGTAGAGGATTTTTAGGCGGTTGGTTTCTTGGAATTGTTCCAAAAGGAAATCAGAACCGATTGTATTTTCATAGACTACGAGTCCTAACCTAAGAGATGGAAAATAATAGCATAGACAGAGATTGATATGGAACAGGATGCTTAAAAGTTGTTGATACTGGATTTTTTTACGTTAAAGTGGGTTATGTTTCGGAGGGAAATTGTTTCGTGTCCGTGTGTAAACGTGTAAAGTAAATGTGCTAAGTGTTCTTAAATTAAATTTAGACTTAAATTCACTGTTACTGTTTCTGACTGACTCCTGCTGTGAGACTCTGACCATTTCTTGGAAAAAAGGTTCTTAAATAAGTTTTGTGATCGAAATCTTATTCTGGACATTTGGGGTTTGGAGACTTGACCCATCCACAACCATAACAGAAATTAAAGGTGAGTAAATGCTTTTAACCATTTTTGGAAATCTAGAATACCCTTCAAGGATAATAAAATTATGGGTTTCGGTACGTGGTAAAGGGAATCGTTTATTTTTAAGTTTAAATTTATTTTAAAAAATGTCAAAAACCAAGTTTTAACCAGTTAGTTTCAAGTTAACAATCTTTTGAAATGGTAAATTTAGATTTTTCGAGGTATTTCTTTTATTTGGTAGCTCTAACGGGACTTTAAAATTGAACCCTCATAATTCTAGCATTTTATCTTTAAGTTTTCAAACCGAATAAATACCGGAATTGTAAGGTTTTAGGGTTCAGTTCGTATTTAACTGTGCTCCTTGCTGGAAGGTTGTTGTTAGTTATAAGTTTGTGTCTGTCAGTTTCAGAATAGAAGTGACTCGTTTAATTTAAGTACTCTGACTGAAATAGTTGAGAGTAGAAAATCAATGTTACATTTATTTATATCCAATTATACTGAATATTTAAATAAATTAAAAGGTTTGCATTAAATTCATTACTCGTAATTTCACTACTTTTTTAAGTCCTCGATTCACAATTACATCGTCGCCCAAATCCGAAAGTATTTCACAGAGAAATGTGTGTAATTCTGATTTGAGAGTTGTTTTGCAGACAATTTAAAGGTTTGAGCTTTTAAGAAAAACATTAAATTTATTTTAATAATGTTGAAACATAGGTTTATGTTTCCACAATATACTTCCATAATTGTTTATGGTTTATATAAAATGGCTTTCAATCCATATAAAAACCCAGAGATTGGGTATATCAAAGCACTTACTATTTTTGTTCACATTTTTGTTGTTTTCGAATAAGAGTTGAAAAAAAATTCGTCAACACATATTCTCTTAAAATGTATTGACAACTGTTTAAATAGTAACAAAATATCTGGTAATTCCAGTTTGGACGGGTAGAAAAATATTTGTTAATTTATTCTTATTTTAAAGAACATCAGAGAGATTTTTTTTTTTGGTTTTGCAAGTAAATCAGGTAGTGTAATTCTTGGTAAAATCCCCCCGGGGAATTATTTTTTAAACCCTAAACTCGTGGAAGATTAAGCTTTTTGGGTACTATATTAATTTAGAATTTAGAACGGTTAGACATTAAAATGAAATTGATCAGATAGATATGAGAAACGAGTTCCGGTCAATTTTTTTTTTCAAATTTCGACTATTTTTTTTGTTATTTGAAGGAGCGAAAAAGTTGTTTTAATACACCACTATCAACTTATATATCTATTATTCCATCACCCCGTTTTAACTCCCCATCCATGACATTTCCTGTACTCTAAGCGTCCATATTTACTATTTTAGTTTCATACAATAATTTTTGTTAGTTCGGGTTCAAGTAATTTGGATTTTGAGCTATGGGTTGAAAACTTAATATTTCACTGACTTTAACTTGAATCGAAAAATATAACATTATTTCGAACTATTCAAAATGAGTTGAGTTCCTGAGGCGTGAAAAACTACAATTATTCTATCTTTGCAATTCTGTAAAGCTAATACATTACAGATTGTACTGTGTTTCAGTACTCTGTAATATGTACAATGTGCTTACAAATAGTATGACCATTAAAACCTTTTTACCCGTAATTCAATTAGAGTATGATTGTTCATGATTGGTGGTTCATTATTAGGGACAACAAAAAAGGCAGCTAAAAATGCCGGAATAAGCATAAAATAGGCAGCTAAAAATGATTTTTATGAAGCAAAAAGACCATTTAAGGTAAGACAATTTTGTTTATTCGATTGAAGTGACTTTTTTAAGGGTTCTCATTCAGTCGATTGGGTGACAAAATGGTCAGGATAAAATGGTCGGGACATAATGGTCGCGGATAAAATGGTCGTGAAGGAAATGGTTCAAGGGATAAAATGGTCGGAGACAAAATGGTCGGGACGTAATGGTATCAGTGAATGGTCGCGGATATAATGGTCTGGACATAATGGTAGTAAGAAATGGTCGCGGATAAAATGGTCTGATTTTTTAATCACATTTCACTGTACTGATGGCCGCTGAATACAACCATTAAAATGTTGTCATTTCCTATTGCTTACCTGTTGCAATATGCTTACAACGGGTACTTGTACAACATGTACAACGGGTACTTGTACAACATGTACAGCGTGTACTTGTACAACATGTACAGCGTGTACTTGTACAACATGTACAACGGGTACTTGTACAACATGTACAACGGGTACTTGTACAACATGTTAACATGTACAGCGTGTACTTGTACAACATGTACAACGGGTACTTTTACAACATGTACAACGGGTACTTGTACAACATGTACAACGGGTACTTGTACAACATGTATCACGTGAAGTTAACCTCTGTTTAAATCGTTCGTGTATCGGAGAGGTTTCACCTCTTTCGTATGTGCGTTTGCAACGGTTTATTCGTTGTTGTCGCGGATTTGGATTTGTTGTTTTTGTTTCTGATTCAGGGTTCAATAAAATGGCAGAAATACAAGAGATTGAAACGGATACTGAAGGACTGAAAGTTATATTGAGCTGCCATGGTATGTTAATCTGCTGTTAAATAAAGCTGTTAAAAAAATTAATTATTTTTTTTGCTCATCAGACCATTATATCCGCGACCATTTCACCCGACCATTCTATCCCGACCATTAGTTCCCTGACCATTTTGTCTGTCGACCATTTTGTCCCTGACCATTTTGTCCCGACCATTCTATCCGGATACCCATTCAGTCATACAAATGTTCCCAAATTCGGCCCAATAATTAAAATTTCCATTTCATCTAAAACAATATATAAGTCATATAGAATCAATTTAAATCATAAGGACCTTCGTTTAAATAAAATTTCTTCTCAAGTGAGCTTTTGGGTCATTTTCGAAAAAAATCCAAAATTTAGGATTTTGAATTTCGAAATCTAAAATTTAGAAACATGAGACCCTTAAAATATAATCTGAATTTGTATAAATTATCCACAAAATCATAGATTTTGATACTCAAAAGCTCAAAAACAGCAAAATAGACACCTGTCCCATAAAATTGGCAAAAAAAAGCGAAAATAGAATGGTTTTAAACTGATCATTAGAGTGCCAATAGTAGTCCTACAAAGTATTAGGGACGATTCGTTCCTCTCTCATTATTCCATGGATTAATATATATTAACGCTATGCTCAATAAACTGAGACACATTCGTGTCATGTACGACTAACAGTAATCATCACTGTAGTGTACATTTATCTGCATATAATATTGGTGGAGATGCAAGTTCGCTCTCCTTACTCTACTGCCAAGTAAAATAAATTATTCCCCAGTTTAAATTAATATACATAATTATAATCTCTATAATTTTAACAAAATGAAAGATGCCTAAATGGTTAAATATTTTTCGTTCTACACCAAAAAAACCCAGTGAACTGAAAGTAAACATTTTAAAAGACCGTTTTACAAAAAATCGTGATATCATCTGCAACGATAATTCCAGTGAACAGACTAATTCGATCAACGCTTTTGGCGATCGTTCCGCCTCTATTTCTTCGATAAGTTCAATAAACATAGATTTTCCAAACATTATAAGACCTTGTACTATAGGTATAGCTTCTTCAGAAGAAATCTCAACAATTGGTGACAGTTCAATTGAGAATATAGAACGACCTACTCCAAATTTCGATTCCTTGGATCAGATTATACCACAACCACTACCTGTTCCAAACCCAGTCATTCCATCAGCTCCTCCACTGACATTAAGCGACCAGGTAAACACCCGCAATTCATTTATATCTAATCCATCACACTTATCCACGGAAGAGCAAGAACATTTGAGGAACCTCCTGAACGTAGAAATCCATCCTCCTGCCCCAGAGTCCACATTTTTCCTATCGACCAACAATCAAATTCAACCTAGAAACATGAACGTCAATATCGAAATGCCGAAATATAACTCTCTGCTGTCCAAAACAGCCCTTAGAGTGTTTTTACACAGATTCCAGTCTTGGGCTCAGTCAAAGGGAATGTCATCACCCCAGGCAAAATTTGCACTTCCATTAGCCTTTTCTAGCGCGTCCGCCCAGAATTATTTCATGATCACATATAATGATCAAGTCGACAACAATATAGATTTTGCTCGTTTTGCAACTGACTTCATGACAAGATGCCCAATGGAAGCGGAAGACCCAATTTCGATTTTAGAAGTCCTTAAGCAAAAGCAATCAGATATAGAGAAAGCTTCCCTATTTGTTCAAAGAATCAGAGCTCAAATCGGCGACGATTACACTCGATACCCAGAACCAGAAATAATCAAAATGATCATGGATGGACTTACGCCTAGCCTCAGAACATATTTGGAGTGTAAAGGACCACCATCATCTTATGAAGAATTGATAAATCTCATCACACATTTCGAACAACGAGGCCTTCAAAAAACCCTTATGACTACACAAGTCACCCCAGCAGCTCAAATCGCCCCATTGCCACCTCTACAACCCGTAGCCCCTGTAGATACAGTACCGTTATCGGTACACTACGCCTCTTTTAGCGATTTAAAAGGCATCAAAACCCAAATTGAAGACCTGAGCAAAGTAATCCACAAATTAACATCGAAAGATAACCCCAGTTCCCAAAATGCAAACTATTACAGAAACTACAAGCAAAATCGAAACCGAGGAAGTAACTCTCCCTTTTGCCACGGTTGCAACAGATCTGGACATTGGGATTCTACTTGTTATTATCAAAATGACGACCAGTACTATGGATATGACGACAACAGGACCAATCATAATTACGATCAACAATATTCATATCACAATAACAGTCAAGACCACCACTACTATAATGATCCGCGTCAAGATGAAAGAACTTACGACAGAACCGAACGTTCTGCTTCTCGAAACAGAAATCAGGGAAATGGCGAGCGTCGGGCAGATTGATCTGTCCACCTAAACGAATTAGACACTATTCATGTACAAGAAAACCATCATTCATAGAACTTTCATCCTTTTCGCAATTTGGCCATTCTAAAAACGGACCCTTGACCATCGAAGTCATGATCAAAAATCAGAAACTTACAGCTACATTAGATCACGGATCTAAAGCTTCAATCATCGATTCCAAACTCGCTAGAAACTACGAGATCTACAATAACGACTTTTTCACATTATCTGATTTCGGACATAACCCCATTTCTGATACTGGATTCATTTTACTTCCAATTCAAATCGGCAAAGCCATGGTAAAATACCCATTCTTCGTAGTAACAGATCCACCTTGTCCATTACTTCTTGGATACGATTTCATAACCCAATACAAAATATGTACTGATGAATATCATCGATGCATCCAATCACAAGACTTTGGAATTATTCCCTACTCGAGTCCTCCATTTGAACCTTTCAAGAAACATCAAAACGAAACATTTGATACATTTTTAGAGGCGATGAAACCAGTTCTTCCCATCGAACGTGTAATTCTATTTTTAACGCAGAATTCTAAGACTAGTAAAGACGTTCCACAAGACACTCAAAATTATGATGACTACGAACATCAACCAATTCTAATTTCCGCCTCCCACAAGAAACCCATCAACCCTATAATGAACTCAAAAGCGCCCACAATGGTCCATAACATTACAGAAATTTCAAGGACGAAACATTGTCAGCCGAATCAAAAAAAGATCTTACATCTCAAAATGCCAACCAGGAAATTTATTATCAAGACTCAACGAAAAAGGGTTGCTCGATCATCATGTGAACGAATTACTTTCTCACACTATAAAGATTCTACTCTTCACTGTAAAGACCACCAAGTCCCAGCATCAACTTACATCTTATGCCACAAACACGTCAAGAAAAAACGATAACCTCATCATATCATATTTCATTTTTCAACGTTTTTCGACTCGGATTTGTCCTCGAATTCAAATTAAAAGTCATCATACACACTTAATAATTATAAAATGAACTACTTAGACATTTACTTTGATATGACTTTCTCAAGAAATTCTCCTGACCTGACATTTTATAAAGATCAACAGCAAATACATTAATAACCCGAGGATTCAACACCTCTCAACTCATATTCAAACTATCTTCAATTACAACTCGTATCATACCGATTCTTCAAGCACTGCAGGCAGTCTTGACCTAGAACCAGATTTCATGAATAAGACGCGCATCATAATCATAAAAAATAAAAATCTAAGCTGGCCAGCCACAGAAAATAATAAGCCATAGAAAACAATAATCTACAGAAATTTTCAATAATGTCTCGGACGACGTAAACAGATGAGATGGCCATTACATTATTTGTTTACTTCTTCTGATTCTCTTTTATCTTCATTACTCCAGTCAACAGCAATAAAGTTCCAACCCATGAATACATCACTCATTCAATAAAAAGAGCTTCATCATCAATCGACACAATCGGATCACAATTTGTTCCTGTACCATTACTCTGGACAACTCAACCTCCTGACTTCATTAACTCTTCATCTCGCAATCTTCATAACATACTTCCGAACCAGTTATCCTGACCACCTAGACACACCTAAGGACCATGTTCCTGACCAATCTGCTTATTTTCATCGAAATCTCAATTCGCCCCAAGGTATTTTCAAAACAGACGCAGACGAACTACAAAGAACGATATGTCAGCTAAGTTATCTATTTATTTCTTAATTATTCTAAACCTAGTATTATCAAAATATCTTATTTAATTTTTGCGTATTACATTCTGACTTTAATTAACTTTGTTATTTTTAAGATATACATTAGTAATAATCATGTCTATTTAGTTTAAATTACAATTTGATTTACAACCTTTTCAGAACAAACGTACTAATATACTCTCAATTTCATATTCTCTAATTAAATATACTATACTTACGCCTACATTTAAATCCATATCTATTAGAATCACACATTACATTTTAAACAATATGAACACGATAATCCGCTATTTTCATTTTTATGCAGTTTTTTTTTCCCACCTACAAACAACACAATTACAGACAATAGATTACTACACACATCTTTTTTTTGTTATTGTTATTAAAAATTTTAATCTAATTTTTTTTTATCTGATTTCATTACCTATTGGTGGTGCTGGATGTCGGTGTGCCGACGCTTTCGACGCTTCCGACGTTGACAACGCTGCCGGACCACACCCACAGCCACACCCCTTGAACTTTGACCTCTGAAGGGGGTACTTGGGGGTGTCCCCTTGACCGTCCCTTAAGGACCCTTCATCCCCGGAGAGGGCCCTTAAAAAATCAAAAATTGTCCTATTATTTATTGTTATCATTTATCATCACTTTTCGTTCATTTTTGTGTTTTTAAATTCGTCGAAATCATATTCAAAGTTTTGTTTCAAATTTAATAATAATAATTGTTACGTATAGATTTAATTTAATTTTAGAATTATTACCTTCATGTCGATGTAATCTTTCCACTTTAACGCCTAGAATAGCGTATTCGTATCACTACTTACCTTCTTCCAAATTGTCGATAACTTGTATTTAATTTTAATGATCAACGCACCTTTTTTTTTTAATTGTTAATCCTCAATTTCCGAATTCCAATTTTATTTTATATATTTAAGGCGCGGCACTTTATACGCCTCGAGATTCTTGACTTATATTTGCCTCTTATTTTAGTCATAATATTATATCGTTACTTTAACATGTCATTTATTTTTACTCCTTTCGGTTTGCTATGCAAACACGTAAAAAAACAATAGGGGTATTAGGGACGATTCGTTCCTCTCTCATTATTCCATGGATTAATATATATTAACGCTATGCTCAATAAACTGAGACACATTCGTGTCATGTACGACTAACAGTAATCATCACTGTAGTGTACATTTATCTGCATATAATATCTCATGGTTCAACCTTAATCAACATAGTTTATAAACAGCCCTTTCGCAGATTTCACAGCAACACGTGTTCCTCCAATTAATTTTTGTTAATACTTTGGTTTTGAAATTAAGGACTAAATTGAATAAGTTGTTAAAGGAGTGGTGTTTTATAAGATATTAAGTGTGTTGGGCCTTTCAGTTATTGGTTGGGTGTATTCATATATCGGTAGCAAAAAATTAATTAAGGTTGGGGGCGTTAATATTAAAGGGTTGGGTACGGATGGTTGGGACATTTCATATTTTGGTAGGAAGCATTAATAATGATCCATTAGAGTGCCAATAGTAGTCCTACAAAGTCTCAAGGTTCTAGAAGCAGGAATAAATGCCTTTTTTCATTCTTATGTGGTCCCTAATAATAAGACTGTTCGGATATGAAGATCAGATCAGACAACCTTCGGAGATATTAAAAGTGCTTTAGGCAATGACAAACCTTGTGATGATAAAAAACAGAACTGGCTTTTCTTTATAATTTAAAATAGTTAAGGCAGCTGGCAGAGGCACTTGAGGCTAATTATTCTTGTCCAGCTTTCAATCAAATACATTTGGTGTAACAGTTGGTCAATTGAGACTTGAGACAGGCAGCAGAAGCCAGACGTGAGGAATAAATAATTTTTGATTGTCCCAACGGGACTTGAAATCCCGTTGGGCCAAAGAATTGAAATTGTATTCCTTTGTCAGTTAAATCTTAGGAAATATGTTAGGCCAATGAACCTTGTCAATATTATAATTTATAATGTCTTTGTCAATAATGCTGCTTGAGGAAGTTTAACATTTTAGGCCATTAGACTGTAATTCTGAAGTTGTTTATCGATTTAACTTTATTTTGCAAAAGCTGGTCTACACGGCCGCGGTTTACACCTGGTGCTGTATAAAATAAGCTTATTTTATTGCTTTTTTTTATCAAATCCTGTTATTTTAATTAAAGTATTCTGTATATGATTGTCTTTGCACGAGTTAAAAACTAAACCTACCCAGTATCCACTAATGCATGATTTTTCTTAATTTTTCGGGGAATTTAACTTGATAAATTCATTGACTGTGTTGTTTTAAAAGAAAGCTTTTAAATAGCCACTTCTTAAAGGTTATGTGACATCCTAAATTTGATTATCTTTAGGAATAAAATCGCGTAAAACAGCAAAATCTTATGTCATTGTTACAATTAGTTTGAATAAACTTGATTTTATTTTTCTTGAACAATTTTACAAATTACAATTTATAATGCGGTTGAGGAATTTTCTAAACCGATGGATTTGAACTTTGAAGATATGTGGAATACTAAATTCTTAAAACGGAGTGCTATCGGGATTTCAAGAGCATAAATAATACAAACCTCCGGAGATGATGCATGCATCTTCGATAATAAGCTTGTTCTCTTTAAGTGTCGTAGATAATAAAATAAGTTACATTACTTCATATTGCCATGTAACAAAATCCATCATCCTAATATTACTACCCGAGAGGTAAACTTACAAACCTAAAGATAATTTAATTAATTAAATAAGACAATTAAATAAAAATGAAAGACTAATTTTTTTCCTCCAAAATGTAGGACGCAGAACAGTCAAGACAGTTAAAATTTAAAATGCGGCCACCTATCGAGATGGAGATTACGGATTCGGAAGAAGAAGAGGAATACGTGCCCCTCATTTCCCCAAAACAAAAATCTTGCAAATCCAAGACGATTCAACGGTACCCTTGTTATTTCTGCGAGGACTTGCTTTTTCTCAGTGAAAGAGGTAAGTGTTCCTCTAATGATTTCAAGAAACAAATCAGAAAAATAATTATCGAAAAATATAAAAATCATTCAATTTTGTTTCAGATGTGCACAAGCACAACAAACACAGACATCCCGAAGTATCGTCGAAATATTCGTTCAAGTCCCGGAACTGTTTGTTCTGTAAGACGAGCTTTAAAAACGCACTGAGCTTACGGGGTTTGATTTCCCACGTTGTCGAAAGAAAATGCAAAGGACCCAAATTTTCAAACAAAAATAGCTCAAAAATCAGTCCTAATAAGCTGAAGAACTGTAAATCTCCTGCCAAAAAGCAAGTCACTTTTGAATTTGAACAAAGGCAAGACTCATCCCTACCTGCTCCATCGGGAAGTACAAATACAACGAATTCAGGGACTCCGAAATCAACTCAAGAGGAGCTTTTGATCCTGGAAGTGCATTTGCAAGAAGCTAAACAACTTTGCTTCGAAACTGCCAAATCCAAGCAAATACAAGCTCAATATGCTCAGCAGGATGCAGTCCTTACCTTTTTTATGAATCGGAATAAAAAAGATAAAACTGCTAACGAGCCTCGATCCGGTGTCTTGCCGTTGAAGTCATGTCTGACCCCGTCGACAATTCGGGCCATTTCGACCGTTCAGGTCCCGTCGGCCGTTCAGATCCCGTCGACAACTCAGGCCCCGTCGACAATTCTGGCCCCGTTGACCCCTCCAAGTGCTCAGATCCCAACTGCACCCCTGACCCCACGGAAGCGAATTGCCCATGCAGCCCCTCCACCAGTTCGAGCTGCAGCTTCAAAGGCCTGCAAACTGATTCGAAGGCAGAGCATTGAATCATCGAGAACTGATTCACCTAACCGAGTCCCGTTGAAACCTAAGAAAGGTAAAGATCCAGTTTTTTCCATAAATATTTAGATGTAATAATTATTTATAAGCAATCAGCATATGAGTGAAGAGTGACCATCCCTCATATTGCATGAATCATGTCTTATCATGTCAGATATCCACACTATTTCTGCATGCAAATCTAAAGAATTTAATTCTTTAGCATATTATTAGAGATCGTCTATCTCTAATAATATGATTCTTTAGGTATTACCTCCAGTATTGAGAGGATAGGGACCAGAATTTTCCTATCCTTTGCATGATAAATTCTACTAGTGTCTTTATGTCACAATGTCACCTCAGAAAAAACTAAAAATAGTCTCCGTCAGCATCTTATATTCAGCACAAGAATCATTAACCAACGTTAATTTCATATTTGCAAGCTCAACCACATACATAAACATAATGCATCAAAGGACACTTAGATAATTAGGTACAAACATATGCCTAAATGGGACCAAAAATAGTTGACAGTTTTAGTCTTAAATGAATGCACATCAAAATTTGATGTGAATTTGATCCCCAAATTCAAAGAAGATGAACACGACACAGAATTCACATCATCACATCTGCCCGACCATTATAAAGTTTGCAAGATCACCAAAGTATCAAATTCTCTCTCCATTTGGACGATTTTTGAATATTAAATCAAGATTGAACAGAGCTAACAATAAGTAATATCATAGTTTCACCGACTCCTATGGACTAACTCCGAGATGTTCTTCATCATAATCATAATGAGACTGCAAGGGATTGCATGATCGGTATACTCATGGATTGTCTATACCGTAAATCCTAATTTAAGTCCCCTCGACACTTATTTCGGAGCGAAGTTTTTGTATCGAAAAATTTAAGTTTCAAAGGAGGTGAGAGCTATTTCAGGAAAACTTATTCCGACGGGGGGATTATTTCAATATTTACAGTAATTTTTCGATATGGCTCATGAGAGGTTTAAATGTCTCTATGAACTGTTTTATTACAGGAGTGTCGAGAAATATTGTACGGAAGCCGTTTGTCAATCCGAAGCCACGATGCCTGTCCTTCGTGTGCAGGAACATGAATCCAAGAACTGCCAACTACTGCAAAGCCTGCCGTTCCAAGTCATCTGATCACGTCAACGTCAACGTCAACGTCAACTCTCAGAATAAAATTCGCAAGTCTCATCTCAAGAAATCGGGTCAGAAGAGACCAGTTCTCAATGAAAATGAAAATCGTAAATTTTCGGATAAGAAACGCCGACCTATCGTTCTTACACTTTGTAGAAAGAACTCGATGTGGACTCAGAAAAGCCCGATTCGATGAATCCCGAGCTCAAGCCTGTACATTTGAAATTAAAAATCAAAGGAGGAATTTATCTTGGATAATTAAATAATATTGTAGCATATGTAATTTTATTAAACGTACAAGTACTTGAGAGATATTTTATTAGTCAAAGGAAAAAAAACTATAGGTTGTTGGGTCGTTGGGTGCACTGAATATATTCTGTACAAAATGGTGAGTGTAAGCGTAACTTAATATTACAACCTGTGCACCATTTCGAAATTAAATATCTTTGTCTCGTTAGAAATTATTGATATTATTATGAGTTTGTAGAAATTAATGTAACTCTGATGAGTTCATTATTACTCTTAATATTTTGTAGTCAGTTGTCTTTCGACAATCACCAATAAGCTTAACTAACCTTGGCACCTGCAGTGGTACCCATTTATAATGAATGATTTTGGAATTTTGAATATTGATTATTGAGTGTAATTGTAATCAACCCCCAAAAATAATAAAAACATTTAAACTCATATCTGATTGTGTCCTCAAGTATGCATTTTTAATGTCGACTTGTCGGCTGATTGCATACTTCTATTCTAAAACCTATTTTGCTATAAACTACCATGTCATCAGTGGAGAATAGCAAAATTCATATAAGAAATTACTAAACTCGTTTTCATGTTGCAGATACCGTGAGCCCCCCGGAATAGAGCCCCATCCTCCGAAATAGAAAACTCATGAGACATATTTTTAAATATTTTTATATAAAATTATTGTTTAGGTACCAGCAGGTAAGATTTAATCTCAAACTCTTTATTTTATCAATATGAAGGGTTTAAGTGATGATTTAAAACGAATAGCAAATAAATGCATGTTCTGTTTCCACTTCCATATATAATGCATATATACATGCATGGTAAATATAAAATGTCTTTTATAAATGTCATAAACTGTAATTATTATAGTATTTGTTGTCATGTCGCACAAATTTTGAAACATTCAATAGTATTTTTTTGCAAAGCTCATGTTCCAAAATTCCCGATATTTTATACCCTACGGCCAAGCCCCTCTTTTTGTCTCCAAAATGGCCAAAATAATCTGCCCAATCTGTCTCGAAAAATTGCAAGTAATTTCCACCTCGTCATTAGAAATTCCATCAAAATCAAATGCAACCGATTTAGGAGCAAAAGTGACAGAATGTGGTCACATATACCATTCCACCTGCCTTCAAAACTGGATCCGAGAGGGCAAATCCGACTGTCCAACTTGCCGACGTCTCCTTAATGTCGACAAATTCATCGATATCTATCCTCAATACGACAACCCCTGTCCTTCACAACCTTATGACGACCTTCACATTCTAGTCTCCGAAATTCAATCCGCTCAAACCGCATTTGACAAACTAGAGAAAAGCATCTCCTTGGTCAATTTTAGAGCCACAACGTTACAAAACTCAGATTCGACACGACACGGAATGCTAGAACTAAAGAAACCTGCGGACGAGAACGTAGTCGATCGGATTTCCAGAATTTTGAGGAAGAAACCGCTAAAAGAATGCCGGAATTCCGTGGAATCGGAGATGGCGGATTTGGTCCAGTCGATTGAAGTGATCGGTCTAAAAGTGAATGAATATTCCAAGTCTATTATCGGTTTGACAGGAGTTGTAAAAGACAAGAGGATGGAGGGGGAATATGTGAAGCTCCTCGATAAGTTAAATAAATCGATCACGAAGTTAGTGGTTCTTAAACGGACACTCGAGAAGAGTATCTTTAAGAATTGGGCGAATGAAGCGTTGGAACTCTTGAATTCGGATTGCAATCGACTCTCTGAACTCGTCAAGGTCAGCTCAAGGGACACCAGGGCCCTTATCCAGGACTTTGAAACCGTTTTGAAGGAACTTCCGAATCTCAAGTCACCCCTCTCCAAAGCTATTCAACTCTCCAATGAATTTACTTAATTCCATGAAAATCATAAGTAGTAGCAGAAATGTAAACCCGATAAACCTCATTGCATCCATTAGACATTTTAAACACCAACAAGTCAAAATTATCAGAAATTAGTCGGACAGACGACAGAGCTATGAATAAAACTTCTTGAACGATAATTTCGAAAGATGATTTAATATGCTAATAATTATTAAAGGAATGAGGAAGTACCAGAACTAAAGTACCAATACAAGGCCAGCATCATATTTACAAACCGTACAAACGGCAAATGTGTGTATTGTTTGTGTGTGGGGCTTTTGGTGTACAAGTGTCGTTTCTCAGTTGTCTGAATTTTATTTTAGTGCATATGTTTGTTTATATATATTTTTGTTTTAGAATTGCTTGAAAGAATGAATGAGTGGAATTTAGTTTCAATTTAGGAAGAATTCTAGAATTTTAAGTGAGTGCCGAGTGGGTTCTAGTGCAGATGGATCGTGTGTATGTGGGTTTATGTGTATGGGTCAGTGGATTTTAGTGCAGATGTGTTGTGCTTATGGGTTTAGGTGTACTGGTGTATGTATGAGTGGGTTTTTGTACAAATGTGTGTGTGTGTGCGTTTATGTGTATGGGCGAGTGGGTTATAGTTATATTGTGTCTCTGGCTTTTATGTGTATATGTATGAGTGATTTTTAGTGCATATGTGTGTTTCTGTGGCCTGTGGGTTTATGTGTATGGGTCAGTGGATTTTAGTGCAGATGTGTTGTGCTTATGGGTTTAGGTGTACCAGTGTATGTATGAGTGGGTTTTTGTACAAATGTGTTTGTCTGTGGGTGAGTGGGTTATAGTTCTATTGTGTCTCTGGCTTTTATGTGTATATGTATGAGTGATTTTTAGTGCATATGTGTGTTTCTGTGGCCTGTGGGTTTATGTGTATGGGTCAGTGGATTTTAGTGCAGATGTGTTGTGCTTATGGGTTTAGGTGTACCAGTGTATGTATGAGTGGGTTTTTGTACAAATGTGTTTGTCTGTGGGTGAGTGGGTTATAGTTCTATTGTGTCTCTGGCTTTTATGTGTATATGTATGAGTGATTTTTAGTGCATATGTGTGTTTCTGTGGCCTGTGGGTTTATGTGTATGGGTCAGTGGATTTTAGTGCAGATGTGTTGTGCTTATGGGTTTAGGTGTACCAGTGTATGTATGAGTGGGTTTTTGTACAAATGTGTTTGTCTGTGGGTGAGTGGGTTATAGTTCTATTGTGTCTCTGGCTTTTATGTGTATATGTATGAGTGATTTTTAGTGCATATGTGTGTTTCTGTGGCCTGTGGGTTTATGTGTATGGGTCAGTGGATTTTAGTGCAGATGTGTTGTGCTTATGGGTTTAGGTGTACCAGTGTATGTATGAGTGGGTTTTTGTACAAATGTGTTTGTCTGTGGGTGAGTGGGTTATAGTTCTATTGTGTCTCTGGCTTTTATGTGTATATGTATGAGTGATTTTTAGTGCATATGTGTGTTTCTGTGGCCTGTGGGTTTATGTGTATGGGTCAGTGGATTTTAGTGCAGATGTGTTGTGCTTATGGGTTTACGTGTACCAGTGTATGTATGAGTGGGTTTTTGTACAAATGTGTTTGTCTGTGGGTGAGTGGGTTATAGTTCTATTGTGTCTCTGGCTTTTATGTGTATATGTATGAGTGATTTTTAGTGCATATGTGTGTTTCTGTGGCCTGTGGCCTTTGGATTTATGTGTATGGATCAGTGGATTTAAGTACAGATGTGTTGTGCCTTGTGCCTATGGGTTTAGGTTTAGGTGCACTAGTGTATCTATGAGTGGGTTTTTGTACAAATGTGTCGTGTCTCTGGGTTTATTTTATGTGCATGTGTGGGTGGGTTTTAGTGCAGATGTGCGTATCGATTGGTTTATGTGTATGGGTGAGCTTGTGTTTAAGACACATGTGCTGTGTCGGGGGTTTAGGTGTAATTGTGTATGAATGAATGGGTTTTTTGTGTGTGTATTTTTGTATAAATTCTTTAGATAGTATGGTTGATAATTGTGGTTGTAGTATGGACATAAGAACAGTAAGATCAGCTAATTCTTTTTTTTTTCTAAATGTCAATTGAATAGTTAAGTTTGTACAACATTCTTGACTTGAATGGACTTACTTAAGGTCAGATACTTACTTGTAGAGTATTCCTCTTCAGTTTCCTTGTTAAATAAATTGATTTTTGTCTGGAATTGGAACTGGATAGAACCAAACCTTATTGCATAACTCGATTGTAAATTAAAAATTCTACCTCACAAATATCCTTACATTCAGGTGCTCAGCGAATGCGATAATTAAATTACCAATTTGACATGGAAAACTAGTTTTTTGGTCAAAATCCCTGAGGGCGATCATAATATTAATAAAATCATGGTCCTTGTGAGAATGCAATCAATTACGGATACTTTGATTGGCAAATTAGGAATTGAGAGGGACATGGAAATAAATATTTTATTTGTGCCTCGCAACATAAATAAATTACTTTTGCTCTGATTAAATTAAATTATACGAATTTCTTTGAGTTGTGCATATTCCGTCGTCCATGAAAAGACAAGAGCCGATCTAACGATTAAAATTGCTCAATTCAATTGGAAGCAGGGATATATAATTTTAGGATTAGTTAATTAATTGGTTTAAGACGAAAGTTTCATTTAGCTACATATTTTCATAATGATGAAACCTTGTTTTGGACTCTCCAATCTCACGGGGACAATTATTATTGGAATGATTCAAGTTGTAAGTTTCCAATTAGATAGACTAAGAATTAAAGGTACACCTGATTTAACTTCTAGGCTGAAGTCGACAAAGTCGACACAAGACAGTTGAAAATACATTTAGTTAAATATTTTTCTTGGGTTAAAAAATAGTATTAAAAATTAAAAAAGACGATAATCTGGATATATTGTGGATGTGTAAACTCAAATTATATCTAAAGGTTTTCAATTTCAGGTTTTATGTTCAATCCTATGTTTGGCATATGGAATGGCCCTGTTCTTCCTCAATCTCGGACGAGATGAAATGGTCAAGGAATTGGACTCGGAGGCTGGCAAGGATTTCGTCGCCAGCTTAGGCTTAGCGAATCCTTACAATAGCGGTCCGTTAAATAAGTTATTTGTGAATTGTCATATACACAATAGCCAAATTAAAATAATTAACGCGTCAAATAAAATGCGTCGAATTTCCTGCATTGCGTAATTTAACAAATCGTTTCGCTTTTTTAATTACAGAAAAGACAGTGTTTGTAACGATTGCATTGTACACGTTCCTCTACTCCTTCAAAGTAGTGTTGGCGATCCAGCTTTTGCTTGCCGTACGTTTTGTAAGTTTATTTTGTAACGTTTGTGATTTTTAAATCGGTGAAAATGAAGTTAAGGATAAGTGATGATGTTTTATTTAATTGTTAATAATAATTTGCCAGGACTCCGTGGAAGGTGTCCGGTTCTGGTTGTCATTGGAAGTGGTGACATTTATGACGAGGATCGTTCTATTTATAACTTCGCTTTCTCTCCTTACTTTTGCCTCGGGGACAAGTCTCATTTACATCTTCTCATACTTCCTAGAGATCTACTGCATTTGGATCGTCTTCCTTCTAGTCCTCGACATGACCAAACCATCTTGGGTCAGTTACATTGCTAATTATTACTTTGTAAATATCAGTTAAAACTTAAAATACTTTAAATTAGAGCAGAGTTAACTTAAATTTAAAATAAAAAAACAGGTCAAAGTTTTGTCGTTGAAAGGTGTTATATTTTGAGCACTATTTAAGAAACATTAACCCTCCTTCCTTGAATAACATTCTTTTGGAGGATTTTAAAAATAAATCCCCCGTGGAGTTAAATCTTGCTTTGCGGATCCCCCTATTTGTTTATGTACTTGTCAAACAGGACAAAGTTCACTGAAATAGACAAAAAAATAGACAAAAATGATATTATACTTATCTTTAGTAGAAACATCATTATGAATGCAGGTCTTTAAATCATTCTCAATGCTATCGTTAGATTAATTGAAATATATGTCTTCTTCAATGCTTTATAATATAACGTAATGTTCAGGACGATTTTACATTTTTCTGATTTTTGTGTTTTTTAATTCAAGAAGACGAAAGTATCAGAGTACCCCGAGGGACTTCGGATGCATTCCAGTAGATATTCCAGAAGAACTATCTGACTTAAGTGAAGGAATGACAATCTTAAAATAATATGTAACAAGACCTTTCTCCGGAATAATTCCCCAGGAATTAATTGATGTAGTGATATACATAAACCGTGAAGATTGAAGTAGATATATCATTCACCGGAATAACTAACACCTCTACAATAAGCCTCCATTGGACTCCTCTATCATTTGTTAACTCATGGTTGCTGATAATGCGCTTCTGATAATAGTAACTTATATAAGTAACTTATAGAGTGTCTAGAATTTAAGTTGCAATGATTGTGAACTGGAACAGGTCCAGGTTGGCCTTGGCCCTGTGCTAATTTACTTTTTACTAGATCCTCTCGTCTACACGAACTTCGCATGTTAAAAATCCACGTGCTTCTTCCTTCGTATATTTATTAAATGAGACTGAATATTGTACTATTCTTAATCTTGTTAATGCCCAAAATATAATATTAATACCAAAATGAATTTCAAAAGTGCCTGATTAGATTTAAATAAACTCCAAGTAAATTGGAAAATAAAATATGCTCATTTCGAATTTCGATGGATCTTGTTTAAAATTTTTTAAATAATTTCATGTAAACGAACTTGAATACAAATCTCATCCCTGCTCATATTATTATTATGCTGGACCGAATTGATGCTTTGCATGTTCTTGTCCAGACAAACAGAGTAATCTTATTGTTTATTTTAGAGTCCAGTCTCAGTCTTCTAATCTGACACGAATCCAACCGACATGTCATGTTTTAAATACTTGTTCCTCCAGATAAAAAATGCATTTCACTTGGGATAAGAAGTTATACCATGATTCATTGTTAGATAATGGCTGCATATTTTAGACTTTGACCTCGGACAAAACTCTCGTGACTAGCCACTCTATATCTGAGCAAATACACGAGGACCGGTATTTCTCCAGCAATAAGACAAATAATTTCCTTCAGTATCTGACTATCCTTCATTGGATTGGTTCTCATCTGATAATTACTTTTAAATTTTGGTTTATAAAAATAAATTTTCAATATTTAAATCATGAAGTACATGATCGTAAGCTGGATTTTACTAGCCATCCTAGCCATTGTAGACAGTGCAAACATCCTATTCTACTTCGGTTCAACGGGTAAATCTCATCGATTCAGCGCATGGCCACTCGTCGAAAGACTGGCCGATAAGGGTCATTCGATAACCTTCCTTTCCCCCTATCCCCCCAAAACCCCTCATAACAATTCCCTCATAACGGACATCGTTCCCGAAAATTTAAATGAGGCGATTGGGCTCTTCAAGATCGATTTCATCAACATCCGACTGAAGGAGGGGGTGTCGGGGATCGATGAGCTTTGGAACTACGCTTACTACGACGCTGGAATCCGGGCTTGCGAGTCCATTCTTCGTAACCCAAAGATGAAGGATTGGATCGAGAAGTCGTCGTTCGATTTGGTGGTGATAAACGCTCTCTTTAATGACTGTGGTTATGGACTGGCTTACAAGTTCAAAGCCCCTCATGTCATCTACTCCCCTACGTCCATGTTCCCTTGGTGGGGGGAAGCTTATGGATTACCTGAGGAGAATTGGCCCGAATTGCAGTACCATTATCCCGTGGACATGAACTTTGGTCAGAGTGTCAAGAATGCCTTGATTCCGCTCTATTGGCAGGCGAGGAGGAACTGGGACTTGTTCCCGCAGCTCGAAGCCCTCTTCAGGTATTAGTACGTCTGAGAATTGAAGGGAGCATTTTCAGATAAAGAATTACCAAGACGTTGTCTCATTTAAAAAAGAAACTAAAGTTATAATTTTTGTATACTAATTACTAATGGGAATTGGGACTAATTGGTGCGTAAAATCGCTAGGTCGGCTAGTGCAATACTAATTTTGAACTCCTCTAATGATAACTCCCTATACTCTTTTGGATCAAACCAGAAAATACGGGGAGAAACTTTTTTTTATTCTTCTCTAACTGTGCCCCTGCCTGATTCGCTAATCTTAGGTAAAAATGATTTTATGGACCGATGGCCTAAATGTTAAAGTTTCATTATTACAGTCCCTATTTTAAACGAAACACTGTTAAAGGAAATGAAAATCGAACATCTGAAAAAGTTCCCTTGTGAGTATACCTCGGAGAGGGGAGTTAGGAAATCTGTCAAGTGAATTTAAACTTTAAACTAACTTGAGATTGAGCTTACAACTAGGTGTGAAACTATTATCGTTTACACAACCTCCGTTTATCTGACAAATCAAATAATTAGAAGCTCTGCATATTTGATACTTTAGCCCGTGGGGACTAAGCGTTTAATTAGTTTAGATGAATAGTGAAGTTCTACTATAGCTATAATTAATCTGTAAGTTATTTTGATGTCGAAATGAATGAATGCTATTAGGAAGGAGGTGAAAGGGATGGAGGATTTGCCGTCATTTGTGGAAATTGAGCGAAACACGAGCCTCATTTTTGTGAGCTCGGACGCTGCGGAGGAATTCCCGAGATCCCTGCCCCCGATGGTCATCCGAACTGCTGGGATCCATTGCAAAAATGAGACAAAGCCTCTATCCAAGGTAAATATCAACCTTATGATCCATGAGAATTGGCCTTATAGATCCAGTTCTATGAATGACAAAACCCCAATGTCCCAAGTCTCCCAAGGACAAATCTGGAATGGTCAATATCCCATAGCCCAGGGTAAAAGTGTCGAAAAGTAAAAGGGACGAAATGTCGAAAAGTAATTGGCGATGCTGCATTTTCACTTCGCCAAAGAGATTTAAAAATGTGTAAAAAAAACTTGGTTCTTGGTTTATGATTAATCAATGATGGATATGCATAGTAAATAGTAACAGTTCATTGTTTTGACACAGCAATTGTCAAAATATTTTCAAAACTGATCTCGACTCGAGAAGTACAAAAATCTCAGTTCAAAAATTAGGGAATAAAATTCCAATGTAATTTGTTTTACTCATGGATTTCAAAGGGATAAATTAAAAATTAAATTACAAAAATTTATTTTCATTTAATTTTCGATGCAATCTAAATGTCCATTCTATTGTTTAGGAACTGACCAATTTCATCGATGCTGGTAAGGATGGGTTCGTGTTCCTAAGTTTCGGTACATATGTGACCCTTGCAGGACTCCCGGACTGGTTGCAAGATGCCTTTTTCGGTGCAATGGAAAAACTCCACCATTTACAATTCATTGTCAAACACGACGGGGAGCTGAAGAGGAACATTCCCAAAAATATCAAACTCGTGAAATGGGTCTCTCAACAAGATGTTCTTGGTGAGTAGCAAAAGAGTCGGGTTTCTGTTAAGATAGCATTACATGAACGGTACTTAATTACTTGTTCCTCTAAATAAGTCCCAATGGGGCTATTATACATCCAAATCCCGAATCGGTATATTTCAATTTCCTAATTTTAGACTAATAAATGCAATCTTCTTACTTAGCTGACTCTCAGTACGTTCTACTTTACAGTTCACAGTTCTTGTAATTGTTCCTCTGACAATTTAGATTTCAAACCCACATTTTGGTGGGTTTGAAAAATTACATCCCCGAAATAAATCCGCTCTACATTACCGATGTGAATCTGGATCTGCTGGATGCTAGATCTCCAACAGATATTTTATTACTAACAAGGGAAGTCATGTAAAAGGAATAACCATAATATTCTGATTTAGTGCGGCTGAACACACAACTACAAGGGTAAAACATTTACGGAACTGGTGAAAATTAGAACAATTGACAGAAAATCCACATTATCAGTTTTTCAAAGTATCTACCCGTTTCTAAATAACCCTCACCCCCGCAAAAAGTTCCCACCCCGAAATTCATGCCCTCATATTTAAAGGGTTTTAAAAATGTTTTTTTTATTATTATTTGTTTAATGAACAGGACATCCGAAGATTGTAGCCTTCATTTGTCACGGAGGTCTGCTTGGGACCCAAGAGGGTGTTTACCACGGAGTTCCGATGATCGTGATCCCACTCTTTGCGGAGCAGGACTACAACGCGGTTAGGACGCAGGGACGTGAGACGGGAATCGCACTAGAACTCACCGAATTAACCGAAGGCAAACTCACCCACGCCATTTCCGCCGTCATCAACGATCCCAAGTACATTTAATATTAATAACCGGTTTTGGACATTATTTTCAGATTTTGTCAAATTTTTATTAAACGCCTTTCCTCTGATCTTTTCGAGACTGATATTTTAACTAAGATCTTTCAGATTGATCGCCTAATCGATTTAGATTTAAGTAATATTTGATTCAGGAATTGCAATTTACAATCTTCCTAAACTTGTTAGTTTTATTAACGGATTTTGCGATAGAAATTCCGTCCGCTTGTCTATACAATCAGCATTTGTAAACTGAACTCTGTGATTAACGCTGATTTTGTATTTCGAATTTAGATATCGAAGGAACATGAAGCGCCTATCAAGTCTGTTTCGAGACAGACCGGAGCGTGCAGTAGACGCTGCGGTTTGGTGGATGGAATACGCTTTGCGGCACAAGGACCTCTCCCACCTCCAACCTGTCGGCATCCGGCGAACTTGGATTCAGAAACGGATGCTTCAGATTTGGACTTTTATTGCTCTCGTTTCCACCACCGCTTTCCTCTTCATCCTATTTATACTAAATCGGATTTGTAGAAGCATTTATTCTAAAACGGAGAAGAGAGGGGGAGGTCTTAGCAAGAATAAGAAATCGAATTAAATTACTCCGTGGATGACGGATATTAGTTTAAGAACTAATCCCGAGCAAAAATTGAACGATTTTTAAAGACTTTAAAAAGGAGTAGTAGGACGTACAAGGGAGGTAGTGGAGGGACAACACTCGATTTTTTAATACATTATTTTAGACTTGATTGAAAAAGGTTTTAGAAATCCAGGAAATTGCCATTCGAAATGACGAGTTTTGGAGCGATTTTTAAAATGTTTTATGATTTCACGTTAAAATGTCGTTTTACAAAGAAGTAAGGCAATTTCTTTGAAGTTACCTCATTTAGATGTTCAGGATTTGAAATGCCCTTAGAAAAAATGGGTTGGTGAAAAAATGGTCAGGAAAAAATGGTCAGGAAAAAATGGTCACGGAAATAATGGTCGTGGAAAAAATGGTCATGGGGAAATAATGGTCACAGAAAAAATGGTCTGGAAGTAATGGTAATATGAAATGGTCGCGGAAATAATGGTCTGATGTTTAATTTTTTCAAGTTAGAATGTCTTCGTCAGTTTAAATAATAAAGTGTATTACTACAGAGTAGGGCAAACTTCAATGGATAGTTTTGCCTTTATAATCCGAACATTGACCGAAACGAAAACCCCAACCTTGGAATATGGAATAATTAGATACTAATCCTAAAGTTAATTATATTCATATATGTAGGGTCTTCTTTTGTATTCTCTATCTTATCTTCTTATCTCTACCTGTTTGCTGTTCCGTTCAATCACAGTTCAATCTTTTAAAAATTGTCTCAGCTTGCTTGGTCTACTTATTCTGTCAATTTGTCAATTCCTAACTTGTTAATTATCTACGAGGAATCTCCCATTGTATTACATTGTGAAACTTTTCATTCTTGGAGAAATATCAGCATTTTAATAATGATTCCAATTACGGCACTCCTACCAAGTTTAATAACTCGAGAGAAATTATTTCTTTTTTAGTTAACTTGTAAAATGCTCATCCTTGACGAATTATTGACGTAACAATAATGAAAATTGTGTTAAATAAATCATATTTTATAACATTGCAATTTAAGCTATTAGTCAGACCATTTTCATAATACCATTATTTCCCGACCATTATTTCCGTGACCATTTTTTCCCTGACCATTTTTTCCTGACCATTTTTTCCGGCACCCGAAAAAATCAAGGCAAAATCGCAGTCTTGTTTCTTGTCTCTCCCCTCCACTGTCTCCACTACCTCTTGTGTCAACTGGAACTGGAGTCATAATATATGAAAAATATTCCGTTTTCCGCAAATAGATTTTATTCGAATAAATCGTAAATAAAATTTCAAAAAGCCTTTTTAAAGAAACTGCATCTCTCCGGATTTAATGGTCCATTTAATAAACAGGGAACCCAAACTAAAGGTTTTCAGTTTGTAGTTTGATCTTCATCGTGCCTCATGAATAAAAAACCCATTTGGTGCTACCGTATTCCTCTTGAATATTGTCACACCACCGAAATCCTAGTAATGAAACATGCAGTAGCCGAATGGGTGTGGATGAGTCATAAAATCCGTAGGTGGTCTCTATTCTCCGAAATCTTTCCTCTTTTAACCTTCTCCAACTCCAAACCCGAATGTGTCAGCAGAAATCATTCAACTGGTTCAAAATGCCCTGTACAAATGAATCAATTGACTCTGACAATTTATCGACAAACTGACCCAAAAATAAAAGTCACACGTTCAGTCTTATCGTAGATTTTTAAGGCTTGTAGGAGCAGATGTCTATCCAATTACTTTTCCCATAAACACATCGGAAGTATTGGAATAAGTCCCCATGTCTAAAATCCATGTACTTTTATATTCGATGGGATATGGGGAGTTATTTTGGATACAGGTCAGTAACATTTAACATTATAAGGACCGGAGGGATGGGTATTTATTCCGGGGGGTTAATTCAGAATTTATGGTAGGTCCAAATCTTAATGGGGAGATGAAGGACAAATCTGCTGACATTTACGAGGAGAGGAATGAAAGTGTAATCTCTAGAGTATGCGTTTCGAACCCTCAATTCTCAAATAAAAAAATCAACACCAAAACCTGGCGACTGGGCATATTTGACATTTTGAGCTTTAAATTTTATGATTTGTCGTAACACAGAAATATTTACGGTCATCCTTCCCTAACTGACAGCCCTCCGAAACAAATGAGGAATAAATGATTATACATTTACATAAATTCCATTTCCTTCACGCTTTAAATAAATATGAAATATGCATATCTAACACGAGGATAGAAGCACGAGCTACTTGTTCATTTGTTGTTTTCATCATCCTAGAACGATAGTAATCTATTATCTACAAAATTCATGTTCAGTTTCACAAATATCACAATGGTATAAAATGAAAAAATATTGATTCAAGATATAAATTTTAAGGAGAGATTTATCTCTCATTCCTCCTCTCCTATACTCCTATACATAGAAATTGAAATCAAGTAATTACCATTTCATTTAGCACATACTACAGTAGGTAATGTAAATAAGCAGATGTCTGAGCCCAATGTATACATTTGGGCGGCTGTCCATGTATTGTGTATTATCTATTGTTCGTCATTATTGAAATCAGCGTTAAATTAGGTGTATGAGTTGTATGAGATGTAGATTCTGTCAATGGATCCTACTGGATTGACAGTTGTATATATTAATGTGAAATATGACGAGGATTTCGAAGGACATGAAATCAGTCAATTGTTATTGGAACGGAGGAACTGATCGAATAACACGTTTCAGATGGAGTGAGTCATTAGAAATATCATTATCTTCTCTAACTCTAACTTCAATCCTAATCACATAATCTGCTCTGTGAATAGAGTCAAACCTCCTTGTAAGACATTCAGTGTATTTAAGAATGACGAGGAAGACTTAAGAAATTAAAATCCTCTTCGGATTATCGGGATTAACCCCATGTCTATGCGATTAACTGATCTCGTTCCCTCTGCCGATACGCAAGCATGGTTTAAAAATCGGATTCGGATTAATAAAGTCCATTTTTGCCACAACACATGCTAGACATTTTGGTAGTTTCGTTTTGGAAAAATACATGAGAACTTATCAGAAAAGCCGGGTTTTTTATTGCTCAAAAACCCTAGAACCCGAAAACTGCGTTTAAAACCCGTAAAGAAACCACTGATTCGGCTGTTAAAAACTGACTCGGAAAAATAATCCCGTGAATTAGTCATTGCATCTAGAGATCTCTTATAAGGAGAGTGAATGGTACCCTATCTGGATCTCCTATATTTAAAATTAAGTGTAAGCAGATCGAATTTCGACTGCCTCTCCTCGTCTGGACATAGGAAACATTAAAATTGTATTTAGAGGTCTTTAAACACTGAAGAGCAAATAAGGAGAGGAGAGCTGTAACCTACTTGAATACGTAACATTCTAAGATATCAAGTCGAAGTTAAGTTCCTCAGAGCCTGAATTGTTTTGCTTTCTTCTCAGCTTTCAAATCTTACAAAAACTCCAAGACGGAGAGGAATAAGTTTCTGAGATATCGGAGTTGGACTTCTGAGAAACGTGGCGTTGTTTCGATTACTTGTACTTCCTCATCTCATCTCATAATCTGCACCCTCTTCATCTTCTTCAAAGATTTGTTAGGGAATCGAGAGTCAGTTTAACTTATTCAACTCGAACCTTAAGAGTTAGGGCTCAGACGATCCGAAATATTACGAATGGATAGGAGTGATAGGACAGTACTGGACTGGACTGGTGGCTGGTTAGTGGGTTTAATTAGTAGCATTTGCATTTTAAATATCAAAAAATCATACGTTCCAAACTGACCCTTATCGATACGTTTTAAAATGTTTCAAGTTTTAACTTTCAAATCCCTTAAAGAGTTAAAAATATTGAAGTCGATTCACTCAATTTCAGAGTATAAAAACAGAGCAGTTTGAAAAGGAAGAATGGGGCTTTTACGATCACGGATACGGGGCGTCAATTAATCTTCAATCAAAGGAACAGGTAAAAACTTTACAAATCTTGAAAATTCTAAAATTACAATTTAAAGATTTATCATCTTGGATTATTCTTATGATTTGTGAAACCTGGGTATTATAAGCAAACAATCTGGAATTAAAAATTCTTAACATTCTTTACCCTATCGACCATATCAAGTTGGGGATATATCATGCACTTGTTACATTTTAAACACGCTGTTATTACCCTTTACCCCTCGAAATTATCGGAATTAACTTATTACTAACTTGCCTAGATAAATAAATGTGATTAGTAGGAAAATTTCGATTTCGATTTGCTTTCAAGGGGCTAAATAAGACATTGACCACAACGGTTTCAATTAAATTAGTTAAGCTTACAGGATTCAATTAATCAAAAAAATTAGTTGGTTTGACTCAAGAGAGTAAATTAAAACATTATTCAATGTTTTGAATTTTTCCAGTTTCAAATGATCCTTATCCAATTCTCATCCTGAGATCATCCACGGACTTATTGGAGCGTAAAATCGTAGTCCAAATACAAAATCAGGATGGATTAGCAAGTGAAGACAACGGCTGTCGAGAAGTCTGGTTTAGTTTATACGGGAACAGAACAAAATTCATACCTTCGGAGGCTGGCTCAAAAAAATTAGAATAACAAACACCAACAGGTAAATTATAAATTCCAAATATCATTTTGATTACATTTTCCCCGCTCGGGTTTACCACATTTACTGAAATAAGTCCCCATCGGGCATAACTCATCACCTTATTCTTTCAATATAGTTTCAAATTCAAAGCTAAATCTCTCCTAAAACTTATGAAACTGAAATTGGGGTTTTTAAAACAAACTCCCTGTCTGAGAGGGATTACGGGTTGAGAAATTTAACATTAAAGTCGAATTTCAAATATCCGACAGGGTATAATACGAATATAATGCTGTCTGATTTTAATTTAAATTAACCCTTTGTATTTAGTTTCGTCCGATTAAACAAGACAAACTCCGATCATCATGAAGAATCCAAGCGCCGATGTGGATCCACAAGAGGAAATGGAAACGGAGGCCTCGGCCCGTCAAAAACGAGTCATCGAATGGCTAAACAACTCTTTCCAAAATAATGCGAATTCAGTCTCAAAATCTTCAAAAATTTCCAAAATTTCGAAACCGGCAGAACTGCCGTACCCTCCTTGTAGCCCACATTACGACGTTGATTCCTCCTCCTCTTCTGTCCAACTCGAGACGCCCTTTGACCCCCACGACCTTTCCCAGCGGTTGGAATCCTGTCCAATCTGTTACACGAGATACGAATCACCGAAAGAGACCTTTAATTGCATTAAAAATCACGGGAAACATTTGTGCTTATTTTGCTTCCAACTTCTCGACCCTGACCGCCTAACTGTCACCCGACACTTCCGGAAGGAACGACATTTCTGTGATACTTCCGAACTAGCCGTTAAATGTCCATTTCCAGACTGTTCCACTCCTGACAGGAAATACAGTTTTGTTTTACAGATTCAAAAGCACATTTTCGACCAGCATTTGCCACAAACGTATCCGAAATCTCGTCGAAACGTTGCTGGAAAAGTTGTTAGTGATTTGAGTGTTCTAAGGCCAAGTGTCAAGCTTGAAAAGACTGATAGTGAAACTGAAGAGGATCATAAGCGAGCTGTTAAATTGAAAAACTGTTCAGTAGTGAGTGAGGGGATGGTGAGAGAGAAAGTGGATGAAGATAGGAAGAATGGTAAAAATAATGTTATCGATTATCAGAGACGGGGCTCAAGATTTGAGGATATCGACAATGAATTATCCTCCATGTCGATGAGTTCGACGAGTGCTTCTGATAAGTCCGTGTCGACAAGTGAGGAGGATCCGGCCCAACTCTCAAAGTTCTTGTCTGATGTCGTCAAGGAAGAAAGTGGATCTCCTCGACGGAGTCCTTTTTACGTTTGCTCCTTTTGTGGAAGGATATTTGTCTACAGAAAAGGTAATTTGTTATTATTGTTACTTACGAAATTATTAGAATTTATGTTAGTTGATTAGATTACTATTCATATGACGAAAAACATCACCGACCGCCGACCGTAAAAGATTCTGGGTTTTCTGGCTGCAAAACCTAGTCCGTATTAGTACTTTAAAACGATCGTTTGTACATAAATAGTATCTAAATAACCCCCTACGGATACTTTTATTTTATGATTCAAAGGGAAAGGGCTAGAAGTAATGCAAGACGCAAATAAATAAAAATTAGACGTATTAGAAGTTATTATTATTATTAGAAATGAGAAGTTTTAAGGTTGACGAACTCCAAGTAAATGACACTATTTCAATATTGCTAAATCTTTCTTTCCCTAAACTTTTTAATCTCATTATTCTTTAAAATCATTAATAGATAGATTAAAGCTCTAGAATTAGTGAGTAACTCCAACAGATAAACATTGGGTGTCATAGGTGGTACTTTAAACCCTAATGTCCGTTGAACCTTAACAGCTACAATTTTGGGCCCTCGGCAATAAAATTCCTTTTCCAATAAATCCGATGTCGATATTTTCCGTTAACGCTATCGGGACCGGGGGCTGTTGGAAAATCTAAAAACACATTTGGGTAAAATGTAAATTCCGGATTAACCTTATCCCATTGAGCATTGACAATGGCTTGAGCATACTATTTTACATTAAAATATTTATGCACTACATTTTATTAAAAAAATTGTAGCTGTTAAGGTTCAAAAGACATTAGGGTTTAAAGTACCCCCTATGACACCCATTTTCCCATAGCGATAAATACTCTGGAGCCTTAATAGCTTATTTTGATAATTATTCTAGTAGTTAGGTCTGTTCAACACGAACTCGATTTCTATCAGTTATTCATTCAGTTACTCAGTTATTTAATCGACAATAACTACATATGTACCTTTATCAACAATTTAAGCCTTCATTTATCATAATTCATAGCAAAACTCGAAAATACGTTTAGATACTTACTTGATAATTAGAATTTGAAGTCATTTTAAGATTTCGGTGTAGTTACACCGGTATACGGAGAAAAGCGGCCCATCATAAGCGGCCCATCAAAAGCGGCCCATTATTAGCGGCCCTCACAATAAGCGGCCCGCACAATAAGCGGCCCATCATAAGCGGCCCATGACAATAAGCGGCCCATGACTATAACCGGCCATGACAATAAGCGGCCCGTGACATAAGCGGCCCATGACTATAAGCGGCCCATGAAAATAAACAGCTCCGAAGTTCAGAGGAACTTGAAATGTTTGATTTCAATATTTTTACTTTTGAAGGAACGCGAACGATTACCTTTTCCTTCAAAGTAAACGGTTCTTATCTTTATCTATATCTTTTATTACTTAATTAAATTAGAGATATGTGAAGGATGCCATTCAATTACATTTTACAAAACTTATGTATATAACTGGTTAAATATTGTCATACAATTTTGTTCTGTGTAATTACAATCATTGAACCTGGACAGTATATAGTAATCTTGGATTAGCGATAGTTAGTATTAAAGTCTACATTTTGAGTACCTGCTTCTCTTTATACAAAAACAAAATGATTTCAACGATCCTTTTTTATGTGTATCTACCCATAAAATTAAGCTATTACGAAGTTAATCATTGATTAATTAATACAGAAGTTTTGTAAAATGTAATTGAATCGCATCCCTTCACATATCTCTAATTTAATTAAGTAATAAAAGATATAAAGATAAGAACCTTTTACTTTGAAGGAAAAGGTAATCATTCCTTCAAAAGTAAAAATATTGAAATGAAATCAACCTGAAATCAAACATTTCAAGTTCCTCTGAACTTCGGAGCTGTTTATTTTCATGGGCCGCTTATAGTCATGGGCCGCTTATGTCACGGGGCGCTTATTGTCATGGCCGCTTATGATGGGCCCGGGCCGGTTATAGTCATGGATCGCTTATTGTCATGGGCCGCTTATTGTGCGGGCCGCTTATTGTGAGGGCCGCTAATAATGGGCCGCTTTTGATGGGCCGCTTATGATGGGCCGCTTTCATCCGCAAATCGTTACACCGGGGTGGAAAAGCGTGTATGAAGGCTATGTGAAAACTATTTTAGTCAGGGCTAGTCCTTATATTCCAGCTTATTGGTCTTGGTTGCTCTTTCGAATGAGATTGGTTTAAAAGGTGTAGTACAGTTGAGAATGTTCCCTTGTAAATAAATATTTGTTTTTTAGGGCTCCTCAATCACAACGTCCTAAGGAAATGTGATAACCTCCAAGATAAGCATTGTTCCGGCTGTGGGCGTAAATTCGCTGGATATTCGATTTTAGAAGCAATCCTTCATCTGCTTAATTGTCACCGAAGTCACAGAGTCGAATCTCGGGATAGGCCTATTCCATCTCAAAGGGATCGTCGCCAAAAGTCCGGCATGGAATTTTAGTTTTCTTCAGCTTAATTTTAATTTTAACCATGTAATTAATTAGAAATATTTTTTATATTTATAATTTTTTTTAAACCAATATTAGATGCTTAAACCATTAATACCGTTATATACCGTCAGCTCATCTTGATATTATTTCACTAAATATTATAAATTCAATTTTATGACTATTGTTGTGCATATATGACAATCGAATTCTTTGGGCCTGTCTTTTGTTCTTTTGGATACGACTATATGATTCTCAGTACAAACTTTAACCCGTACCTTTAACCCAGTATTAACTTATACATTTTTACTTGTGCTTATTCTTAAAATATCCAATACCATTAAATGACAGAAATATAACAGGTGTAACGACCATAGTTTATAGAAACTTGCTCTATCAGAGATTTTTTTAACGAAAATGTAAAAGTCTAAATTTTATGATTACTTTTCAAGATCTTTTAAGATTTTTTATCTAACCGTCAATCGCCAACAAAGAAAAAAAAGACAAAAATACAACTCTTTAGCATCACAAAAATGCAAAAATTTTGAAAATCGGACCAAAGCTGATGATTTGGCACGGATTTGAAAATGTTAATTTCATCGATTTTCTTATTTCGCGAATTTTTTAAACGGTAAACACAAATTAGGGCAGCTAATTTTTATGGTTTTATTGTTCACATTAGTGTGTTATAAGTTATAACAAAGTAAAAGTTTCAAGACGATCGGGCATTGGTCTTTCCCTTACGCGCCTTGTCAGGCCTTTATACTTTTCAAAAAGTCTGTGGCCTGGATGCGTTCGATTCTCAAGAAGCTCGTACACCAAATCCAATCTTAAGGTTGTTTCTTCCACGGTTTTGAAATTGAAGTTAGGGAAGGATTTAAACAAGTCTGAAGCCATTTTAATTGCATTTACTCCACAACTAGAGTAGCCAGTTTGTTGTGGGACAGGCACAAAATTGATTAGACACTCCTCAGGGGCACCAAATGGTGGAAGTTCGCAACAGAGTTCCTCATATTCCCAAACAGCCTGAATAGCTTTTTCTCGGTTTTCAATGGAGATCAACGGGTTCATTGATTGATGATGTCCACAGTTGATTTTCCCAACAATTAGTGCTTTCAAAAAGTAAAATTCAACGAAAGCCAATGTTGACGGGATGCAGAATATTAGAATTGTGAGGGCCTATTTTTGAAACTAACTCCTTCAAACTTTGCCACCCTTTCTAGTTTTTCAGAATTTACTGTGACTTCATTGTCATTGAATAGCCATCCCGAGAGGATATTTTGAGAACAACCTGTTGCATTAGATTTCAAGAAGGATAAATAGTCATTGATGGTATTGTAATCGAGTCATAGGAAGCCGCTGTATAGTTTACTATAGTTACAAATATGTTTTATCTACAACTTGTGTAGTGAGGAGAAAGTTCGCTTTCTCTTTAGTGATTCTTTAGATTTGGAGGAGAACGGACGTGGACCGCTTATATTTTTCATGTATTTTTCTCTACTTTTTGTAACTGATAAATAAAGCTAGAGTAATTGAGACCGTCACGTCCCTTTATTTCTAAGCTATTTCCAGCACACAAGTCTGAGTATTTCGGTAGACCAGAATCTTAGCTCGTACCAGTCAGGTAGTGAATTCACTGACAACCAAGGCTCTTAGCTATCGAAGGTTAGAGTCGGCAGTCAGCCACAAGTATCATCACATAGACACTTGTCACCGTGAAAGAAACGGTGAAATTATTTTATCTGAAACGCAAACTGGGATGATCTAAATAAACAGCAATCATTCATAGGCATTCCTTCTCCAGTTTCAGGGCAGAATTTATTCAGGTTGGTAGGAGTGTACTTTATCTTTATTCTTCATTTTCGTATTCTTCTAATAACCGTTTCACTTGTGTCTCTGTACCCCTGTCAGTCAAAGTGTCACGTGGCTCGTCATGATCAAACTCCACATTATTCAAATGACCAAGCTCTGTCCTTGCATCACAACTGGAAACATGGGGCGATAAGTCGGTGTTTATGTCTTGTATTCCAGGATCGCATTGAGTTATAAATCAACTTTAGACTGTCAAGTATCTGTTAATGTAGTCAGTAATTGAACAGAGATGAGATATGCAACTTACTTATTAGAAGGATTTTTTTGATGATCAAAATATTTCATCGTTTTGTGGGAAAGGACGTGTCTTGGGTTCCTCGTTCTCTTTGCTCGCCTTGACCACTGCTCAGTAGCGTGTGGGTCTTCTGATGAATCCCCAACGGTCGTTAATTTCCTTGCACAAGCTCTATCAATTGATTTTTCGACAAAATGTTTTGAATGTCATGTATGAAAGTTGAAATGATCTCATGAAATCCCTCACATGCTGATTTCTGTTGGGTTTTATCTAGTTCGTGTTATTTCTGAATTTGGACGCACGCGTTAGTAGCCCGAACAAATTCGGAGTCTTTTGCCATTTTTACTCCCGCCCTCGAGAAAATGGACGGAGAGGAATATAGGTGTCTAATAAAATACTTAATACCGAATAATAGTTAAGATTTGACAAGATGTCTTCTGTAGTGCGCTGTCGAACTCGTTCATATATTGCTACGAACCGATTAAACATCGGAGATGTTTCTCTAAGCAGTTGTACACTCATTGTATCTTAAACCTCATTGCTGATGGTATTTATACTTTCTTTTCCTAATATTGACAATTTATCTAACTCCATTGATTCTTGGGACTGAATTCTTAAAATTGCATGATTGAACATATCGATTGAAAGTGAGTTTTGCCTCTTCATTTCACTTCTTTTGCCACTGAACTCTTCAATTGTCGTTATTTCATGCAATCTGGCCAAGCCCCTCATTGCTACATCCTTTGTAGTGGTGACTTGCATGCTGTTACCAGTTAGTTAGTTGCAACAACCTTGCTAAAAATTGTACGATCTCTGGAAATAATCAGTAATGTTTTCGTTATTAATTCCTCTACAGATACCATGCAATAAGCTCCAGGACATATCAATAACGACACAGTCAGCCATTTCTTTATTTTCTGGAAAATGAGGGTAAAACCTTATCGAGAAAATGGTTGACTTCGACATTGATTTGTGACTTGCAAATCCTTTCTGCGGGCACAAAACTTGTTCCGACTTCACATTCTGCTATAATCGTGTAAAGGAAAATTCTTTCTTTTCGGCTTCACAGAATGGCTTTGGAGGGAAACTAATAAACGGAAATAGACTTGTTTAGCAATAGCCGTTGAAGTAGAGATATTTTTCTAGTCAGTGACAAACAACCTTTGCTTTGCACGTATTTTATATTTCAATCTTGAACACATCCTAGAGGGAGTTTCGTCTTCAATAATACAAGATCCTTTCTGTATATAGTAATCATTTTTCATGTATCTATTAGCATACAAGGATTGAGGACATTGAGGTGTCTGTGGTGTGGACTTGCCCCAAGTCTCTTGGGATTCTTGGGACAATTTGAGATATATTTTAGTTGCTTTGATTTCGGCTTCTGATTTCTGAATCATTCAGAAATAAGTCATAGTCATCATCGTCTGATTGATTGCTGTTTTTTACGTTTGAATTTTGTTCCTAAGGATTTCTGGAGAACGTCATTAATCATTCCAATAACTGGAGGAGCATGGTCATTTATGTATTGTGGAACGTACTCTCAAGTCTTAAGGTGTAAATTTCCTTTATGAATTCCAAAATAACTTTCTATGCAGCCATTGGAAGTCCCTAAGCTTTCCCCGTTTAGCGGATACGTTAGACAGGTATTACTCTACAAAGAGAGATATAGAGTGTAATACATTCTCAAAACATTTACCATTTGGGGGCAATAATATTCATTCAGGTATGCCATCACCATCACCACAACTATCCTTGTTCGTTTTAAGCATTTCGATTATTCTCTGAGCGTACATATGATAATATTTTGATTTCCTTCTTTGGGATGCATCACTTTTGTCGATGTCAAAGTCGTTAAGATAATCATCTGTATTGAGTGTCAAACGGTAGTCGGCAATCGAATGTTATTCGGGTTTTAATATCGATTGATGGGTGAGATCATGAGTAAAGGCATTGGCTACATCGATTGGTAACTTCTTGGATGCAAATAACGGCACAATTTGAGTTACGGCAAGCTCTAGCTCGTCGAGGGTCTCAACTTCCATAAGTTTTGCTAAAGCATGCATTCCCAAAGTTTTAATTGGCTTGGGTACGGCATTGCGGTTTTAAATCCTTGGAAATACGTAAAGCAAATGATTTACAGTTTTAAATGCGTGTTTTATACCTCGGTTGTTCAATTACAGTAATTAAACAGTCATAACTCCGACTTATGTTAATCAGAGACTTAACGTTGATCGCTTCTAAGCATGCATGTAGATAGGCAAACGTAAAGTCAACGACAACCTGCGCCAGCTGCTATTTTAGGTCGATTTTACTTAAATCAGACAAAGATGACTTTAAATGCGACCCTATTTCAGAACCCTTATTGTCATTACTAGCTTAATTTATAAAGCCTAAATCAACACTATCACAAACGTTACAAACCGAACAAATGATTAAGTAACATGGAGTCTAATGTTTGATCTTAAACTGACGCTTAGCTACTCCCCGACAATGCCCAAAGAGCCTTAAGCATAAAGCCTCTACAACCCACTTAAAAAATAAAGTAGCCACCCTATTTTGAGAATTCCCAGTCAACTGTAAACTATTTTAGACCTCACCCTCTTCGACTTGGATTCGTATTTCTTATCTTAAACTGTCCCTTAGGACCTACCTTACAATTTTTTAAGAGCTCCCTACAAAGAGCTTTAAGCAATCATTTAAAAAAAAGTAGCGACCTGCCTTTTAATCTTCTCAGGATGATGCTGATAAACGAGAAGACCCAAATTAATTACTAACGAACTAAAAGTTTATAAAATAAATGTTTAAAAACTTGGTTTAGTATTAGTGTTTGCTCTATTTGTCAGTTTAGACGTTTTTAGTATCTTGTGGTTTAGTTGTTGTTAAATAGGTCACGTTAACATATCAAATGGTTAATAATAAATAAATACATTTGGATGTTCAATATCATGCGAATAAATTTAAAATTATATATAATGAAACAACTATACATTTTCGTGAGGATTATGAATACCATTTTTTTTTTGAAGAAGTACTCTATACATAACTTAATATTAACGGCATTACCAATCTTCACTCTCGGAAGTAGTTTGTGTTTGAGCTATAGGGCAATAGTAATGTAGGCGTTTTACGTGGTTGCAGGTAATACAAATTGGTGTATTATCATCAGTAGTGTAGATTTCACTTTTGTTAAGTAGCCGGAGATATTAGATTGTGGTACTGGATCAGGTATATGATTAGGAAAGGTAGGAATACGACCATGAGGAATTGAACGAGTTCAACTTGATTATGTTGGCTTAGGCCTGATTTCAAGTATTTGATTAAAGGGATTAAAACCCTGATCTACTAGTGACAAGGTAGTTGCTTCCTGAGCTACATTTGTCAAATATGATAAATACGCCCCTTAACTCGTAAAGGTAAAGGTATGAAATGGTCCTGAGTTCTACATACATATTCTCTTACTGTGAGATGTAAATTCTCTTTGTGAATTCCAAGATAACATTTAATGCAACCACTTTGAGTTGTTACCTCCCAGTGGAAGATATCGCAAGTTCCAACTCTGATACAACTTGAAGAGGAGTCAGGGGCAACGTTTAGTTTGAATAAAACTATATTGTATCATAATTGTCGCAATTGTCTTTATTGACCTAAGCCTTACAAGCTGAAAATCTTATTTTTATGAATTGAAAATCGCGCCATGTAGTAAAATAGATCAACGCAAACTATTTCAAACTACATTGTACTCGTAGTTTTGGTGGTAGATTTTTTACTTGATAAAAAGAAGAGGATATATTTCAGTTTACATTGCACTGGCACGGCTAGAAGCATATGCAATGCTTCTGACGACTGAATATGTTTTCGTTGATAATGTATTCATCGAATTTCGAACTACCCAGTCATCACAACGTCTTAGTTACAGTTGTTAAACTTACTTGAGGAACTTGACAAATCCGGAAGTTAAGCGTTGGCAAGATTTTTCACAATTGAAATAAGATTAACCATTTCATTCTTGTTGTCTTTTATGACAGGGCCTGAAGGTATTCCTAAATCACATGTGTAGTTGTGCCATGCAAATGCAAAACTTTAAAATTGAAGAAATAGTCGGTTGACGTTCTTTCAAATTCCAATACAAATAAATTTTGGAAGATCACTGAAGGTTTTTAATGCTAACAGTATGCCTGTTTGATAGTGCGTCATGAATTCAGGAATTTGTTTCCCGTTAACAAGTAATGTTAATGAGCGCAAGTAATTTTAAAACATTCTATGTTGTGTTTCGCAATTTCGTACCACTGAAGTCAAGATTTTTCAAACCTTGAATTTAGCACTAGTCTTCTTGAGTGGAACAGTTCCACCAAATCCATACCTTTTGTTAGTTCGAGAGTGTCAAAATTTTGATTTTCATAACTTAACCGGTTTATAATATAGTTTCTATGGGTTTAGCAGCTCCGCCGTTGGCAAATGTCAGCATTTTTTTTGTTTTATTTCATGTCATCAAATGCACGGCTCTTAACAGAAGAAACAGTACTATCCAAAAGACCTGCAAATTAAAAAATATTTGTTGAAGTTTTGTAACAGTATTGAAAATAATGTAAATTATCTATAAACTATAAATAAATTTAAAACGAAAGTTTAAATTTTATACTGGTTTAACCAGTCTTTGCTTCTCTTTATATATAAAAACGGAATTCAATGTATGCTATTTCTTGTAGATTTTGAATATAGATATGACGAATGTATCATCATGTTTTAGGATTACAACCAGCCAATTATAATGTTCTTTTTTAATGATTATAATATAAAAACAAACAAACTTTCTCGAAAAAGTAGTGGTTCCATCAAGACTTCTGTCACATATACTATTGACCATGGTTCAACTTCTAGATGCAACACAAATATATATTATATTAAGTAAATAACAAACACATCAAGTTTAAAGACAACAAATCCTAACGCATTTTTCCTTGGTTGGTGTTGAAATATTATCGACTTTAGTCTTTATATAGTCTTTTGTTTGCTCTTGTCTTCAGGTGTTAGTCTTTTAAATCCGCATATCAATATGTTTATTGTTGTTGATTCCAAGAGAAATTCAAATTTAGAATAAATAACATGGCAATCCTTAAGCATGCACCTGTTCGCTACCCCAAAAATTAAAAAAAAATGACTAAATCCAAATTAAATTATAATTTCTCTAAATATACATCAATATAATATATTGATTGAAATATACTTACGGTACAGGTTTGCAAAACCAGTAATTTTCTGCTTCTAGCAGCTTTTCTTTTAATGGGTGTACATAATTCGAGCATTTAAAGAGGACTACAAAAATGTTCCGCTACTTTGCTCAAGTTACATAGCCCGGTAATTGATGCATCAAGGGATCTATGTTATCTTTTTATAATCTTTATATCTTCTTTCTATAATTTTAATGATTTTTCTACAACTATTAGACTTGCTTGTACAAAAAAATCCTTTGAAATCGCTGAGGCATTCTTCATTTCTTTAAATATTTTTTGCCACTCTGACCCCATTTTATAAATATGCGCTTTGATTGTATAAAGTGCTTCCCCGTACGCAGTATTTACTTAATTGACTTAAACTATTGCTTTTTCTGTGGCACAGTCATGACCTGATATGTATTGTTTATAGGTATGGGTCATATTTGTGAGAGGACCATTTATAATCAATGAAAGTATTGTTAATCGAAGAAGTTCAGAACCTGATTTAGTAAATGCCTGTGGCAAAGCGGTAGCTAAAACGCCTCGACAGCTGATATTCGACATAATATGTTACAAGCCATCTTTGACCCTGAGAGGTGGTTACCGTTATTCGCTACATACAGCAAATTCACAGACTTTAAAACTAACCGTAATTTGCGCTGCTGCTCTTCTGTGCCTGCATACTTGTGCGAAAATATCAAAAGTTTTTTTTCAAAATTAATACAATATATCCAACTTCATGCATTCACTTACGATAGGTTGATAAGACCTTTCATCAAGCTCTCCAAAATGGAATGTGGTTACTGCTGCCATACATATTTGTATCGACGAATCTTCATTCTTTCCACTCTATCAATAGTAGATATGTGTGGTCGCAGAGCTTGGAATCGATCCTACGTGACATTTCCTAACCTTTTTGCTAACGCTGCAAGTTGTGATTCAGAATAACATTCCATATTGTGAGTGGATGTCAAGTGTGACACAAGCAAGCATAAGATAATATGTTTTAGCTTTAAATAAAAAATGCAATATTATTTTTATTTCTTTCAGTTTATTCGTTCTGTTCATCTTCCAAGTTCTCTCTGCCCTCCTTGATCTCTGCACTCATTCCTTCCTCCTGCCTTTCCTCTCCATCTTACCTTCAATGTGTTCAATGTGTGCATCCACAGTAGCCGGCCTTGTTGAAAGCTATCATGGTCTAACAAAGAATGTGCTTAAGTTTTGAGGCTATATGGTTGGCCTTTATTTATGATTTATGATTTATCCTTATAAAATGAATCCAAATCCTCAACTTCATAATGATGATAAGCTAAAGACTCTAAGTCCCTTTTAAAGTTTTTAAATGAGAACATTAAATTTATAAAATAATCTTTAGGCAATCTTGCACTGTTTGAAGTGAAGCCCCTTCTAACAAATCTCCACGCTTAAGCCCTGTAATTGACGTAAAATATTGACAGGCCTCTTGTGATGGCCAGTGAACTATGGCCGATAAAATGATTTCCCCAGCTAAATTCACAACAGCTACCGTTGCAGCCATTTGCTTATGCTTTGTAAGATCATACAATCTTCCGTGCCTAATAGAATGTGAGTCAGTCTCAATGTTCGTGACATACGCAATTTGGACATGTTTTAAAGAATCATTAGTTTTTTTAAAGTCACTTTTTCGACATCTAAAAAGACTACATCGTTTTTTTTAAATATTTTCCACATTAAAAATTATTGGTCGAGTCTGTGCTGGTCTAGTTTTTACCCATCTAGCATTATTTATAATCGATCTTAACGATTGTGTATTTATATATATTATTAGCGTTAGGGGAAGGTAAAGCGTCAATGGATGGTAAATAATGAAAAATAGGATGATAATTGACGGTGAATTAAATAAGTGAACCGTAGGTGACAACTCGGATAATTTGGGTTTCAATCGGTCGTGACTCTTTATTCATGTAATTTCTACTCTTTGCTCTTTCCTACTTTATTCTCCTCTCTCCTTCCAGTCTCCCAAGCATAATGCCTCTCTTCCTCGAATCTTGGCGTCACCAAGCCTCCGTTGCTCCGCCTCCAAACCTCCTCAACAGTATACTCTATAGCCTTTAAACACCCCCGCTATAGGTATAGCCATTTACACGCTCACAATATATCACGTTTAAAAATTTTATTACATTAATTTGTAATGATGTTTTAGTTTTGGTTAAAAATGTTAAAACTTAAATTAAACTAGTTTTATTTGATTAATTAAATTAATCACTTAAAAAATATAAAAGTTCAAAAGTATAAAAGCATGTTCGAATTTGTATTGAAAGTCACCATTATGGGTAGAGGAACCATTAACAGTTCCCCAATTTCAATTTTCATTAAAAAAAAAATTTGAGGAATCGCTAATGGTTCCCCAGGACCCATATACCATTCCTCAAGAACTATTGTTGATTCCTGGGGAACTGAAAACAGTTCCTCCTGGGGAACTTACTGTATAGGAAGTTCTGTCAATGACTTTTGGTAATAGAAATTAAATAGATTTAAGTATGCGAAATAATATGATTAATTTGGATTAATTATGATTCATCTACATGGGCGAAAGTGCAATAGGGTCAATGGGTTAATTTGTTATGGGCCAAACGATTATTATTATTTTTGTAAAAAAAATACTATAGAATAGTACAGAATCTCAATGTTGTTCGGGTTTGTGACCGTAAGGTTAGGTCAAAGTTTGAAACCTCTTCCAAATTCAGTATTTTCATGAAAATTTCTATTTTAAATTAACCTTTAAATCACTACAATCGATCTACCCCTTTTGACTTTCTTTCAAGCGATTTTATGGCTATTTTGACTAAAGATATCATTAAATGGAGAGAATATGTCGTGCAAACAGAAATCTTAATTGCTTAAATAACGGTATATAATGGTTAAAGGATCATAGTACGTAGCATAGATATTTCCCTTTGTTTACAAACGCTATGAAAGAAATGTAAATTGACTCTATATAAAATTGCAATTTTAATCGAATAATAAATGCAGTACATTTTTATATATATTTCCATACTCTAGGTCTAAACGTATAAACAAAGGGTCAATAATGGTATCTGTAACAAAGATTTTCTTGGAAATGTTGTTGAAATATTGTTTAATACGATTCCTTCTAACGTGAATAAATGTTTGGAAAAATGCCACTTCCTCTCATATTTTTTCAATTGTATGTCTAACAAGTTATTAATCGTCCTACAAAACTCTCCATAATCCTCCTAATTAAAATGAATTTACGAATTCTTGCATTGTTTTCCTCAGTACTTTTCATATTACTCCTCACCGTTCATGCTCAAGATCCTGATGAGGAAGGTACAGATCCAGGTAAGAACTCAACCTCTGAAATAAGTGCCCCCCCCCCTTAAATTGAACGTTTGAATTCAATTGTAATTTTTTTAACACACGACCGAGCATTTTAAACCCTCTTTTCGATACTTATCCGGTGCTTTAAGTCGAGTCAAAGGACCCGAACGAGGTGGACATGGACCTTGACGAAAATGAAATCCAGAAGAAGTCGGTCACAAATGGGAAGTCAGGAAGTTCGAGCAAAATGAAAAATGACATGAAAAAGGCTACCGAGTTACAAGATAAAATTGAAGCCATTCATCGAACCGATCCTCGAAGCCGTAAATTATAGTCTACTTCTTTAATTCCGATATTTAATGAGCAATTTCGAAACTTCTCGGAATAATAAAACATATCTCATCGTAATTAATGTGGAATTATAGCAATGCAACTGGCACAACGGACGCTTCAGAAGGCATTCATGACTTTTAACAATGGGGAGGGGGTTATCAAGCTGACGGAGCTTTTGAAGTCCCTGGAAAGTATCACTTCCGGAAAAATGCTTCTCTTTACGTTCCGGATGTTCGAGTTCATGGATTCCAATAATGATTACAAGATCACGGAAGGAGGTTAGAAATTATTTTTCAAATAATTATTCAGAAGTTTTTATGTTTTTTAAATCAATTAACGATTTTAATAAACCTTAGCCTAGTCGTATGGAAATGTTAGAAAAATAACACTTTTAAGACATGATGATGATTAAATTCTCAGAAACGCAGTTTAGTTTGAGCCAACAACAATTAGATCTAATACCTCTATTTTATATATTAAAAGGATTTTTCTGATTTATTTTAGAATTCACAAGTGCGTTTATGGGAGCGACGGCCCAACCGGATAAATTAGTTGAATTGATGTTCCGAATTCAAGACTACAACGCGGATGGATTTATCAGTCCATACGAATTTTATCAGGTCAGTTTTGGATTTGACTAGTCAATAAATCTATAATACAAGGATATTTAGAAATTGAAGCATGATGTATAGAATATAGAAATGTTTTTATTCTCGGGATTAAATCTATTAATTCATTTAAATTCAGAAACATTAAAATTCTAGAAAATCTACAGTCAGTTGGTTTTAAGCTGTTTAAGCTCGACTACAATTTTTAAGTCGAAATGTAACATTTTGATCAAGTGCTTTGAATTTTAATATTTTGGTTTGTTATTTGACCTGCTAAGAATTAAGGTTCCATTTTTGTGATATTTTATTAATGAATTTCTGCTTGAAATATTACGACAGAGCGAGGCGCTGAGTCTGGGAGTGAATTACAATCAACATGACATGTGGAAGTCGGGCCAACAAACTATTGCTGACATGGACACAAACGCTGATGGAAAGATTGACCTCTCGGAATACACGAACTTCTTCGTTTATCAAATTAATAAGGCAATTGTTCAGCAGCGAGATGAACCCCCGAAATAAACATGCATTTTTACTTTGTCTCTGTGTTCTACGACTATCTTATCTTATTGTTGGATTTATATCACCTTATATAAATACATCATCTAAATAGATCCCCACCTCCATTTAATAGGGGTTAAAAAAGCTGGCTATTCTCATCTCTTCGAAAAACAACCCCAACCCTCGAAATAGACCCCCACCTTAAAATAAAATCTCCGGGAATCCATTAGAGAAATACAGCATTTTCTTTTCTACCTATTTCAATTTCAATTGAAACCAAATGCTTTAAATGCAAATAAACCGTTGCAAACGCACGTAAGAAAGAGGTGAAACCGCTACGAAACATTTACATAAAAATAATCTTCCTGTGTATGATGTTGTACAAGTACACGCTGAACGTACACGCTGTACATGTTGTACAAGTACAAGCTGTACATGCTGTACAAGTACACGCTGTACATGTTGTACAAGTACACGCTGTACATGTTGTACAAGTACACGCTGTACATGTTGTACAAGTACACGCTGTACATGTTGTACAAGTACACGCTGTACACGTTGTACAAGTACACGCTGTACATGTTGTACAAGTACACGCTGTACATGTTGTACAAGTACACGCTGTACATGTTGTACAAGTACACGCTGTACACGTTGTACAAGTACACGCTGTACATGTTGTACAAGTACACGCTGTACACGTTGTACAAGTACACGCTGTACATGTTGTACAAGTACACGCTGTACATGTTGTACAAGTACACGCTGTACATGTTGTACAAGTACACGCTGTACATGTTGTACAAGTACACGCTGTACATGTTGTACAAGTACACGCTGTACGTGTTGTACAATTACACGCTGTACGTGTTGTACAATTACACGCTGTACATGTTGTACAAGTACACGCTGTACGTGTTGTACAATAACACGCTGTACATGTTGTACAATAACACGCTGTACATGTTGTACAAGTACACGCTGTACATGTTGTACAAGTACACGCTGTACGTGTTGTACAATTACACGCTGTACATGTTGTACAAGTACACGCTGTACGTGTTGTACAACTACACGCTGTACATGTTGTACAAGTACATGCTGTACATGTTGTACAAGTACACATTGTACCTGTTGTACAAGTACATGCTGTACATGTTGTACAAGTACACGCTGTACCTGTTGTACAAGTACACGCTGTACATGTTGTACAAGTACACGCTGTACATGTTGTACAAGTACATGCTGTACATGTTGTACAAGTACATGCTGTATATGTTGTACAAGTACACGCTGTACCTGTTGTACAAGTACATGCTGTACGTGTTGTACAAGTACACGCTGTACATGTTGTACAAGTACACGCTGTACATGTTGTACAAGTACACGCTGTACGTGTTGTACAATTACACGCTGTACATGTTGTACAAGTACACGCTGTACGTGTTGTACAATTACACGCTGTACATGTTGTACAAGTACACGCTGTACGTGTTGTACAATTACACGCTGTACATGTTGTACAAGTACACGCTGTACGTGTTGTACGCGCCCCGGGGCGAGTTGGGGTGATCCCGTATATGTTTACACATTGCACTGTATGTGGCTACAATATAGCGTTGTAATCTCATTTTGCCCCAAAATGCCCCGTGGGGCGCGCCCCGGGGCGAGTTGGGGTGATCCCATATGTGTTTACACATTGCACGGTATGTGGCTACAATATAGCGTTGGAATCTCATTTTGCCCCAAAATGCCAATAGGGGCGCGCCCTGGGGCGAGTTGGGGTGATCCCGTATGTGTTTACACATTGCACGGTATGTGGCTACAATATAGCGTAGGAATCTCATTTTGCCCCAAAATGCCCCGTGGGGCGCGCCCCGGGGCGAGTTGGGGTGATCCCGTATATGTTTACACATTGCACTGTATGTGGCTACAATATAGCGTTGTAATCTCATTTTGCCCCTAAATGCCCCGTGGGGCGCGCCCCGGGGCGAGTTGGGGTGATCCCATATGTGTTTACACATTGCACGGTATGTGGCTACAATATAGCGTTGGAATCTCATTTTGGCCCAAAATGCCCCGTGGGGAGCGCCCCGGGGCGAGTTGGGGTGATCCCGTATATGTTTACACATTGCACTGTATGTGGCTACAATATAGCGTTGTAATCTCATTTTGCCCCAAAATGCCCCGTGGGGCGCGCCCCGGGGCGAGTTGGGGTGATCCCATATGTGTTTACACATTGCACGGTATGTGGCTACAATATAGCGTTGGAATCTCATTTTGCCCCAAAATGCCAATTGGGGCGCGCACCGGGGCGAGTTGGGGTGATCCCGTGTGTGTTTACACATTGCACTGTATGTGGCTACAATATAGCGTTGTAATCTCATTTTGCCCCAAAATGCCCCGTGGGGAGCGCCCCGGGGCGAGTTGGGGTGATCCCGTATGTGTTTACACATTGCACGGTATGTGGCTACAATATAGCGTTGGAATCTCATTTTGCCCCAAAATGCCCCGTGGGGCGCGCCCCGGGGCGAGTTGGGGTGATCCCGTATGTGTTTACACATTGCACTGTATGTGGCTACAATATAGCGTTGTAATCTCATTTTGCCCCAAAATGCCCCGTGGGGCGCGCCCTGGGGCGAGTTGGGGTGATCCCGTATGTGTTTACACATTGCACGGTATGTGGCTACAATATAGCGTTGGAATCTCATTTTGCCCCAAAATGCCCCGTGGGGCGCGCCCCGGGGCGAGTTGGGGTGATCCCGTATGTGTTTACACATTGCACTGTATGTGGCTACAATATAGCGTTGTAATCTCATTTTGCCCCAAAATGCCCCGTGGGGCGCGCCCCGGGGCGAGTTGGGGTGATCCCATATGTGTTTACACATTGCACGGTATGTGGCTACAATATAGCGTTGGAATCTCATTTTGCCCCAAAATGCCCCGTGGGGCGCGCCCCGGGGCGAGTTGGGGTGATCCCATATGTGTTTACACATTGCACGGTATGTGGCTACAATATAGCGTTGTAATCTCATTTTGCCCCAAAATGCCCCGTGGGGCGCGCCCCGGGGCGAGTTGGGGTGATCCCATATGTGTTTACACATTGCACGGTATGTGGCTACAATATAGCGTTGGAATCTCATTTTGCCCCAAAATGCCCCGTGGGGCGCGCCCCGGGGCGAGTTGGGGTGATCCCATATGTGTTTACACATTGCACGGTATGTGGCTACAATATAGCGTAGGAATCTCATTTTGCCCCAAAATGCCCCGTGGGGCGCGCCCCGGGGCGAGTTGGGGTGATCCCGTATGTGTGTGCACTGTTACATGTTTCATACATATAAATATGTACGTGTGGCATGATGGTATTGTTTATAGGGGCATGTAATACTATTCTAGTATGTGATGGTGGTGGTTTTTCAACATTGGGGTAGATGGGCAAACCCCAGGGGGTGTGGTCGTTTTCGCCCATCTTCGAACTCCCCCTGTCTTAGGACACGAGGAACATGTATTCGAAAAAAAAATTTTAAAAACTTCAACCGTTCGTGAGTTATCGTCGACGGAACAGACGGACGGACGGACGGACGGACGGACGGACGGACGGACAAAGTCTTTTTAATAAGAGGTTTCACCTCTTAATAAATGATAACGAAATCCTTGCAGAATTTAATAAAAAAATTAACTTCCTTATTTTTAACTGTAATTGTAAACATTTTCACTCATTTCCAAACACGGGGAGTGACGAGTTATTACTGGGAAATTATTTAACATTATCATAATTTAATCAATTTACAAGCTGGCATTTCTCTCACGAAACATTAAAAATGTTGGAATATCGGATCCTAGTTTTGTTTTTATTCGGGCTGATTGGTTGCAAAGGAGCTTTACAAGAGGCTTATATTTACGCGTCGGAGGCGAGAGAAGGGATTAAAGTCGCATATTCCGAACAACCGGACTGGAAAGATCTTAATTCCGTGTTGGAAAAACATGGATTCTCAGACGTTGGGAGCGTTTGTGTTTTTGGACCGTATGCCTTCGGTTTTAATCTCCAAGACTTAACAACTTTCTCGAATTTTAAATTTATGGTTTAGTTTTGTATTTGATTCAGGTGGATTGCATACCGAGCACCCAACTTCGATGCGACGGGGACAAAGGACTATGCCGTCATTTCGGGTGCCGACAACTGCGTCAGGCCGGGTCGGGTAAGATTACCCAAATGATTCTTATTAAACAAATTCCCCAACCGCCTTGTCAAAATTGGTCACAAAAGTTGCTGTCCCCGTTTTAGTAGTTTGTTACCTCGAATAAGAGTAAAGCATTGCCGTAAAGGAACATACCGAAAGCGTAAATACCAAGCGATAGAACGTCAAAAACGTTGACGTGATGACTAGCACAGGGTTGGGTAGCCAGCCCAATAAAACGGTTATAACGAAGTATTGCAGGCTACGACTGCTACTAGCTACAGGGTGAAATGCAAATGGCAAAATGTCCTGGGTCAACTCTCCGACTTTAAACAGGCTTTTTAATAGGACCTTAAATTAAACCTTACATCGTCTCATTAGATCCAATCGATGCAACCGCTAGGAAATATGGAAACTCCCTTCTCGGGCAGTATCACCTTCTTTACACAGACATATTTTGGAACTTTGGGATATGCTACGACAAGTAGACGGTAAATTAATTTAACATAAAATATGTAAATCACCCAAGACCCTTAAAGACCCTTAAAAATCTTTGAATACATAAAAATATTTATGCCCTTAATGAAATGGCAGAGGTCGTCGATTCTTCGAAAGCCTGAACGGGATGGTGAAATCGATTGTGGTTGTGGGCCGGTCTCAATGGACAATTACAGACACGAAGGGCCGCTCCTTCTGTTTCGCCACCAACTTTGACCCACGGGAAAAGTTGCCGATTTGCATGATCCCCGACATTCAGATGACTTCCGTCGGCAAATTCCTGGACATTGCCAACATTCACAAAGGCTGCTTAAAAACACTCAAGAAAGAAGATCTGATCAGTTTGGAGGATTGTTCCTACTTTGGAGAAAAACGACCCGATCCCAATGAGAAAGGTCACTTTTTTATTTAAAATTTTAGGGATAGGAAATGAAAATTCGAACTTGATATCATAAAAATCAGCGCTATGCCAGATTCTTAGATAATTAGATCACACAAATTGTATGGTTCAGACGGAAACGTTTCAATTGCTTTGAAAAAATATGTTCTCTGACGTAATACCCCGGTATAACTACCTGTACGGATTTTCAAAATAACTGCCCGGGGCTTTATTGGTTTCTTACGGTGTTTAAAAATGTTTTAGATGCCTACAAACCAAGAGTACTGAGTCAAACCCTGACAATAGCAGAGTCAAAGGGGCCCGTTGGGGTGTCAAGTGACACATCGGTTGGGGCTGGATCGGGGTCGTCGGGGGACCATTGCTCCGGGGGTAAACCGAGTAAAGGAATGGAGGAATTCATCATGTTACTTGAGATCCGTCTCAAGCACAACTTCATGAGTCCCAGCCAACTCCTCTGGCCCACCGTGGAAAAGGACGTCTGGAAAACGGAGATTTTGGACCAAACTTGGGACATCGCCATGGCCATGATCCCTGACCAAATTGTCCCGCACGAGTACTTGGCAATGATACGAGAGTTTATGGTTTGTTTCATATTTCTTGGCTTTTTATGGAGGTCCAAGAATTACAAAATCTTCACATTTCCCTACAAAACGACTGTGTAGCATTTTTGTATTTCACAATTTTTGGACAATTGTCATTGTCATTACTTCTAGGTAATTGCATAAAAATCTAAAATACGGTACTTGTTAGGTCTATCACTTGTCCCTATACTGGAAATCAGAGGAGTCAAAGACAGAGGTCCCTTTGCCTGAGAGGTTCCTTCGGACCATTCAATTCGACCTTAAGGAATGTCGTCGTTTGGTGGCGGACGTAGCCGAAACCTACCTAAGCGTACGGAATAATATTTTCAAATTGTTAAAATGACCTATGATGTTATGATAAGAACAGAGGATAAAAATTAATAATTGTAATAAATTGTGTCTGTAGCAAAACACAGAGGCTTGGCAGTTGGATGACAATCCAAAGGTGATGTTCATCCAGTTTAAACGAGATCCGGATTTCGACATTGTCATCGACACGACATGGGTCCTCGCCAACATGGTCATGGGTGCCTGTCACCATGTCTTTGACTTCAGCAACAATTTCTGGGCTAATTTCATTCACACCTTTAATACCATGTATCTCAACCCCCTAACTGAGGACTGGTAAGGACTTCATGCCTTCATACAATGTCATTATAATGTGATACCCATGTGTAAATCAACTAGGGTAGTTACTATTTGAAACCCTCCACGAGAAACTTATTTCCGGGGGGGGGTCTCAAATCTGTATTTACGGTGATAAAATAGGAGGACCGATAAACTCTTGGACAGTGTCCCAGAAAAAATTTCTTATGTTTTAAAGATACGAATTATCTTTTTTCAATCGTGTCATTCGTGTGTTTAACGGTTTAAACTGATCTAGGATGAGTTTTTGGTTTGAAAAACGAAATGTCATTATGATCTTAAATTTTTATACATACTCCAAAAATTTAAAACCTTGGTTTTGATTAAAACAAATTTAGGCAAGGGATGAGAACGGAAGACGAGTTCATCCTCGGAGGTTACGACTACGAGTCTCAATACCAGCGTCTTGCCATTTTTGCGACAATTACGCTGGAAGCGGTGCCGAATTTGGAGCCCTTCGACCGACCCGAAGAACTCCGAGTCAAATCAACATTCCAACCGAAAACGGAGTCGAAAGCGAAACCGGTCGGCCGATCTTTCGATCTCGCTTCCAAATTCCTGGCAATTAATAAAGCATTGCCTCAACTCAACTTTGGAAAGTAAACCGGAAATTACAAGTCTATCAAATTGAATACTATTTCTCGGACTTGGATTTCGTTGCATTTAAGCGAGTCTGTATTTAGGCATGTAAAGCATTACTGAGCGGGTTCCCTTACTAATTAACGAGGATGTACAAGTGGATCTTTGTCAATAAATAAAAAAACATGTCTACCTAACACAAATGAAATAGAAACAAGATTATTTCAAATGGGGCAAGTTCATTCTGGGTGGGATAAGATTCATAATATAGAGACAATTTAATCCTAGATGCGCTTAAATTCATCCGAATTAGGCGTAAAATTCATACTTTTAGAGGGTACACCTATCAATTATAATCCATGATAAATGAGCATGCGATCATTTCGATTGCAAATAGTTTTTTGTGCAATTTCATAGACTTGAATAGTCAATTTCCGAGAAAGCTTCATTAGTTTCTTGTTATTATTTGGCTGAACATTGACTGCTAATGTCGGATAGGAATTTGGCATTCTTCCAAACATATGTACCACACAAAAACAAGATTGAAAATTTAAATTCTTAATAGAAATGATATTCTTTTAATAAGTTAAATAATTAATACTCCCAGCATATATTCAGCAGTACTATCATGGCAAAGTTTTCCTTGGCCGTCGTATTCAGTGTTCTCTTAGCTTGTGAGCAACTACCAACAGGTACATACTTAAAGATCCTTTAAGTGACTGTATTTAACTGCAAAATCTACTTAAAAATTTAATTGGCTTGAAACTACTAATTAGAAGTTTAATAACGAATGATAGGTGTAAACGGCTTGTACGGTTCACCGTCTGGAGATGGAGCAGGTCGGGGATATCCCCTTGAACCTACCTGGAGAGGTAATTTCTATACCGCAAATCCTGAAATAGAACCCCCACCCCGAAATAAAAGATTCATTTCGCGTTACAAGAAACCATAAATCTTTAATCGTCAACACATTTTTAGTATGAATAGTTTTGAAGAATGGAACGGGAACTTTAACTTTACAGTTGATTTTGAACGAGTTAAAATTTTAAATATGGTTTGGACTTAACCTTTCAATGAGGGTCATTGTATTAGAATGTCAGAGAATTTATTTTGGGTACATCTATTTAAATTATATATTTATAATAAAATTCAGTAGTAACTTTCAGATTTTCACTAGACGCACAAAATTCTAACTTGGAAATTGGTGTTTTATTTGAAAAACACTCCAGGAAATGTCACTGCCACCGAATTTAATGTTTTTGTAAAATGAAGTTTGTCAAAACGCTTAGGGTTGTTCCCGAGTCCAGGGCTTCGAGGTCGTGTCCTCCGTGGTGCATACGGGTCATCAGGTCCAATCAAGCCAAACATCCACAAAGAAGAACAGCGTTCAACTGACCCCGTCCTCAACAGTCTTCTCCGTCATGCTCCAGCTCAGATATTTGGACCCAACGCAACGCTTTTCGACGTCGACAAAACGAAGCTGAACTTTGTCGACGTTGTGATCAAATGCGCTTCGATGATCAAGTACTGCCTCCTCAACTCCATAGGCTCACAAATGTGCTCCCTCTCTTGCCTCCTTGACCCCTTCAAGGTTTGAAACCCTTTAATGTTCTTATTCTGTCTGTCCGTCCCACTGTCTGTCCGTTCAAGCTCTAACTCTCTAACGGTTGAATACTTTCGATTTTTTGGGGAAACTATCCATGACCTTCAAGCGGAGGCTATTAAGTTCCTTTGACGGCTGTGTAGGTCAATAAGGTCTTAATGTGTCTTCAAGCTTACATGTGTGACGTATTGTTGGAGAAGTACTGTGAAGTACTATATAACCAAGTATAATAATTTTCTATGGTTGGGGTAGGTTGAGAATCTTGTCTAAGACGGCTGCACGTGTCACAAAATGATGTTATAATGTAATTTGACGCTTGTATTTCATGTGGTTTCACCCTTTTGGAATGAGCGTTTGCAAAGGTTTGCGTTTTTGTGTATTGTATATTGTATGAGACCGATCATGCAGAATTCATCGAATTAAGTCCCCAGGGTAGTTATTTTTTCGCATATTTTATTAAGGTCTCGAAGCACACTGCCTCCCTTGTCGATACAGCAGCCAAGTCCCTCTGTTCAGCCGTCGGCTCCATTTTCGACGGTGGGATCCCGACACTGCAATCAAAAATCGGCAAAATCCACCAGCTTCCGCACTTCCTCAAACTTCTCGAAATTAAGCCCGAAAAATATCGCCAATTCGGCAAAGCCGCCACAAACGCTCTCTCAATGCAACTCATCAAATACGGAAAATCGCCGATTCTCGACAAATTTAAACCCGTCATTGCAACAATCGCGACGGCACTCAGCGTCGGTCAAGCACGCTTCGATGACCAGAACTGGATGTACGAAAATTCCGCCTGCTTCCGGGACATCGATCTCGGAAATCCAGTCCGGAAAATCGCTGAACAGTTCATCACGAATCCATTTACGGTGGATATTAACTTGCCCGGTTTTTTCGTCCTGTCAAATATCGGCCAGTTCCGGACCAATCCCCTGACGGTAATGGTCGACAGCGTTTTGCACGCTTTTCGACTCTTTACAGGGGTTCATTGTTCGCTGATTCAGTTTGCGGAATCAGGGATGGGGTCAAATTGTAAAGACGTGACGGGGTACACGGGGCTACCGAAGGGGGCGACGGGGGCCAGGTCCGAGGTCAACGATGACATTTGCGGGACCCTACCTGATGTCCCCTATGTCGACCTCAATAAGATATTCCCGGATGTGTTTCCTTACAAGGCCATTTCGACGGATACCGTTTACTACGATATTCGAGAGGATGAATTCATGGGAACTGGATTCGAAGTTAAGTTAAATGGGGCAAATAATACGCTCAAACTGATTTCGGACAGTAATTGAGGGAATTTTGAGCTTATCAGGATGTTACTTAGATTTAATTGCAATTATAATTATCTAGGGGTGCGTTTGATTTTATGTTTGAACATGTAAGTAATTTTATTAATTTGTTAAGTTAGTAGATCTGAAATGAAAGTTTTTAATGTTTGAGTATCGAAGAATTTACATTTATTTTGTGAGGAGCATTCTCAAGAACTGAATAACCACCCTACCACGCTGTCCTCAGACTTCAGACGTTCAGACCATGTAATTTTTAAAGAAAGCTGGTTTTCAAGCAAATAATTCCGATATAATATTAAGCATTTAGGAATAAATGCACTCCCTTTAATAAAACAATCTAGCATCATGCATTTCATTCCGAACCCCAATATAGCACACCGTTAATTACAGTGAAGGCATCAGCCCATTAAAATCACATTAATATGCTAATCACATTCGAAAATAGACAAATATATTTTCATAAGTTTAGAGCATAACATTGGTAGTCAACATACAGTGGGCAGTCATAGTAGTAGCAGTAGGTACTATTTACCTTGTTTTTCGCTGCAACAACAATCTGTACATTGTCATTTATTTGCATGCTTAGGAATGGGAACACCGAATACCGTAAATCACAGAATAAGCCCCCCCCCTTCACAAAAAAATAACAAATTACGAATTTATCTACGGTTTTAATAAGTTATACAATCCCGACAAAATAGGTTCATATTATTAGTGGTTTAGTTGGTTGGCTCATATTTCATATTTCCGATAATCCGATAACGCAAAAAAGCACATCGTTGAAAGACGAAATAGCAATTACCATCAATCAAGCCTTATTTAACAATAACATTTAACTCCTGTTAAATTATGTCTTCTATGAAAATACAGGCTTAGGGCAGGGTTCGTTCATAAAATAAACAGCTCTTTAAATCAACACCCCGTAATGTCCAACCATCCTTTTAATGCCAAAGGTCAACCTTTATAAGTACCCCTTCCGTCTGGTTATAGTATTGTTTTTATTACTTGGTTGTTAATTTGTAAGGCCATCTGCTTTGTCCGCAGTCAACACTGTCGGCGAGTCGGCATTTCCTAAACTACAATAAAGAATCTGCGTTTTAATTATCTCTAGAACAGAAGCCTGCTCCAAACTGTCCCACTGTCCAATCTATTTACATAAATTCAGGTTCTTCTGATCTGACTCATCAAGATATGCGTATGGGATATGGGAGATATTATCCTGTTTATCCATGCTTTATCCTCTGTCTGACAATGAGTCATAAACATAAAGTCAGAGTGATTTTTATAGTAGATGTAAATGGTTTTGGTAGTTGGACCCGAACTGATAAGGGATTTGCAAAGGATGCGAGTATATGAGGATAAGGGACCCTTGACCCTTCCCGAACTAAAGTTAAAAATATGTCTATAGTCTTAGAATAGGGGTAGATATAGGAGATTAGGATTAGGTTTCTGTCACATATCCTTAATACCTATCCACAATCCACATGCAATAGTATTTGGGTCTTGGGTGCTTACTGCTTTTGTTTCATTGCTTGTTCTTCCAGTGAGATGTCAAACCACGATTAAGATTCGGGATAGTAAACAGAAACACTAGCACCAGCTCCGATCAGTTGCGGTTCAAATTTCATATTCTCGAAATATTTAGAGTCAAAGAATTCCATTCCTCTCTAAGGTTTGGACATTTCGTGGTCCTTAGGTTGTGTACGTGGTTCGTGGTTCGTGGTTCTTAAAACCAGTGCCTTACTTCGACCGACATTTGGACTGGTGATGATGTTGGTACGCGAGCACCTTTTTTGAGACTATAGACAATAATTCCGGTAATATTATAAAATAGGATATTTCAGCAAACAGGTGCATCCAGGTTTTAGACATTCCTGAGCCGACTCTGGATTCTGAATTTCTGACACTGTGATTAGGGATTTCATATCTAGTGTTAGTGTTAGGTCAGAAAATAATTGGAGATGGAAGAAGATGAAGGGGATTCAGTGCCAGAAGGAAGTTATTCCCTGTTCTTGGAGACAAAATTCCACAATCCGGATTCCTGGATCATCCAAACCGTCCAGGTTCTACCCGCTTGCTTCTTCTGCAAGGATGTTCGTTTTGACGCCGAGGGTATGAGATATAATTTTTTTTTTCTAAGAGTGAAGAGGGTATCATTTTTTTCGTCGTATTTGGTGAAATCACCGCTGTTCCAACGTCAAGAACATAGTTCCTTTAGGATGTACGACCAAAAAACTTGCTTATCCTATGTAATGTCCTAGGAATGCCGTTCCGCAATGATTTTTTTTGCAAAAAAATCATCTTCTATAAATCTACAATCGTGAAAACGGCTGTCTAGGATAGGAACGAATGTTAGGAACGGCTGACTAACAATAAGAACAAAGAACGAATATTAGGAACGGGAACGGCCTGTTCCTAATCCTAGAAATATAGTAGGAAGTAGGACTGCGGTCTATGGTCTAGGCATGAATGTTGTATTTCAGATAAATATATTATTTCTGTAATTTTTTATGGGATTCAAAGATTCAATAAGTGAGATGGTTCATTGATTGTATAATTATTATTATTGCATAATATTATTCGGTTCCAGATCTGCAGAACCACCTCCGGTCAGTCCATCCGGAAGCAGTGCCGGTCGCAGAAACAATTTCAACATCTACGGAGGAACTAACGGAGGTTATTACTGTAGAAAATTCAGTACCGATGACAGAAGCAATTTCAACGTCTGCGGAGGAATTATCTGAAATTATTCCAGTACCGATAGCAACAATTTCCACTTCATCAGATGAGGTATCCGAAGTAATTCCTGTACCAAATCGAGTGCCGATGACAGAAACAATTTCAACGTCTGCGGTAGAGTTACCTCAAGTTAATCCTGTGCCAAATTCAGAGGCGATCACCGAATCAATTGCGACGTCAGCGGACAAGTTATCTGATGTCATTCCTCTAGCAAATCCAGTGCCGGTAACAGAAATAATTTCAGCGTCTGCGGAGGAATTATCTGAAGTAATAAATTCAGTACCGATCACCGAAGCGATTTCAACGTCTTCGGAGGAGCTAGCTAATCCTGCACCAAATTCACTGCCGGTAACAGAAACAATTTCAACATCTTTAGAGAAGTTACCTGTACTTATTCCTGTTCCAAATTCTTCGGAAATCGAAACTGCTTCCATCGACAATCCGTCTTCCTCATTAATAGTGACAGCTCCATCTTCGGAGGAGGAGTCACCACCAGTTAGCAATCCTCTAAATTCTTCGCAAATGGAAACTGATGCTCACGAGCACGACAACGACCACGACGCTACTTCGTCAATGACAATGTTAGCCTCTTCCGAGCTGCCACCACCAGTTCTAAGTTCATCAAGTTCCTGCGACATGGAAACCGATTCCAACGAAACTCCTTCGACAATATACTCCAAACCGGAAGTGAGTGAATCGAGGCTTCCCGTGCCCCTCTCCGAAGTTAACAATCCAAAAGATCTGTACTCTTCCTCAAGTTCAGATGACATAAATACACCTTCAGAACCCGCAGTGCTACCAAATAAAAAAGCAATGAAATACTGTCCCGAACTGACGGAAGTTCAGAAAGTGATCCGGAGACGATTGTTCAAGTGCTGCAAGTGCAGCAAAGTGCACAGAAAACCCCAAAACACGATAAACTGTCTCAAAAGCCATGGCTTTGAGTTATGCCACATTTGTTTCAGCATAAACCGAGTCCTGGAAGAACCTATGTGGGCCCACAATATCCAAACTGGTCACTTCAATGTGACCACGTCCCTCTGGACCTGCCCCTTCCCCGACTGTCGACGTCTCTTCAACTGCGAGATTAACCTCAAGGGTCACATCGGTCAGACTCACTTGTGGAAGAAGCTGGAGTACCGAAAGGTCAATCACGGACATGACCATGAGCTTGAAACTGGACGTTGTCTTGGGGTCAACCGTAGTCTCAAAGTACCCCAGTCCAAACTACCGTTTCAGGTCAAAATCTATCCCGCTGCAGAATGTTCGAGAAAGATGGAAGATGATTTGCAGGGACGGATTCTGAAACATCTTGACTTGATAAGCAAAGTACAATACTACGACCCCCTTTCGACACTGGTCAAAAACCGGAGTCAAGTGGAACTTAAAACCAAATCTGATTGCAATATTGACACGGAAAAATCCGTAGATATGGATGAAGATTCAGATATCGAGATGGAGGACCTGGAAGATCCTATGCAAAACGATGTCGTAGTCAAAACAGTGAACAAAACTGTTGATCTCAACGAAACGATTTTGGTCGAAAAATCAGAAGACGTAATCCCCCGAAATCCGATTGTCACAGATCTTGAGCAAAACCCCAAGACAAATCCCCCAACTGACTGTCAAAATATCATTCCTCTTGAAATTAATAGCATTTCTCCGGAGATGCCACGAAAAGCTAATCTCATTCCGGAATTAATGGAGGTGGAACCGGACGACATCATTCCCCCAAAAGAAGAGCAAACCACACCCACCAGCCCCGACTGCAGTAAATCAATTTTTCCCATTCCATTGGACGAGACGACAATGGCCAAAAATTTCGATAAGAATAAGAATATTCTCATAACTCCACCCCCTTGTTCTTGTTCCAAACGTATAGACACTTTCGCCTTTAAACCCTCAAACTGCAAAGAGATGTCAAAGTCCGAAGAATATATCAACGAGGCCATTAGCTTTGCTAAGAGTGTAGATAACCTAATTCAGATAAACAATCCCCTCAAACCAGAGCTGGAAATTACAAGATTTGACAAGGGAACTCCTCTAAATGCTAAATCCGAGTGTATAATGAGCAAATCTGAAGAACAAAAGCTGAAAGACTCTGATAAAAATCCAGTCATCATATACAGCATTCTCGATCCGAACCAACATCTTTCCGTGACAAAATTTCATCAAGGTTTTTCCGAAATTCCAGTCCGAACTCCGAAGTTTGAAACCTGTACGAACGAAGATAGTAATCGAAGCCAGGAAATCCTTACGAAGCAAAATGATCCACACACTATGAAATGCTGCAAGAAAATATCAAATGACCTCGAGGAACATTGTAAAACGCTTTTTAATTCCAATTCCGTGAAGATTTCCGAAATTGCCCAAAACGATGTAGTTACCAATGAACCAGCAAATCCGCCAAAACCGGATTCGCCAATATTGACATCGCCTTCCGATGATATCCTAGACACCCCTGAGTACCAAGCAATGAGACCAACTTGCTGTTTCTGTGACCTTCGACAACATTCCGTTGAAGGTGAGAATATTTTGGTAACTAATTTGTATCGAACATTTTTTTTCATGAAGGTTTAATGTAAATTAAAATTGATTTTTTTTAACTTTCTTTAAAGAACTGAAGAAGCACAACGATTCCTGTCCAGAAAAAGCAGTGTTTTACAGACTGGAGCCATACTGCAGCTTCGAAATCCAACCTCATCCAAAATCGCTCTGCAAAATCTGTGGAAAGGACCTGAAATCGACCAAATTGAAGCGGCTGATGGAACACGTTTATTGGTGTGCTGCGGCGGGTGGGATCAACGTCTTCGTCCCCGTCATTCCGACATGACACGAGTCTTATGGCAGAAGCGATACAATAAGACCAGTGTTAAATTCAAGACGTTTTTATTCTGTTTAAAACCACTTAGGTTCTTAGGAACGTACAGAAGAGGTGGAATTTTATTTCGGGGAGGGTAGTTACCATAAAAATATTCAATAATATATACTTACGTATATAATAATTATCTCTACATTTGCTCATAATATAAGTTTGGAAGTCAGAATTTATATAAAACTGACACTGGGAAATGAGGAATCAAGTCGTTTTGTATTTTTCAAAGTTTATACAAATGAATCAATAAAAAATATCGTTATATATTTAAAAAAAAAACTTAATCCTCCCACAATTTATTATTATTTTTCAGCAACTCTAAAGACATTGACAACTCCTACACTACACGCACTAAAATTGAAGTCGGTGTTAACAAACGGTATGACAAATTATCTAACAATACACAATGGAGTTAGGAACAATTTGTAAATTATTATGCGATGCCATTTTGGAAAGGGTGTTTAATAATAGTTTAATGTTTTGTAAGCATTAATTAATCTGACGAACTAAACATCCAAAATATTGGATGCTTTCTCAGAACATTAAACTCAGTGATGGCATGCACACGCGGAACTGAAGTCTTCAATATAAAACTAAATTATGCTTTGATTCTTCAAGCTATTATTTAAACTCTCAAAATAGGGTTATAGTTCCTATTTCTTTGCATATTGAACATTAGATTTAAGTTCAAAATCAATTAATTGGTTTTCATCGCATTACCCCCAGAGCTATTATGAATCTAACCTAATAATGATGAAAAAACACTAACTAAATGAATCAAACTAACAAACAAAACATTGAATAGTCCTGCCAAACTGAATCGAAAAGAAATTTGAAACAATCGAACTATTGGGACTTTCAACAGTAATGTTTGTTTATGAAACCCCAAGGCCTCGAATTCTTCTGTTAATTTCAGTAGCATAAAATGCACATAGTATATATGATATAGGAAGTCTTGTAGTTTTAAACTGACTGTTGTACCTTAGACATTCGACTAACTGCAAAGTTGAAAAAATTACTAAATCTACGACTTAAAACATCCAAGTAGCCTGTACTAAAATGCCTCCGAAACGGAGAGCAAGGAAATTAACAACTCCGTGTTTAGTTGTTCCTCCGAAAAAACGAAAAGCGGTCCGAGAAATTGTCCCGGAACCAAAAGAACGGAGAATTCCGATACCCGAATGGCTTAAAGTTTCCATCCAGATCCTCCTCATTAATTTCCATTCCGAAGGGGTAAGGATTTTGAAAATTTAAAAAATTTAGAAAATTGTGATTTTCAAAAGGTGACATTTTTCAGGTGGGTCTGTTGAACAGCATCCAGTCCGAATTTGAAGCCGTGTACAAGGACACAAAAGTTGACCCCAGAGACTACGATTTCTCAGACTGGGAAAGCATGCTCAAGTCACCCCAATGCAAGAGTCACTTCTTCGTGTACACGGAAAAGAAAATCCCAAGGGTCAAGGGTTACCCCCTACCAAGGTCTGCGGGCATCTCCATAAGAGACTTCAAATGGACAATTGAACCTGGGATTGTCAAGGACAGTCCGGAAGTTGACCCAAAGTATAAAATTGATTTTTGATTGTTTTATTTCGAATTGAATCGAGAAATGTTTCATGTAAAATTTCTAACATGACACTTTTGCCGCCTGAAATCTTTGTTGTCTGACTCTTATGATCTGACACCTTTATAACCTGACTCAAGAGTCCTGACTCATGTGTCGTGACACCTTTCTCGTTTCACCCCTCTAAATAACCATATATCCTTAAGTCGCCTTCCAGTTTAAACCAATTAAAATTACAGGTTACAACCCGGTTCTTCCAACCCTGTCCGTCAACATCCTCCCACCATACTTTCTGCATCAAGGACCCATTGCATTTCAGATGAGGAGGAGCTAAAAATCGAGCCCGTTGCAAACCCTAAACATACCGTTAATGTTAATTCTACAGCTCCAAAGAAATTTAGAAACTTCGTCGCCAAGTCTTTAGAAATGCCAAAGACCGAGAAACCAATCATCCTGGAACCAGAACCGATGCTCATTCGAACTGCAAACATAAACCCCACCTATCAATGTCCACCAGACCATGTGACGCCTCAAAATTCATTCGGTGGCTACGTGCCTGGGAATTTGCCTAAGAAAAAACGGACATTTGAGCACTGGAATCGCAATCTCAACACGATTACATGTAAACCGATCGTTCAGAGTAGTCAGAATCAGAATGCCCCTGAAATTGTAACTTTGACCCCGCGGTTGTTACACCCCCCTCCGATCATTTTGACCCCATCCAGTCCAACCAGTACTTCCAGTATGGGCAGTCAGTCCCCCTTCGTCCGTCGAACAAACGTCTCCAAAACATGGACACGATACCACGATAGCGATACATATGTCATCGATCTTTCGGACGAGGAATACAAGAATGAGTTAGGAGATGATGATGCAATCTCAATCCAAGAAACCAAAATTCACGAACATCTGTCAGAAATCCTTCAAATAGATTCAGCAAAGTCACCAGACCCGGACCGATTTTCCCCAGAACCCCCCGAATGTCACTTTGCCCCAGTGACCATTCCCATGGATCTCAAAATCCCTCATCGGTCTGTCATGGACATAATTGATTTAGAATGCACTTCTGAAGACATTACAAATTTTAGAACTCTGAAAAAGAATTTAGATATAATTTGCAAGAAAGAAGAGGTAGAGAATGTGGACGTGAAACCGTTCAATCACCCGGAAGCCAAGACGTTTGACCCGATTGTCAAATCAGAGCCAACAAATAATGTTGACAATTCCGAGGAAACCGTCGATTCGTGCCAGCCAATTAATGGGGTTCTTAAAGGAGATTTAACTAAACCTGTTGAAGAAATTGGCAAATGTTCGGGATGGAAATTTATTCCGATTTTGTTTGTAAAACCCGTGGACTTCTGCGATGTCGCTACGATTACCGATTTATTGAGAGGGAACATTCTCCGTTCTGCACTTCTTTCCGATGATGGGGAACCGATGGTCAATTTGTTGAATGACCCACGATTAATATCGGGATTCCGAGCGAATTGTCTTAAAAATTACAGTGAGGTGAGAACGGCTGATTTAACCCCAAAATCAGATGAGCTTGTAAAACACGATCCCGAAGATCTACATGTTCCAGACGACGGTGGGGGTCTTTTGAATAAGGACCCGGACCCAACCGTTCAAGAGGAAAAAGAAGAAGCCTATGAGACTGCTTCTAGTAATGGCGAAATTGAAGATGATGAAGTGGAACTGGTGGGTGTGCCAATAAGAAATTTTAAACTTTTCATCCCCCCAGAGTCGGTCAAAAAGCATATCCTGTTGAACATGCATCAATGTGATTAATGACAAACTATGCATTATAATGTGACTGACTCTGAAAGAATAATCCTCGTCGCATTAATGGCTCCTGGGGACTTATTTCGGCACAAATTCACCCAGGAGGAAGTTATTTTTCACAAAATCTATAGTCTGTATGTTCAAGCTAAACAAAACTAGACTGGATTTTTGCTTTAAATGCGTATTTATCGATACAAAATCCCTAATCACATAATAATCAGTTAGAGAAAAGCGAAATATGGATTTGAATTAAATTGCTCACATTTTCTTATATCGGGGGTGGGGGGTGGGGGCTAATTCCGGGGTGCTTTAGGAAAAGTAGATATCTAAATTGGCTAATGATATTCCATATCCGTTAATTAGGGCACATTTTCCTCAAAGACCTTCTGTTCAAAAGAACGCAATGTTATTCATATAATACGGGCAAAAAAATAAATCAAATCAAATTGCACAATCGACACCCAAACCTAAACCCCCATTCTGCATTCGGATTTTAAAAACTCTGTCCTACAAATGCAATGACAAAATGAGCTACATTAATTTTTCCACTGTTTGAAGCCGTCGTCGAAGAGCTCGGATATCCGAAGTCCGGAACCCCATTCCTCCAGTTCCAGACAACTGTCCCATGCAACGAAGGACAAGGAGTTTGTGTTTAAAATCGGTGGGGGCATCCCACCCGATCCCTCGGACCTCAAGTCCCTCCAATTCTCTGACCTTTGGAAAGAGACGAAATGGAAGCGTCGGTTTATTTGTGACAAAGTGGGTGCGGACAAGTTCTTCCACTCCTCGATCTACGGCCGATGGAAGGAGGTGTGGAAGACCTGCGACGTCTCCAAATACCGCAAGGACCTCATCCACGAACTCCAGAAATACGAGGAGAGACAGTATCCCTCACGATGTGAATTCTTTCTAAGATCGTCACTTCGGATGGTCGAAATCGATTATCTGACAGATAACCAATTCTCAGACCCCAAGGACCAACATGGCCACCGTCTCCTCAATCCCAATGACATCTTGTACTATGCCGACTTTGCTGGGGCCCCTGGAGGCGTCATTGAGTAAGCTGTCTAATCTATCAAATTTTAGGGTCAGTTTGTAGTTTGTACCACCATTGATAGGAATGCCAAATATGCACGTAGAAAGGTCAAAAACTGATGCGAAAAATTCCGCAACTTATTGATCACAAGTTGTTCAACTACAGATGCTATATGTACTTAAGATAAATCACCCAACGAATGTACTGATAATGTATGCTTTTGAGTTTGACCAAAAAATGCCCAAAATGTTCCACAATCAAACTTGCCCTCCGTCTGAAAGTCGTATATAATTTCAGGGAAATTAGTTTCCTTAAATTGAACGGTCGCTGTTGTGCGGACGGACAGACGGCACTACATCATTCCCATAATGCATAGCCGATACATGGATACCAGGATGCAGGAGAGACTTTTATTTTGAAATATGAAAAAAGAATCTGAATCCGGAGTAAAATTTATTTCATCTCGTCCAAAAATATAAAAGCGGACAAACAGACAAGGTCTTTCCATTAATTAAGGTCTATCACCCCTTACAATTGTCACAATATTATTGTGCAAAATTATGAATCGACCCAAACGTCATGGAGTAGCTTTCGACATTTCTATTTGATTCTTTACTAATGTCGACGAGCAGTAACGATCCTTATTCTTGTTTTTAACTAAAATTCTGATGTCAATGGATTTACAATATTTTTTATTGCTCCAATAAACAGATTTTACAACAGCAGGAGAAGGTGGTCGAGCAAGGGATTTGGAGTTACATATCAGAACAGGAATTACAATGTCCATACCATCCCCAATGTGATTCCGGAATTTTTCGAACCCTTCTACGGTACAGCTTTTAATTGTCATTGTCAGATTTATAAATTTAGGAACGTATTAACTGATTACAATTACTTAATATCTCAGGAAAGCTGAATACATTGAATGGAGACGGGAGTTTATTTTGCGGTGAAACGGTCCACATTTTCATAACCCGGATTATGGAAGCAACTCAGGGAAAGGGAGTTCACATTGTTACGACAATTGGTGTAAGGAGTCTACTGTAAATTTTTAAAATTAATTAGTTTTAATTACTAATTAACTAAACCATACTGGACGTTTATAGAATGTCTCTCGCGTGGTATTTGAGGATGACAACGATGAGAAATGGCGGTACCAGCACTTGGCACAAATTATGGTCGCACTCCGCGTACTTAGAGAAGGTATTTAATACCTCCCCGAAATAAATCCTCATCCTGCTTTTCCCGTCAAAATAGAGCCCCAGGTTTTATTTTTGTTTCCGGTTTTTGTATTCAGGCGGAAACATGGCTTTTAAAATGTACGACATCAAGTCGGCGTTTGCAGCCGGACTCTTGTACTTACTCTACCGTTCCTTCCATCAAGTCCGAATTGAGAAACTGAATATCTTCGCCCCTTCGAGTGGAGAACGGGCCGTGATTTGTTTGGGACGGAAGTCATCTGCTGATATCCATGAGATACAGAGGTACTTGCACGAATGTCACAAGATCATGGCCGACTGGTACTTGAAGAAGGAGACGGGAAGCATGAGCAAAATGACTATCGAAGAACTCATCCCCTTCAGCAAGTTGGAAAAGTACACGGAATTCATGGGCTACTTAAGGGATTCTAATGAAAGGTAACCTTTTTGATGTGACCACAAAAGAGGTAGGAAGTTAACATTGGATGAGTGAAAAAATAGTATTGTACCAGAACCAGTTTTTTTTAGAAAAATAAATGGAGCTTTACTGTGGGAATACTTTAAATAGAGCCCGCTTTTTGACCTTCCCATCTACGTTACAAGGTCAAAACAATTTTATTCGACAATAGTCCTAGTGTTCCAGTACTCTACTCTTTCTTTAAAATGAGACAAAGTTTAAAGCAAATCGAGATTTTACATCTCAAAATCTTCCCTTGTAAGTAAAACAGTTTTTTTTAAGACCATGCAAAATATGCGTAACTTTTTTATTCCAAGACTGAAACGAGCTCAACTGGAGGAGTTTCAGATTGCTTTAAAGCACTTGAAGGTGCATGGGAGCATTTTTAGCAAAGGTCTCTACCGAGCATTTGTGGCCAAAACGACGGAATTGTGGAACACTGGGGAGCGACCGAAGCGAATTACTCGAAACTCCAGAAATCCTGTCGACGCTTTCAAAGAACTTAAACTGCAACCTGTAGGTTAGTAGCAATCCCTCATCATCCACTTACAATTAGTTAAATTGTATTTAAAGGAGCCCCAGTTAAATGGCGTCGTTAATTCAAGCTAGTAAATATTAAAATCTATGCACTAGGTTTTGAATTGCCTGTTTTTGAAGGTTTTGCACTTTTCGCCGGAAAACCCTAATAGATTAATAACCATTCTAATAGTCATTCTTGCAATTACAGATATGGTTGAATCAGTGGAAACGATTCTAAACGAGTATAATCTATTCACGATATTCTCTTGTCCTAATCAATGGCGTTTCTTACCTGTTGGGAACCAACCAAGAACACGGGGCTTTTACTTGGGTACCTGCTTCATTTTTCTGACTGATTCTGATAAAAAATCATTAGTCTTTGTTGAGGTCTTCGAACAGGTCGACCTCGACCTGTCGTGTAATCCGTGTACACCTTTATTTAATTGATGGCTAATTAACTAATGTTTTGTGATCTGAAATGCAGGTGTTGAAGGGATCCCTCATTTTTTGAACATGAAATTCAAGCAATGGGTTCCTGTTCGGGATCAGGAATTTCGTCTTCCAAGTAGGACCCTAGTTTACGCTGAAATCATTCAGCTATTTTCACAAGATCGGAAATTCGAAGATGACGTTTTTTCTATCATTGATGGAGTCATTCTGGCCGGAAATGACATTCGAAATCTTCCCTACTCCCAACGGTTTCTTTAACATTCAACGAAACATACTCTAATCGTGATTATTATTTCAAGCGTTTTTAATTAATTTCCCTTGTTTGCAGAATTAGAGAATGTGAAAAATTCAGCTCATTGGCGACTAAAGTATTTTTCCCCAAAATGGCAAGGATTACAGTAACTAAAGCCATTGAATTATCTCACCTTCCATCTCTACTAATGAAGTAATTTACTCGGCCTCTCCTTTTAGTTGTAATTTTAATGTACAAAGTACAAGATGAAGTGTTAAAGCCAAGTTTCTGTTTAACTTTCAAATGCTCACAACATTAATCTGTTGGTAAATTCTAAAATTTTATGATATTTTGAGCTAACAAGAGACGTATTAGACAAGCCCCTGATTTTTTTAATACAGTTTTAGACTATGCAGGGCAGGTGACAGTGTCCAAAATGAACAAATTCAACAATTCCAAGAGTTAAAAATCAACGAAATTGACATTTCAGTCCCAGTTTCAATTATCTAAAATCCAAATCCATTAGTGTTCTTAGGTTTATAATTCGTTTCTTAAACAATTGTAATTTCCAACTCTGAAAACAAATCTGTAATTGGTGTGTAAGGGTGGAAACGTCGTCGATATCGGCTTTGTCAAATTCGGACAGTTGGTTGGATACGCCGTCGTCGGGGAATCCGGTCCTAAGTTCCTATGTCCTGTCTGTCGAGTCCGTATTCACGGGTGGACCGTCGATAACGGGTGGAAAAAGCCGGGGGTTCAGTCCATCTGGAATACTCTTCATTGAAACGGATAATCCCACCGGGACTACGACAATTGATTTCGGGTGATCCAAATTTTTCATAGAATTATTACAGAAAAAAATTTATTGTAAATTGTATGCCCAATGTTGAGTTTGCAAATGGTAACAAGGAACACGAATCTTGATAAGGTCTACGTCTACCACGATGGATTAAGCAGAGGACAAGGATAATACAGGGTGGAGCCCTTGATTTTCGTTGCAATAGAATTGAGCTGTATAAAAGAGTATAGCGACTAAAGACTAGAAATGACGAAATTGTCAAAAAATATTCTTGTTGGTATTAAATAATAGTAGTCTAAAAAGTAGCGAATTGGCATATCTTGAGATCTGAAATTATAAAATAAATTATTTGAACCCTACAAGACATTTAAAATATAGACGAAACCATCGAATTTTAAATTTAATCGTTTTTTTCTTAAGTTCGACCCTCTCGAGCCGCGTTCGTTGGGAATGGGTGGTGGACATGGATCTGCCGATAAGCCAAACAACCATTAATCCAGCCATTTCAAACTCCACAAATAACCTGCACAATGAAGAAGATAAAGAACGGAGTTGTCCTATTGGGTCCCTATCTGCTAGAAAACTCGTTAATTTCATTTGCAAAAATATCAACTAATAACTTTAAGTGTCATTTGAATTCTTCTCATAAAAATAATTGTGATTTTAAAAGATCAATGGTCAAAAAATTTAATTGATTTCAGAAATAAAAGGGGAAGATCTGTCTGAATAGTAATGAGGAAATGTAAATGATTTTTAAGTTCGAATTGTTGATTACGATCAGCGTTGTATAGGCAGTAAGATATTATTAAGCTCGACGAAGGTTAAATTGACGAGCTCGGCAGCAATTAGCCGGTAACACGACACTGTGGCAACAACACGATTGTAGTCCATACATCCATGGCGCAGACAGCCTTGTCCTGACACACTTGTCGTCGACAGCCTTGACGTGACAACTTTGTCGCGTACTCGTTTTATCAAGACATGTCCAACTTGTTTGTGAATTTTGCCTCATTCATCAAGTAGAGTGAAACACCCTATGAATTACTTTTACGGTCTCTCATTAAGGTTTCAATCCACACATCTTCCTGGCTCTTATTTAGATCTTATTCGAATATATATTGTAAATTGCTTGAAATGGAAAAAAAATTATTTATATCGATGTTCCTTCAAAAATAATTAACAATTAGTGTCATTCGGTATCTTTGTCCTTAGTCACTGTATCGTATGCAATGTAAGTAACCGTACGTTTCATTATAATTTGTATCTTCTGATATCTCTTATTTCATAATAATCATAACCAATTATATTGGACAAAAAAGTGCAAAGGAAGAAGATAAAAAAATTCCATTGAGATGAACACATCGCGTCATTCATAGAATGATTAGTTTGATATCAAATATAGTTTGACAGCTCCAGCTCATTGATCATTTGCATTGAGCATTGTAAATCATGTAACCATGATATGTCAATGGTTTTATGGTTTATTAAGAGGTGAAACCTCTTATTCAAAAGATCTTGTCCGTCCGTCCGTCTGTCGTCGTCGACGATAACTCGCGAACCGTTGAAGTTTTTCAAATTATTTTTCCGAATACATGTTCCTTGTGTCCTAAGGCAGGTGGAGTTCGAAGTTGGGCGACAACGACCACACCCCCTGGGTTTTGCCCATCTACCCCAATGTTGAAAAACCACCACCATCACACACTACAATAGTATTACATGCCTCTATACACAGTACCTTCATGGAACATGTAAATATTTATATACATGAATCGTGTAACGTGCACACACATACGGGACCACCCCACTCGCCCCTTGGCACGCCCCACGGGGCATTTAGGGGCAAAATGAGATTTCGATGCTATATTGTAGCCACATACAATGCACTGTTGTACACACATACGGGACCACCCCCACTCGCCCCGGGGCGCGCCCCACGGGGCATTTAGGGGCAAAATGAGATTTCGATGCTATATTGTAGCCACATACAATGCAATGTTGTACACACATACGGGACCACCCCCACTCGCCCCGGGGCGCGCCCCACGGGGCATTTAGGGGCAAAATGAGATTTCGATGCTATATTGTAGCCACATACAATGCAATGTTGTACACACATACGGGACCACCCCCACTCGCCCCGGGGCGCGCCCCACGGGGCATTTAGGGGCAAAATGAGATTTCGATGCTATATTGTAGCCAAATACCATGCACTGTTGTACACACATACGGGACCACCCCCACTCGCCCCGGGGCACGCCCCACGGGGCATTTAGGGGCAAAATGAGATTTCGATGCTATATTGTAGCCACCTGCAATGCACTGTTGTACACACATACGGGACCACCCCCACTCGCCTGGGGCGCGCCCCACAGGGCATTTAGGGGCAAAATGAGATTTCGATGCTATATTGTAGCCACATACAATGCAATGTTGTACACACATACGGGACCACCCCCACTCGCCTGGGGCGCGCCCCACAGGGCATTTAGGGGCAAAATGAGATTTCCATGCTATATTGTAGCCACATACCGTGCAATGTATGCAGAGCATGTATTTGTACAACATGTGCAGCGTGTACTTGTACAACATGTACAACGGGTACTTGTACAACATGTACAACGGGTACTTGTCCAACATGTACAACGGGTACTTGTACAACGGGTACTTGTACAACATGTACAAACGGGTACTTGTCCAACATGTACAACGGGTACTTGTACAACGGGTACTTGTACAACATGTACAACGGGTACTTGTACAACGGGTACTTGTACAACATGTACAACGGTTACTTGTACAACGGGTACTTGTACAACATGTACAACGGTTACTTGTACAACGGGTACTTGTACAACATGTACAACGGGTACTTGTACAACGGGTACTTGTACAACGGGTACTTGTACAACATGTACAACGGGTACTTGTACAACATGTACAACGGGTACTTACAACGGGTACTTGTCCAACATGTACAACGGGTACTTGTACAACATGTACAACGGGTACTTGTCCAACATGTACAACGGGTACTTGTACAACATGTACAACGGGTACTTGTCCAACATGTACAACGGGTACTTGTACAACATGTACAACGGGTACTTGTCCAACATGTACAACGGGTACTTGTACAACATGTACAACGGGTACTTGTACAACATGTACAACGGGTACTTGTCCAACATGTACAACGGGTACTTGTACAACATGTACAACGGGTACTTGTACAACATGTATCACGTGAAGTTAACCTCTGTTTAAATCGTTCGTGTATCGGAGAGGTTTCACCTCTTTCGTATGTGCGTTTGCAACGGTTTATTTTTAGGTCGGTCCGGTGATCATACTGAAATCGAAACCATGCAACATATATTTATCAAGCATAAGCTCATGATTTCGTATGTTTTTTATGTTTGGGAATCTGCCGACGTCTGTACATCAGGATTTCAAGTTAAACACAGAACAAATACTAATTATTCAAATTACTTCATAATATTACCAACTAAATCTCGATTAAAAATGTTCCTCCATCCATTCCAAGTCATCTTATATCACTGAAAGAAACGACTGAAATATAAGCTAAATTACAAAAAAACATGTTCAGAGTCCAGTCCTGGAGATATAAGACATATAATCATTGGCATTTTAGCTATCGTCACGTGTAATATGAAATTGAGACCACGTTTTATTTAACTCAACGCTAATGGCACCCAGGGATGATGAGCTTGTCAATCTCATATTAAATGTTTCCAATCCAAAGCCAATGCAAAAGCATCGTATTTTATATGATCTTGTGAAGTAGCACAAACTGTTAAACAAACCGCAGACCCGTAAAAAGGCTCTTATCATCTCGAGAAGGAATTCCCATTTTATTTGCATTCCTTATCTCGACACCACAGTTCCAGATAGCCAAACCCGAATCTGAATCCCATACTTTTACTTCCACAGACGTTATTACAGAATTTAGAGAACGAGGTTGACAAATCATGGTCACATTATTTCCTCTCATTCCAAGAACTAAATTAAATTAACTTCGAGTCAGTGGTGAGGATTTATTTAGTTCAATTTAGAAATCATTGCCAAAAACATGGCTCCAAAGAAGCGGGGACGGAAGGCAAAACCGAAAGAAACTGCCGTTCCACCCAAAAAACGGAAGGGGGTTTTGGAACCGAATTCGGAGGACCTGGACTCTCGGGGGGAACTGATACCCGAATGGCTCAAAGTATCCATCCAACTTCTACTCATTAATTTCCATCACGAAGGCGTAAGTCCCTATACCGTAAATCTGGATATTACTCCCTCCCTGGGGATCTATTTCGGGGGGATATTATATAAAAAAACTATTTTTGGTTAAAAGGTGGCCCTTTTAAACAGCATCGAGTCTGAATTCTCAGCCCTGTACAAGGACACGAAAGTAGACCCTTCCAACTACGACTTCCCAGACTGGGAGAGCATGCTTAGGTCCCCTCAATTTAAACAACATTGCTTCATCTTCACGGATAAGAAGTTACCCTGTGTCAAGGGTTATCCCTTACCCCGAACCGCTGCTATTAGCATGAGGCACAATCGATGGGAAATAAGGCCTCAGATCGAACCGTTTCAAACGACGGAAGTGGATCAGTTCACTCAAACGAGGATGCTCAGGAATCAGTTACTCGACATCTCAGATGTAGAACAGTCGACCCAAACCGACGAGGACATCGCAGAACTTACAGAGAGAAGGGTTGTAGTTGAGAAGAACCTTGAAATGGAAATAAGTGGGATTTCTCCTATTGATTCCGAAAATTCGAGAACCGACGACGATGACGATGACGATTATGTGATGAGGAATGAAATCCCCGTGATCCCACATACGGAGCCGGAGGAAGCGAAAGATCAGGACATCCGGGTTGGGTCTCCGGAATCGCAAGCAATGCCGAAACTGACGTCAATGACTCCATCTCCGTCAGCTAAAATGCGGGATACTTTCGATTCGATTAGAAACAGCGTCTTTGAAAACCCGAGCTCGTCTCCCATCGAAGAGCACCGATACTATCCTTCGGGACGACGGCGTCGACATGGTTCTATCGACAATTCCAAGTCTTATAAAGTCTCGACATTCTTCCGACGCTCCGACGTCCCTGAAAGTTGGGCCAGGTCGGTTGAGGAAGATGAACCCAGGGATTTCGAAGAGATCGCAGAGTGGTTCAAGGCAAATCCAGTAACTAACAACGAGACTGAAGAGCGTCCGAATTCGGAACCCAAGGATTTGATTATCGACGAAGACCCGGAAAGTTGTCCGGAATCTTCTGACACGCCCCCACCGCCGCATTTGGACCCCGTCATCCCATGCCCTCGCCCCGTCAAAATCGCCCTTCGCAAGCAAAGCATTTCCAGAAGCCCCAAGAAGCGCTACTTGTCCCAGAAACATGCAAAGAGTCTGGAAAACTCAGTTCGAACGATTTCGGAGAGTTCCAATTCCCCGACCTCGAATATTAGTTCCCCGATCGAGGATTCCGAAGATAAGGCTAAATCTGTTGAAGCGTTCCTCGAGTGGCGATTTACCCCGGTTGTGATTCAAAGACCCTTCGAAGTAAGGGTAGTTAAGCAGGAGGATATTCATCCCGAATCGAAAATCGGGGTGGAACGGGATCCCCGACTTGCTCCAGGAATACTAGAAAACTCCGTTTATTTTTGCAAAATCCCGAACACAGTTGAGTTGGGGATTGACCCGAGGGGGAAAACTACTTTGCCAGTTACTCCTACTAAGGATTCGGGGATTAAGGATGAAAATGAGACAATTGATGTTATTAATCAAGATGAGGAAGTTCAGGGAATGCAGCGTTTGAGTTTAAGTCCCTCAGTTCAGCCCAACACAAATGGATATCCGACGGTAACCTTTTTTGAAAGCATTACAGATTCGAGGGCCGGGTTAACTCTTCAATTTGATCATTTGATGGGCTTATCAGTTAAACACCGGCAGTTCTTATTGCAAATTCTGATTCCAAAATAGAATGTCTGACTGGAGTCGGAGGGAACTGTGTGTTGGATACGTTTCGAAACGTAGCGTTTTTTCTTCAGAAAAATAATGCGAATGGTATAGCGTGCTAACGTTAAGTAACGCGTCGTGGCAATGTAAAATGCTTTACATGTCAGTGGATTATATGTTAGGGACTGCTAATCGCTAGAAACTAGTCGAATTGATCAGGCTTCCACAAAAAAATTGAGTGCATTGTCAATATCTTTTGTATACGTAAATAATAATAGATATAAGGACGCGCGCGGAAACGACTAATTATTGTTCTATTCCCGTTAATTAATAGACATTTTTGTAATCTATTTTGCATTTGGGTTCCTACATTTAGTAAATGCAGCTTGGGTTTGCTCCAAAAATGTTTCGGGTTGGTTAGGTAATTGAGATTAGGTGTTTGTGTTTGTCCCGATGCAAATAATTCTGTAGTTAGGTAACAGGAATGTGGATTTGAGGTAGATGATGATAAGTGTGGAGTGTCATGTCATCATTGCACATGATTGAGTGGCCATTTCCAAAAACTGACAGCAATAAAAATGCTGCTGACAAATAAAAATGAAGTTTTATGCCGAATCGCAAGATATCAAACTGCCAGTTGATAAGAGGTATTCATACTATTTATCCTTCCCAAACACCTTTGTAATTGTAACGTGTTTATGTTAAATTAATTTTCAATTTGAAAAACATGCCTTTACTCGGTATAATAGTGTACATAACAAGTATGATAGTGTCGGCAAGATTTATGGGATTTACGTGTTAGAATAGAATATGTTTGAAATGGTTAAAAAACATAAATTATTTAACCTGGTCCTCAAATGAAATAATAATATTAACCTTCCGATCCCCAAACCACATTTGCCAGACCGCCCAATGGATGAATGGGTCCAACTTTGTCGACAAATTGAAAAGGAAAGAACGGACAAGTTGGAGACCGAACCCTAAAGCCTAAGATAATAAAACGTTTAAACGGATGCAACAAAGTATGCTTGGTAATTTGGAGTTTAGCTGAATCCATTTCAACGGTTGTAATCATAATTCTAAAAGTGGCAGAACAGACTGCTTTAGAAATTTTAATGATGATTTATAGAGGCATTCTACAAAAATGGTCCAATAATTGCCAGTATTGGCAGTATTAGCTTTTAAATCTATTCTTAAAACTGTAATTAAAAAAAAATGTGTGCAATTTCTTACGCTATTTCCCGAAAAAGCTAGGTTTCATTAGTTAGGTTAGGTTAGTTGACATTCAGAGTTGCAATTTCCCATCGATTTAAAAACCGGTTGGGTATCGGAGGGTTAATATTGAAGAAAATCCTCCAATAATTCTGTCATGATAATATGGCAAATAGCTCAAATACATTTAAAAATTCCAGTCGAGCGAAGAGATGAGGGCACACCCGAACTTAAAAATCACGATAACGCAGTCCTCAGGGTCGGGGATGGAAAGGGATCATCATCATCGTCCAAAGCCTCACTCCGCCGTCTCCCTCAAACGATTTAATGAGACGAATGCGATTCCCCAAGACGGCTTTAACTTCAAAAGCATCCGGTTCACGGAATTGTGGAATGAGATGACGTGGAGGCATCGGTTCCATCGGGACGATGCCAAACCCAATCATTTCTTCAGGAGTAGCGTTCTTGACAAGTGGAAAGAGGCCTGGAGGATGCACATGACAGAACACATCCGAACCGATTATGTCAAAGAACTCCAGGTCTACAATGACAAGCCCTATCCATCTCGATCCGAATTCTTCCTCCGTTCTGCCCTCCGAATGATCGAAATCGACTATCTGACGGATTATCAGTTTTCGGAGCCCCGGACCCTCGACGGCACGCCCCTCGTTGCACCCAACGAGGTACTCTTCTACGTCGACTTTGCTGGAGCTCCTGGAGGGGTTATCGAGTAAGTTACGATGAAGATTCACTCAAAAAAATCTAAATAAAAATTAGCAATAGAGCTTTTACTTATAGAGCTTGGCTAAATGGAAATGAGGGTTTGATTTCCTCAGAACACGACGAGTCGGTTGGCTACGAGTTCTGGAATTGATTTTATTAGTATCTGGGAAATGCACTATTCCATTGGTCGAAAATGTCGAAAAATGTGGCGATGATGTCACCTACAAGGCTTAAACTAGGACTAAAATGTCGTGACTGGTCGTTGCAACCGAGATTCCTGCCTGACTCTCCTGTCGACGTTTTGATAGTTTTGATTCCTTTCTTTGATAAATTAGACCACTAAACCGATGCTAATTATGCAGCCCTACCGATTCAATGAATTTGAAGTAATGATGGGATTTCATAATTTGAACAAACTTTAGGTTCTACAGTAAAAGACGCCGGTGGGGAAGCAAAGGGTTCGGTATCACGTATCAAAGTCGGAGTTACGACTTGTACGCCATTCCGGAGGCCATTCCTGAATACTTTGAGCCCTTCTACGGTACATTCTTTAAATACTCAAAAATACTCAAAATGTTTGGATTTTTAGCCCAGTACCATCAAATAAATCAAACGCAAGGGAAAGTTCTACAATAAAAATAAACAATTTTAGGTAAACTAAATAGCTTAAGCGGAGACGGAAGTTTGTTCAGCTCGGAAACGGTTAGGAACTTTATCTCTCGAATTATGGATGCCACGCGGGGGAAAGGCGTTCATGTCATCACTACCGTTGGCGTATGGACCACTCTTACTAAAAAAAAATAATTAACTCTAACTAGTAACAATTTAGTTAAAATGTACTTTAAAACATTTTTAGAATGTTTCGAGGGTTTCTTACGAGGACGATAATGACGATAAATGGAAGTATCAGCATCTAGCTCAAATGATGGTGGCCATGACGGTCCTTAGGGAAGGTACGTGTGTTCAGGATATATCGAGGTTGGTGTTTAGTTTTGGGATTTTTTCCTGTCAAGAGAGTAATTTCCCAAAACTAAACATCAGAGTTCTCTAAATGTATCCCTAATTTTTTAATGGTATGCGGACAAAACCGTCCCATTCTAACCGCCCCAATAATAACCGCCCCTTGTTAAAATCTACCCCTACGATAACTGCTCCTATAATGACAGCCCAATTGGTACGGCAATTTAGAGAAATGCTCTTACCTCGTCCAATATCTTGATGAAATGATCCGAATTAATTAATTACACGGCAATTAAAATTTGAAAGGTGGGAACATGGCTTTTAAAATGTACGACATCAAGACGGCGTTCGTGGCGGGGCTTCTGTACATTTTGTACCGCAGTTTCAAATACGTCCAGATCTCTAAACTTCACATCTTCGCGCCAGGAAGCGCGGAGCGGGTTGTGATTTGCATTGGGAAGCGACCGGATTCCGAGATCTCGGAGATCACCAAGTTCCTTCAGGAATGCCACAAAGTTATGGCCGAGTGGTACAGTCGAGACAAATTCACAAAAAATAAGAGAACGATCGAAGAACTCATCCCACTCGCAACTATGGAAAAATCAGTAGAATTTATGAACTACTTACGGGATTCTAATGATAGGTCGAAAGTTGAGATATTGTGGGGACATTTAGCTATCGGACTTTTTCATTCTCTGATTAAATCACTCGAACTATCGAAAAATTATTAATCCAAAGGGAGGATAAAATTCGATTGAAAACTTGAAATTGAAGCTCTCAAATGATCGGGAATTGAAAAATGACTAGTTTTCCACGAACATTTTTAAAATCACCATTTTGTCAATATAGGAAAGATTCATTATAAACGCAAAAAAAAGCCACCTCAAATGGTACATTCTTTTGGAAAGTATGTGAAGAAGAAAAAGTCCGAGCACTAAAAATCAATCCCCGTACTCCTTAAAAAACACACAATTAACTAAAACGAACTTTGCTAATGAAACCACAGGTTGAAAAGAACACAACTAGAAGAATTTTGCCAATCCATTCGACATTTAAAGACAGTTGGGAGCATTTTTAGTAAAGGGACGTATCGGGCATTAGTGGCCAAAACAACGGAATTATGGAATATCGGAGAAAAACCCCGTTTCATTACAACACAACCCAAAAACCCAGACGAAGCATTTAAAGAATTTGAAGTTTATCCCGAAGGTACTGTCAAATCCTCAAAACTTGACCAAAAAAATATGTTCATCAAATAAAAAAATAACAACGGGTTAAACCCCAATTTCAATTATTTCCAGGCCTTTGCGAAGCAGTTGTTACTATCCTTAATGAATACAACCTGTACACGATTTTTTCATCGGCTGAAAAGTGGCGGTTCAGTATCGTTGGGGACCAAACCCGAACTCGGGGCTTTTACATGGGTCAGTTTTAGTTTTGTTAGTTACTTGTGTTTTAATGGGCCTTAATTAGTAATTAGGAATAATAATTAAGTATGTGCTTTGGATTTAAAGGGATTGACGGGGCTCCTCATTTCTTCAACACGAAATTGAAGGAATGGTTACCGGTGCGGGAGTACGAGTTCCGGTTGCCGAGTCGAACTCTCGTTTACGCCGAAATCATCTCAGTATTTCCACAAGAGGACAAGGACTATCGAGTAGAACTATTTTCCATCATCGATGGAGTTGTATTAGCTGGACTCGATATCCGCAATTTGCCTTATCCTCAGAGGTATCCTATTAAATTCGCTAGAAATTTTACATAAAAGAAGATTAAAGGCATTCGTAGAAACTTAATCCAGAAGTTTCTGAACGCCTTTAAAACAATGTATAGTCTCGAATATGAAGTCGTTTCATAGAGCCGCCCTAATTAGAGTAGTTTATAAGTATTCGTCGTAGATACATTATACGAATGCAATGGCGTACGTCTGTCTGGACAATAACTGGTGAACGTCTCTTGTTCTTGTTCTTGTAGCCTTTATTTTTCTTGCGATACATCCGGGCAAACAAAAATTTTAATTAGGTTTATGAGAAGTCAATTAGGACCTTCAGGCATAGGTGTAGTTCATTCTGGATAAAAGGTCAAAAATCTATTGGAAAGAGCTTATACAACGGTATTATGTAGTTTTACTCTATGGTTGGGGAAACTTACGATTTTTGATACTTTAAGTATCAGTAAAGTATTCAATTTCAATCAGATTAAGTGGATTTTCAAAAACTGGACATGGTCCATGTTCATGAACGGACGATACATTAATAATTCATTAGACAGTTTAATACCAAATAAACCGATATAACGGGTGTAACCAAGTGTTGAACACACCACCATAAACGAACCAATATCTCAATTTTCTTAAAAATCTCGGTTTTTGCACCCTGGTGTCAGTGGGAGTGGTCCCCTATACGTCAATGATGTTCTAGTACACAGGAATAATTGAAAACCCATATCTCAATCTCCCCCAAAAGCCCGGTTTTTGCACCCTGGTGTCAGTGGGAGTGGTCCCCTATACGTCAATGATGTTCTAGTACACAGGAATAATTTAAAACCCATATCTCAATCTCCCCCAAAAGCCCGGTTTTCGCACCCTGGTGTCAGTGGGAGTGGTCCCGTATACGTCAATGATGTTCGGTTGCGAAGACTGTGGTCTTTCTTACTCCAGTTTAAATCTTAAAAACGTCTAAATGTTTAACATCTATTATTGGTTTACCTGAATCCGCAAAAATTCTTGTCTGTTTGTTTAGTTATTAAAAATCAAAGGAAATAAATAAAAATGCCTGTTTTAATTAAAGGATTGGAGAATGCGAGAAGTTTACAGTTGCGGTGACGAGGGCCTTCTTCCCCAGAATGACGCGACTGACGGTGACGCGGTCCTATGACTTTTCACTCTTGCCACACTTCTTAACCAAGTACTTAAATAGCCATTAATTAGCTAAGTATTTACAGTTAAAGAGCCTGTTTAATTAACTTGACTATCTTAAATAGGGTTCACTGCAGCATGACCTCAAGGAAAGGGTTTGGAGGGACAGGTGAGGATAAGACACTTATCCTCAAAGCCGACACAGTATTAAATCATTCCTCTCTCAAGAATGGCAAAGAGGGTTGGTTTAACCCGGCAGGCGTACTCTTTTTCGAAGACGATCCTCAGCAACCCTCTAATTTTAGGTGATTTTTGGCATATTTTTCGTAATTTTGAAAATTATCCTCAATACTAGAAATATCTATAACGAAGACGTGAAATGAAAGCTCAATTTTAAGTATGATAGACTTGAAAGAGTCTCATCCACAGGGAGGAACTACAGAAATATTCCCATGAGTCCGATTTAAATAACTCCCCACCCTCCGTTACGTTACCGTAAATGTAATAGTATAAGTTCATTAGTATTTTGGGGTTGAAAAAAATTTAAATCCCGGGGGCTTATTCCGGTACACACGGTAGCATTGTCGTCACATTATATCGTCGACAGTTAATTAATTATTGCATTAATAATTGCTCCAATTACAGTGCATCGTTTTTTAGTCGCGTTCTGTGGGAATGGGTTCCGGAGATGGACCTCCCGTTAGTAGACCCCAGCAGGTCCCTTTTAAACGGAGCCTTGCCAATTGACAGTTGCACCGGAGACCCCTTGAGAACTGGAGGGCTTCTAGACGAACGGCCGGTGGGATACGTTTCTGCAAAGAAGATCCTCGACTTCATCAATAGATATTCTTGAGAGTCGGATAATAAACTTACTTTTACACCGAAAAAAATCAAATCCAAAAAATTCATTACTTCCCTAGTATAAGTATACATATTAATAGAAGATTTGCATCACTAAAAGCATCTGCAACTTAAACAAAAACAACAACAAGATATGCATTTTCTGAACAGAATATCCATCTTATCTACTTTAGTAGGTAAAATGGACATTAACCTTAAGCAACTGTAATAATCATTATAATCAAACCATTTCTCTCGAGTTTTGAAAAATTGAACGGTAAACGGTAATGAATTGATGGTAATGAGTGTTCCGCATACAATTTTGACAACTGTCAGAATTACATTCAATTATCTTCATTAAACACAGATCTCTTGAAAGTAATTTGTTGTATGTGTATCAGGAATGTGATAATTACAATTTCATACATTCATTCTGCTATGCCTATTAAATGAGAGTCTTATGTGTAATTGCGACATGGAAAACACAACTCTGTTAAAATCCCTATTACATGCATACATGCATATAGGCTGTAAAAGTCCGTTTCAGTCAGTCTGAAATGTATAGAGATGTATTGTAATTTGTAATACTGCCAAATAAATGACCGGAGGAGGGATAAGAATGATCTGGCAGTGTTGGTTACTTGGTTTCGTTATTCGGGATGGTTCATTCATGAGCTTGAGGATGATGATGACAGAAAAGACCTTGAACAGCAACTACAAAGTAAAAAAAACTGAGGATTTTTGAGCCTAAATCCCAATTTAACATATGGACATACAAGACAAGAGGGACAAAATATACTTAAACTACAAGTCCAGAGATCAAATTCATCATCAGAGAAATTCGATACATAAAGTAGTTTACATTTTTCCGATTAAAAAACAATTCATATGAATTACTTTGTAAATCAATTGGTACGAAATCCATTAGGGAACGTAGTTTAATCCCTACATGATTTGTTACTTAAAATCCGCAATAAATAGGTTTTTTTAGTTGTAGTTTGTAGTAAACAAAAGGGTAAACTTGCGTTAAATTCCCCAAGGAACATGTTTAAGAATACTAAGAATAGGAGACTGGTAGGGATAACTCTCCTCCTTCCTTTGACGTTTGGTAAGGGGAAATAAATATTTGTGATTTGTAATTGCAATCCTGCCAAGAACAAGTCTATATTTATTTATGGAAATGACATTTAAAATTTAAACCTAAACTATTCTAGCCCTCCTTGGCCAATCAGTTGGAGTTGGAGCACACAATAGCAATAATGACTTAACTAACGAACATGGAGTTCATAAGATCTCGGGATCCATGACGTTAATGAATGCACGGAGGAATTTATTAAACCCGGACTCTACGGAACAGGTAACTACAATTAAAATGAGGAATTAAGTTACAGTCGTAAGTGAGGATTTAAAGTAGGCAAGTAGGCACGAGACGGTTCTGGAATTTGGTCCCAGGATAGTGGGGGCTGATCAATAAATTCGGGGGAAATTATGCCAGGGTGGATAAATTGCTGTGCCCAAAATTTGTCACCGACACCGGGGTAAATGTACCATATAGCAGATACAACCCGAAACGCACAAGGGAACATTCTAAAGTGCACCACCACAATATTTTTGAAACCGGTCTCATTCGAAAATCGAATATATATAGGAGCTATTGGTGACTTCAAAAATATCATGGTGATGATTTGGGAATGTTCCCTTGTCAATGACACTCACTGCAAGAAACAAAATGTCAAGCCTGGGTTACGTGACAATTACACCCGGATAATATCAACCCTGAAAATTGTATCCTCACAATAATCCCACTGGTCTAGTAATTAAAAACCCCATCTTAAAACTCGACACTAATTATAGCTAAACGTGTGTTTCAGTTGTCAGGAGATGGTCACGATGAAGTTCGCCGATTTGAGGAGAGGAACGAGCCGAACCAATGGGAAGGGACCTTCGAAATGGTTTCAAACGAAGGTGTCAGTGTCACAAGAGGTCAGAAGATCGAAGCGTTTTGGGCAATCCTTGCAGCCGTACTTACTGCCATTCTAAGTAATATCCTTACCAAAGCTGCCGTCCATAAGTTAGGAGGACAATGAGCATTTATTATTAGGAACTTCATTGACTGCAATTTAATACTACTTACACAATCGTCGGTTTGTATTTGACCTGTTGTATTATTTCCTACTTAAAGCAAAAATTAAATTATATATTTATACAGAAAGATATGGGAATTCATTTTTGAGGAAACTGTTTCAAGGGAACAGTTTGTCCGTCCGTCGGTCCAGCAATTCACGTAATTCCAAATCGCGGTTTATGCTTCGAATCTAAACTACAGGTTTCTAGTTCATTTTTAATGTTTTGGTTTTATTTTTTTTCGCGTATGGTGTTCACCACTTGATTACATTGAGTTTATAGCGTTTTTAGTTAAGAATCATAAGACTATGGCGTTTTGGTGAATAATTTCCCGCGGCTCAGCACCGCGTTCCTCTTCCAGCAGAGATAGCCGACGGCCCCACCGATGAGTCCTACTGCCACTAGCGCGATACCCGCCGCCGTGATGTAACCAATCGGCTTCTTGAAGAAATACTCTGATGATTCTGTTGTTATAGGTGTATTCGTCGTTCCGGAGTCCCGGGTTGTTAATTTCGTTGTCGAATTCGTCACTAATTTGTCGAAAACATTTGATTTAATAGCAAAGCTTAGAATCCCCCTAGTATAGAATGTAATTAACATGATAAATTTATGAATTTACCTGCAACAGTTGAATCGGTCACTACCTCTGACGTTGGGTTTGAATCCGTCGATACTTCTGATGTCGGACTCGAATCTGTCGATAGTGTCGATGCTTCAGAGGTTGGGCTCGAATCTGTCGACCCTTCGGATGTTGGATTTGAATCTGTCGATACTTCGGACGTTGTAATTGAATCTGTCGTTGACTCTGTTTGCGGTTCTATTGTAGTGGTTACTACGGTGCTCGTGACTGTTGTTGGTACTGTGACGGTTTCAGTCGTGCTTGGAATCACGATCGGATCTTCGTTTGGTTTCAGGCTTACAGCGTTTGAAATCGGAGACTGAAATAAAAAAGAGGGTTTAATCTAATTGTAAGGGTGAAATTTTATAACTAAACAATTTAACAGTTTCTCCGATCTTAGTCATCTTAAAAATTACTTACAATCTGCTCCAAATACGATGTCCGTATAATGAAGAAGTGGAGTTCATCTGTTTGCATTTGGTATTCCAATCGCTCCTTCGTCCCGGCTTCCGATGGATCTCCAGTAAATTCAATCGAATCACAATTTTCTGGGTCATTTATTTCCTCAAGACAAAATCGAATGTCGTATTTCTCCACAGTTTCTACGATTCAGTGAATCAATTTTTCTCAAGGAATTTTGAAATATGTAACATATTTATTTTAAAAGATTTATATCTTTGGTTCGTGCTGTTCTACCTAATCCACCGTTTACGAAAACGGCTGGTGAGGTCCATGAAAGCGTTACGTCATTCTCACTAGAAGCAATGATTATTAAATCCAGAATTTGGGCCGGTACTACTGGACCCTGAAATTTAAGGGATGAATATTATTAATTATTGCTGGGGAGTTATTTAGGGATTATGCGCTAACTACCGTAATTTGCTTATTAGAAGACCTAACCCAACCTTTTAATACATTCCCATTCCCCACTCCAAAATAGAAATAAACACCCACCCAGCCAGTAAAAGAACCTCATAAATATTAGAAACTCGGAATAAATTAAAAATGAGCAAAAACTTACAGGGTTGGTTGGTAAGCTAAGAACGTTAATAACTGACGGTACATCAGCGACGATCTGAAAACTATTGGGTGGAGCCGCACCGACACACCCCTCACCATAGGATAGAGAACAAGGAAATAGATTCTGGTCAACTGATTTCCGAGCATCAGTTCCTCTCGAGTAAGTGACAACTTCCGGTCCATCCGATGAAATTCCCCGTCGGGTTTTGTCATAAGAAATGGAGACCCAGGCCTTGTAGCGACCGACGATGGGAGGGACGAAAACTCCGGATAAAATCCCGTCATTCGACAAGAGATCCGGGATCCCGGCCCCGTTGTCCGTCAACGCAATCCTCCAACATTCCGTCGGCAATTTCTCTAGGCAAAGCGTCGCTGACGCTTCCAAACGCTTCTCATTCAACTCGATCAGGGCCACTCCATTTCTCTCTACCTATTTTTACGGTCAAAAGTCAAAACTTGAGAAAATTATTATCTATAGGCTAAAATCATCGTGAAACATTGTAGTAAATAGCAGAAAACTAACTAAATATAGTAAGCGACGAGATTTTTTTGTGTATGAGCCTAGGAAATATAGGGCTCGAGAAATTGCTTTAGATAGCTCGGTACCCCAACCCCAACCCTACCGTCCATAGCAGTATACCGTGTTTCTTATCTCTTATAGTACAGTCGTCACTGAATGATTTAATCTTAAACTCACATGTGCAAATATGGGAACATGAGCCGCATCCGAGTCAGTAAAATCAAAATCGGTAATCTCAAGAGGGGTGGACACATCGACCGTCATATCCGAGTTTTCGGTTCTGATCATCAACAACGCTTTGCAGTTTTCTGTACTTCCGGATGGACAGTTGTAATTGATTGAGAGTACTTCGCCCTGTCAAATTCAAACTTACAGCTTTATGCTATTGAATTTGTTTAGTAATTAATGAAACATACTGTAATTTGTAAACTAAAAATGTCTATATTATAACTTGAGACGGTTCCTTTGAATGCTTTTCTTAGCACAACTGATTAAATTTGTAAATGAAGATACGTTCTGCCTTTTGCGTATAGTTAAAATCTAGGAATCTTGTTTATTTTATACGATTTCTCTTCAATTAAAATACTAACGAGGGAGGTACCCGGGACTCAACAACCAGAACCGCTTGATTTTTTTTGCGCTGAACCTACCAATAATACTAACAATTAAAATACAAGAATTAGCGGCCCTAATTGATATTAACCATGTCAAAAAAATCACAAACATTGAACATGAAAATAAATTCAAGTATTATGCTTCATGTGATATACCAAAAAATCAAGAAAAAAATTAGGAATCTGAAAATCATAATATCTTGCTCAGGAGATGAGATGATTTTGAGATATCATGGTGGGAAGTTAGAGGAAAACGGGGGACTTGAGCGCGCGGATGTGTGGGGCGAGAAAGAAAAGAGAAAACTCGAGTCTTTGTGCTTTTCCTATAGTAAATCGCTATTTGAATTTCATGAATACTCAAGGTCTAACGCAATACTAATTCTCCGGTGTTTCCTATCTTGACGCAATATACTTTTTGGATTTTTGGAAGAAAACTTCTCGGAAAACGTTAAAACTCGACGCTATTCACCGCCGCAACATCTTTTGACCCAGATATCTCAAAATCCCCTCACCGTGTATGCAAGATATTATGATTTTCGGATTCCTAATTTTTTTCTTGATTTTTTGCTATATCACATGAAGCATAGTACTTGAATTCATTTTCGTGTTCAATGTTTGTGATTTTTTTAACCTGATTAATATCAATTAGGGCCGCTAATTCTTGTATTTTAATTGTTAGTATAATTGGTAGGTTCAACACAAAAAAATCAAGCGATTCTGGGTGTTGAGTCCCGGGTACATCCCTTGTAGAAATCAAAAATGGAAATTCTACTAATTTGTAATTAATATGTGCTATGTACTATTGACAATTGACTATATTGTAAGTAAATCAGACATTAAAATTTAGACGGTTATGAGACTTTCAGACGTCCGACTGGAATTTGTCCTAGAACTAAACAGTAGCATCTATAACTGGCATTAGCCGTTACTTACCGGAACCGGAACAACGGTCCCTATAAAGGTAAACCGCCTTTTGAGTCCATACTGTTCATTCCACTCGTTCCGTTCCGTAACTTCTATAATTCCAGTAGTACTTGAGAAAGCGACATTCTCGAGATAAATTGGCGAAGTGAGGGTTAAACTGACTTGACCAGGGTTCCCGACAAGGAGCTCCACCGTTTTTGGGACTTCATCCCTCAGGTCGATAAAATCTTTAAAAACCTGTAGTTTTCAACAAAAGCCTTACGGATACAAACCTTTTATTCGAATTAAAAAATTAATCTAGAGAATGATACTTAATTAGTGCGAGGACTATTAGTTTTTAAGTGAAAAGGTCCAAGCACTAAATTCAGCATGGATATTTTTGGGAGCTCGTACCACAACTGGGGAAGCGTCACTAAAACCCGGATTCTTTGACGCTTCGACAAATTCGCTGACGAAATTTGACAGTTCGGTTGGGATGTCAGATTGTGGTGAAACGAGAAGATGCGATCCACCGGAAGCAGTTGTCAAGTCTATCAGATTATCAGCTACGGATCCTGAACCCGAACTGACTTCCACAGCAAATAGTCGAATAGATTGACTTATCAGCGAGCCCAGGACATCCGACTCGAAGGGCATCGACTCTAGCAAATTTAATATACGATTCTTGAGTTTTGAAGCCAGGTGTTTATAGAAAAATTTCTGAAATCCCTATCCGAACATATTACCCGAACTATCAAAATATTATAAAAATTACCAAAATCAGGAGTAGAACTTGCTTTAAAAACAAAGATCAATGCTCCAGCCTCATGTCGTCTCGATTTAATAGATTCCAAAATCTCCTTTAAAGCTGCACCGAACAGTCCTTCTGGATTCTCGTTTATCGAAATCGTAGAATCTATTTTTCTGCCCAAATTAACGGTTTTGAAATTATATTTTTTTTAAATATTAAAATCAAGATAGACGAAGGTCTTACTCAGCAAATTCTGCAGCAGTCGGGGGAGTTAATAGCGTCCAAGGGAATATCTCCTCAAAGTGATCTTCTTCCGATGAAGTTAGGGGTGGATATTGAGACAAGGCTCCTAAAAGCCCATCACTTACAACTCCGGTCAAAGGGTCAAATAACTTCTTCAACTCTGTCCGAATTTGACGGATCGGGGTATTAGGAATCTGCATAATTTATTAATATTTATGTAAAAAAATTAAAAAGCCCAATTAAAGTTTATTTTACTTGATCCATTTTCCGTGGCATATCAATGTTTCAATGTATATAAACCCATTACTAAAAAAAACACCGATTAATTCTAAAAAAAACCTAAAAATGAAAGAAGGGACGAAAAGTGACATACGGTCATGACACGGTTGTCGAGCAGAATGTAGACGAGAGGTTTGGGCGAGGCCTTGACGATTTTGAAAATAGGTTCGGGAATATCGATCAGAGGTTCGGAAACTTTGACCCAATCTGGAGACTTGACCATGACATCAGTGACACTTTGACCAGAACAAAATAGGTTCTGTCGATTCTGGAGAAGCGGATTGTGAGTGTCGGAAGTGCAAAATGAGTCCATAGATTCGATCCAGTAAAAATTATTCATCATCGAACTCTGACAATCGTTCCCCAACGATTCTGGAACAAATCGGCAGTCAGTGTCAGGGCGAATTGTCAAATCATCCAAAACACAGGCACCCTCCCTAAAGTTTCGAATTATTAAAGACAAAATAATCATGGTTCACTATTTTATAAACCTCGAGCTGATCAAAATTGATTAATTAATAACAAAAATTTGAGGAGATTCAAATTTAAAACATTGATTCCACTTTAATTTGAAGTTCAACTTAAATAATATTTATGCCCGACGTTTAGCATTGAAATAGGGCAGTTATTTCGGGGACACATCAAAGTTATTTATTTATTTAATGTAATTTAATGCCAATAAAAAATATTAGTTCATACGACGAGAGATACGACCCGACAAGTTTGGTATCCGAACAAGCATTCACTTCCCAAGACTCGAGATTTTTGGCAAAATATGGAAACCTGGTGTTTCCAGGAAATCCCGATTCTTCAAAGACACCCCATCGATATTGAGCCCACAAGTGAAGTAGCGCCTTGTCTAATTAGTTTTAATTCATGATTTATTAGGATTAACTTTTAATTAATTTAACTAGTTTTGTAAGAAAAACTAACTACCTTTAACATGATATAATTCGTCAGTCTCTTCATTAAAAAATTGAGTTGGGAGTCGGATCTCGGATCCTGGAAGTTGGCAGGTGGTTGGTCGAAGAACATCAGGAATTGGGTAAAGGTCCGATACTTTGATGTCCGATTTTTGGAAACTTTCCCTGGAAATTTACTCTTTTTATTGATTTACCTCGTATTATGGCAAATAACTTACTTCTCTAAATAAGTCCCCACCCGAAAAAATACATGTATATTGCAGATGGGGACTTATTTTGAGGAATGTGACGCTTCGTTAATCATAAAATAAAGTTTCAAAACCTCAAGGAAATCTCATAAGTTTCATCGTCAACTCCAAATTCGGGTGTGGTTACAATTGTGACAGACTTCAAATAAAACTGATTCTGACTCGTTGCATGCATCCGCACTGACAGGGTTTTAAAAACCGTCTAAAACCGAAAGTAATAACTCTTGTACATTCCAGTCTAAATATTATGCGTTTTAAATTTAATTAAATTTAAATTTAAATGTAATTAAAACACACACTTGAACATTGTCAACGTAAGCCTGGGCAAGTGAAGGATCTAAAATCGGAGCGTCCAAGCCAACCGTAACGTGATAACCTCCATCCGAATCAAGTTGATGGCCCCTACTACCTTTGAAACCTATTAAACTTAATCCTAATAATAAAATAAAAATCCTACTGATTAAAGATAAATTACTTTTAGCTCTAAATCCCATTGTAATTCAAAACCTTAAAAACAAGTGTCTTAAAATCGGTGGAAACGGAACGTTGACATTTCACGCAAAACTCTCAGATTCTAAGGATTTTTGGAACAATAAACTCATGACTAAAACATTCCTGAACGGACTGAATAATACAATTATTCCAACGTCATACAAGGTGACAAAATCGGAGCAGAAATGCCGAGCTTATCGGGATCGATAACATGTGTCAAATCACAAGTCCTCTTATCGTTTGCATCACTTCATGTATGCAGTCAGTAGCTGACAATGGGCAGCAGTAGCAGTTGTGTTTAAATTAAAAACAGTGGCCCAAGACCAACATATATTATTATGATGATTATGAGGAATCCAATCTTGTCGATAAAATAATCGTAAACGTATTCGATTTTAACATTGAAAGTTACATGCTAATAATGCACTGTCCTTTGCTCATATTATCACAGGAATTCTTTACTGAGAATCTCTGATTCATTTTACACGTTTAAATTTTAATGGTTGTAACATTAAGACTAATACAAATTGACATCAAAATTAAATGGAATGGCTACTGTAAAATTATCATATAGAAACAATGGTTTGTGGAAATCGAATCAAAAATAGATGATCACAATGTTTGGGGTCACCGGATCACGGAATATTGATCCCATACTTACCGGCTACAAGCTCTCATGATAGTGCAAATATGACGAGTTCTGATTCAAAATTGCAAGTTAATGTTTAAAGCAGCAGTTTCAATTTTAAATCAAAGTCTCTGATAACAACTTCAACGAAGTATAGGATTTCGAAAACCATGACTTTGAAACTCTGTTATATGAAAAATTGCAATGTCGACATGAAATAGTGGAAAAATTAGCATAAAATTAAACAGACTCTGGCCAAAATAAGAAACGTTTCCGAGATCAGATCTTTAGAATTGCAGAAATTCGATATCTTTGCGTGGAGAGAAATTAGATCTGACCTGTCTTAAATAGATGATTCGGACAGCTATTTTTTATTATAATTATTTTGCAATCTATCCACCAACCACCAATGTATTTTAGCCAGTATCTCCTACTCGGAAATGATAATTATTAATCGTTTTAATTTTTATTACTCATTTCCAGGAAATTCTTATAATTCTTATATGAAATTGATCCTTAATCACCATCCAAACCCAAAAACATTTACTTAATTGTTAATTGCTAACTATTACTTTGAGAAAAACTCTCACAATATTGGATATATGCATTTCTTATCAGGCCTCCGTGTTATCTTTTTGCGTTGCATCAACTAATCCTCAATACTACAAATAGAATACTTTATCAAGAGTTTATCTTATGAAGAGGCAAAAAACAATTAACTGAATCCCACTGTCCGTCCGTCCGTCCTTCTGTACTACAGCAGCCAGATTACAGAAAATTTAATGTCTAATCATTGCGTGTCAAAAAACGCTGCGTTCGAGTTACAGTCAGTCACCCCCAAACTACGCCACATATACAGGGTGTTCCATTTAAAAGTTCCCAAGCCAGTAGCAACAAAAATCGGCCTTATTAGTAGCGCGCTTAGGCGGAAATGGCGAATACTCATCAATGTATCATATCAGTTGGAGTTCGTTACTAAAGACGATTTTTGTTGTTAGTGGGACTTTTTATTGGAGCACCCTGTATATCTCCTACCACATGTAATTCAGTTATGCCTTTGTATTTAGATATTCAACTTTAAGGCACCTTGAACCAGCCAAGATCCCTGAACCACACCCCACCAACACGATGGAGTATCGACAGTTTGGGCAACTCGAGGTTGTTATGCCAAATAATCTTCACATGGCAGGGGATAATTTTTGAACATCCCGGACCACCCCCACTGGCCTAGTGGGTGGGTGTGACCGCTACAAATGGAGCATTTAAAGACTACAGAGGTTTGCGGGGAAAAACGGGCCATCAAAAGCGCGACAGCATAAGTGTCAAATCGGAAGCAGCGTCCCATTTTAAGCGTCCATATTATTTGGGTCCCTTGACACTCCCTTTCGAAAAGCGTCCCTAAATCTTCTGCACCTTAAGAAACCATATTTTATGTTACTGACATCTCATGGACCTTAAAGTACCCCTTCTTAATGTTTCAGTAAGGCGTTTTAAATTATATTCATTTATTTTTCTATCCGTTTACAACGGTTTATCTTTTTCCAAGAATTGCTTACAGGAGGATAACCTAATTTATTGAAACGGACGAAATGTAATGCATTATTGGATAATTTATCTTAATTGTTAGGGAGCCTAGTCCTACGGAATTAACTGAATTTATTCACCCGGTGTAACTATTTTAACAATCTTAAAACTAATGCCAACTGGAATACTGGATTTAAAATTCCGATTTGGAACAGTAAGTAATATTCACATGTCGGGTGTCCTTTAGCATTTAGACCGTACATACATGTGTGCCATACATTTAATTCATGTTTATGTACTTAGGATGTGGAGGTTGAATTTTTTGACAATGACAATCCATTGTATTCCAGATTTGTTCAATTCCAATTTAAAGAGACGGTCGGATGTTATAGTTGCAAAGTGAAACCCAGCAGCGGAACATATAATAATGTTTTATAGATAATATTTAATTGCACTGGATTACAATTACATTTTAACAAATGTTTGAACAATTGTCAGTTCATTTTACAGTTCACAACTTTGAAACTTATTGTACATTGACACTTAAAGGTTAAATCACAAATCAAATCAAAGAACATTAAAATTGAAGTATTTTAATACTACGTACCAAATGGGAACAAAAATGCAAATGACAAGCAAAGCTAGAAATGGAAATCATAGACAATATATAGACGACACAATTCTATTAAAATTTCCATACGTTTTTAGATATAAATTGTACTAAAACTAAAGTAAAATTCCTGTAGTAATGTTTAGTAGAGCAAAGGTCTATTATTAATTATTATTAATTATGTTATTTCACAAATCCTAAAAATTGCAAAATTAATTAAATCTCATCCGGTTCACATTCTCACTCAATTGCTTTTGATACAAATAATATATGGAAACCATACTCTTGTGTTAATGTTCGATAAGTTGCTCAAGGCTAATTACATCTTCCTTTGATTGATTACAACTTACAACACTAAAAATTATAATGTACCTGTAACGTCAATTATCAGTATAACAGGAAGAAGATACAAATTGGACCTATGAACTCTGTAACTGCATTTTACATATTCTATATATATTGTTTCAAATGGAGCCGATTAAATGCAATGGGTTCAACATCCAAAATCCAGAATACTAAAAAAAAATTACACATGAAATCGAATCCAAGACTTATTTTTATCATAAAAGCCTCAGGAATAAGACTTAGTAACAAAATCGGAACAGGGTTGACCAATTAAAATGTTTTCAGATCCAGATAGTAATTAGAGAAAGAGAAAGTGCCCGAAATAGATCCCTATTTTAAAATGGTTCTGCCCATGGGGACTTATTTAGGGGATATAATAGTGAGTAGAGCATTAAAACATTTAAAACCTGCTAAAAACATTTTTACAAGTTCGGAATCTTGAGAGTTTTATAAACTTGAATCCTATAATGAGAGTAATTGCATTGCCCCGGAATAGATGCCCACCTCAATATGATTTTGGCCATGGGGAGTTATTTCGGTATAGAGTATAGGTTAGTGTTGGTGTTAAAGTAGCGGTGTTACGACACTCGTGTCGGTGTATATAGGGAAGGGTTCCTTGGTTTCAAGAGTCACTCTCCTCTTGGCTCGTCTCCACCACGAAACTCCTCCACAAGAAGAACAGGATTCAAAAGACAGAAATTAATACAAAATTACGAGCCTCATTTTTAATTTAAACCATAGTTTCCCTAACCATTTAACTGCAATTAAAACCATTTACCTCCCCAAATTAAATTTGGAATTGGGTTGTAAACTTCAGCTCTGTTTTTTATTTTTTAGAAGGCTGAATAGTATAAAAGAGGTTTATTCTTGGTTCTTGAGAGCGTGAGGCTGGAGCCGGAGATTAGTTGTTCTTTTAGAAAATAGAGTTAAGATTTTCTGATTTTACAAAATCTTAGGCTAATTTTATAAAATTCGGGGAAGATGGATAAAAATAATTTTCCCTCTGCGGGAGGAAAAAGAAGATCGAGGAATTACGGGTTTTTATTTTCATTCATCATCTTCCTCATCATTCCGGCTTACGAGGGAATATCTCTCTCCGATTATGGTAATTAACAAGCACTTTTTTAACACTCCTTAAGTTTTTTGCATTTTTATCTTATTTTTAACTTTAAAAGGTCTCTACACTCTTACTAACTAAAGGTCAAGTAAAGTATATATAAAGTCTTTTCATAATTCATATCCTTGTTCATGAAGTTCAAAGTTCTATTAAAATAGGAGTACAAATTATTACTCATTCTGCCAAGCTATTGCTTATATTAATTGCATTAATTTCTTGGAAAACTAATAATCCGTACTATCCGTAGCAAATACTCTGGAATAGTATTTGCCAAGTCTATCTATTTTATCAACAGAATCAAGAGTTGAGTATAAAATTAACCGTAAAAAAGCGAACCCAACACCAACTGGACTAGACTGGACTATGGTTTATATTCAATTTCCAAGTGATTTCATGAAATGAGATTTGTTTTCAAGTTAAATGATTCTTAAAAAAATCTTTTATGCCATAACATTAAAAAAAACCTATAGTCGAGTCCATCATGTTTTTACTAATTTCTAATTACAACAGCAGCTTTAAAGCAGTTGAAATTGACGGATCTAACAGCCTAACTCCACCATGACCTTTCTCCACGTTAATAAGTTCCTCGTAATCTCTAATCATTACAGCCTCTCATTTCATTTTAATTCATGCTTCTTGCAGATCATTACTATAACTTGGCTTATAGTTAATGAACATAAATTCCCTGGATTTCTGGATTTGTGACGTATAGGAAAAGTTAGGTTTCTATAAAAAAAATACAGGAAGGTGTTAAGGTGTATAGATTTGATAAGAGTTTAGAGGAAGTTAAAGATATAAGGCAACTGATATGGGAGTAGATAAATATAGTCTGGATCCTCGTCTCTGAGAAAGGTACATTTGGTTATAGGAAAGTGAGAGCCATGAGCTGGTTCCCTTTCGCACGTACGCAAAAATCCCAACCCGGCCTTTCCACCACCACCACCACCACCAGCAGACAGAAATGGGAATTTGCCAAACCGGCATTACCCAACAGGCCAACACCTATTACCGTTAATAATAGCACTAACATACAAATATACACACTAGCTTTCTTATATAGAAGCATTGAACGCAATGCACAAGTTGAATGGAATTCGCTTGTAAAGTTTTGAAACCCTTGCAGTTACAAATTAAGTAGCTTTTAAAATTTTAACCATTTTTTAATATTTAGAACAATTTTCAAAATCACAATGTTGATGAGGTCATGGGTCTAGCAAGCTCAATAAGGAAAATAAAAAATGAGGGATTTAACAAGATTATGGGAACAGATTTTTATTGTTTAATTAGATTTAGTGTTTAATGAACATTATTAGAAGAGGTAGGTGTAGTAAAATGAAATGAATTCAAATTTTATTTTATATCCGACAAGGATTTCATCTAGTAGTCTTATTGTCTTATAGCAACGAAAATGAAGCATGTACATTTGGCTCGATAGTTTCGCTTGAGAATTCACATGGGATTTTGATGGCCATAAGGGCCGTAGCATGGGATTTACACCTAAAGAACCATATCTTATTTTTTGTTCTTCTAATCAGTAGGATGTAGGATGACAGTTAAATTAAAATCCCATAAAATGTAACCTAAAACTGAAGCGTCGTCAGCTTTTTTAATGATCGTTTGTGTAAATGCAGTGTCAGGAGGTTAATGTCATGTAGGGATGTATCTGCTCAGTTCAGTTAGATAACTGCTGACTTGCAACTTCAACTGGGACATAACTGATAACCCCCAAGACCCTGAAATGCATAAAACACTGACTTTGATTAGCTAATTAGATAATTAATTTTAGTGTTGTCATTTATTTTCTTTCAGATTTAGTAATAGGAAATGGGAACAGGGTGATGCTGCTACATAGTTCCGCAAACAGTTCCTTAAATTTGCCAATAGTTCCACGAGGGAGGGATGAACAATTCCCCAAGATTCTCGCCGTCGTTCCGGATCTTAAAAATGACCACCTCTACTACAGCCTCCTTAACAAAACAGCCTCATCCGTCGAAATTTATAATTTCCGGGACAACAGCACCGTACAGATCTATACTGGTAGGTTTGAGTCTAGAGTCTCTAATGTACTGAAATAAGTCCCCATAGGGAGTTATTTAGTCGTTTTTATTCTGACCGATGATGCAACCTGCAACGGGGCACTGATGTTGTTGACATGGGATATGGATTTATTCTATGACGTGTGACATTGAATCAGTTCATTGAGAGAGAAACAAAAATTGATAGTGGAAATGTACGATAAGACTTAATGGAAATGTTTGAGCCGATGAACTGATTGCTTAATTTACGATAATCCATAACTCGATTCATTTACGTAATCCTCATTCATGTCACTTTTCTTCCTAAAGGTCCAAGATGGTCAGTTGGGGGCATGACATTTTACAAAGACTATCTGTACTGGTACAACGAGCTGGACAAAACTGTCGTGAGATTGCCTGTTCCGACAGAGGTTCAAAATCGAACCAAATCCAAAGTACCTGATCTCGTGTTTGAGGATCAAAATGCCACATTTGACAGCCTCGCTATTCATCCACTCAACGGGTTAGCTACTATTTGATTTCTACGATCTTGTCATAATTTTTTGACAGGCCTTTTGCCCTTTTGACTCGCCGGGTAAAACGACTATTCTATTTAAATTTAGGAACATCTTCTACACTAAATGGAGGACGGGATCCCAGAGTGAAATACTCATGTATGACCAAAGCACAAAAACCTCAACAGTTTTTATCGACAATGTTTACCAGCCCAGGTCACTGTCGACAAGTTCGAGTCATCTCTACTGGTCCGACAACCCCCCAGGGATTTACTACTCAGTGGAAAGAGCTAGTCTGTCTTCGCCATCGGAACGGGAATTAATCGAACGAGGTCAACATCAGAACCCATTCGCCATTTCCGTTCCCAACTGCTCCAGGAAAATGTTCTGGACGGATGTGCTAAACAAAGTGCTGTGGGAATATGACTTGAAGGAAAAAAGTTTAAAGTTGTTGCATTACTACGAGGACACTGTCCCGTATGGAATCACCTTGACCAAGGAGGATGAGATTTGTAAAGAAGAATATGTGAACGATAATCAAAGCCAGAGTAATAAAAGTTCATCGTCTACAAATTCTAGTGATACTACAACTCCTGATGAGGATAGCAAAATAAATGCTTATAGGTGCAACTCTTCCGAGAATAAACATTGCGAAAATGGTGCTTCCTGTCTTAAATTGGACGATCAGATTCGCTGCTTGTAAGCCTGAATTTTTCATTTTAGCGTCTGATTTCTTATGAGATATGGCTAGTGGGAACGTGTTATAAAATGTTAATTCAAGGTTACCTATCTGAATTTGCACTGATTAGGATTAGTGGAAATGCTGGAATAAGTCCCTTTGGAGAGTTATTTCGGTATTTGCGGTACATGGGAAATAAGTACACGGACGTTGACTTAGATTAGTTAATTAGTTATTAGTTTGTCCCATATGGTTAAACTAATGTGTGGACATATTTTAGTCCTTGGTCGGGTACCATTTCCAGTCATCATGCTCAGTTCTGGAACTTTGGTGTCCAAAAAAAATGCAGTCGTTAATACTTTATTTTAAAAAATCTTGAATTTCAGATGCCATCCTGATTTTGGTGGTTCAACGTGTTCAGAAATGATTAAAATGACCATTATCAAAGAGGAGAGCGACTCTAAAGACAAATCTCAAAATACTAATGTACCCCAGAATATACGTACTTCAAAGGAAGGGGACGACGCTTACAGTTCAACTTCAGCCCCAACAAATTCCCAATCGGCTGCTTCTGTCCTGAGTTATATTTATACCACTGCCCCTGAGGATGCCAAAATAAATGCCCACTCGTGCAACTCTTCCGATCACAAATATTGTGAAAATGGATCTTCCTGCCTCAAACTAGATGATAAAATTCACTGCCTGTAAGCCAATATTATATGAGAACTTTAACCATCGTAAAAATTTCAAGGATAACACCCTCCCTCTGTTTTTCAAGGTGTTGCGAAACAGGATGATTTCTTATGAATTGTGTTAATTTTTATTTTTATGCAGGTGCCAGGTTGGTTTTGGTGGCCCCACTTGTTCAGAAATGATAAAAGCTGTTCCACTTGCCAGGAACAGTGATTCCAATCTTGATTTGTTCTCATGGTCGTCAAATCCACCATTTTTCCTTAGCTGCATTGTGTTCATAATTGTTGTCTCGGTTTTGCTGGTCGTCATTACCTTCCTCGCCTGTAAAGTTAGGAGATTGGGACAGAAGCCGAGGATCCGGAGGAGACTTGTTGTGTCCCATCGGCCCGATGTCGACACTAACTCAACCGGAGCCAATGTCTGTGAAATGATTGACATTGAGAACTGCTGTAATATGAATGTTTGTGAAACGGTTAGAAAAGTTCATAAAGTATATTTAATATTACGTCAATCACTAAATTGATGCGACTCGGAATACAAAAGGCTTTTTTAGAAACAGCTTTCCCAAGATGAAACTCATTAAAGTCTATGTGCTAGTTGACTCGCCGGGTAAAACTCTTATTGTCTATAATATTGTGTTTAGTAGCATTATATTAAGGTCCATTTCTTTAACATTGGATTGGCTATTGAGGACGAAACGAGTTATACCCGGCGAGTCAAGAAGAATACCTAGGGACTCCTGACTTTTAAATCACTTTTCTTTGGTTTGAATGGCCAGGAGGGATGTGTTAATGTGTAGTGTCATAGTTAAAATTATGCGTGTAATTTGAAACCGTTACATATATGTCAGATTGGAAATTTTGATTAGAAGCATTAATTTTTACATCCCCAGAAAAAAAAAACCTTGTGAAGGGCTTAAAATGCCAAACCCTATTTCTTGATTTACGCTACTTCTAATGATTAAAACGCAAAATAATAATTAAAGCAACATATTTTTTGTTAATCAACAGCCGTGTTACGAACGTGTTACCGGTAGTGGGAGCAACGTTGTAATAAGCGAAGGGGGTAAGCGGATCAGAAACTCACCAGTCAAAGAAGACAAAGTATGCCTCCTCAGTTCCAAATGATGAGATGAAATGGGCTTATCCGACCGAAGAAAGAATTGTTACCTGAGCGTTGACCAATCTAGTATTATAGTCTCAAATGGAATTTAGAGTTCTCTCAAGAAGATTACAAGATTGATCTGAAACTGAAAACTGATCAGTATAGACTGCCTATCAAATCAATCAGGATTTGAAACTAGCGTTACGATGAAACCTAATGTCTCAATCAGTTGTTTTTAGTCTCCTCTCTTAATTGTAGAGATTACAGTTTTTAGTCACTGTTTTCGTCGTTCTGTTAAACTTAGACCAAGGGGAAAATATTCGTTGCATCAAGGGACATGATGTGAGATTAAGTTGTCTTGATAAGTCTTAAAAATTCTTACTCCATATCATTTTAAAGTTTAAGAAATCTCAGAAGCTATTATTAAAATTGAATTGCTCAATCTGAAAGCTAACCTCTTCTGTTTTGAGGTAGCTTGTATCGTGTTGTGTTGTAGAGAAGTCTGAATTATTTTTTGAGTATTGTATTGTAGAATTTGTAATAGTTTTCAATATTGTCGAAAGTGTAAAAGACACGGGAAATGTTACGAGTCCGACCTTCGATAAAGTAATCAATTTCGTTGACTTTGATTTGATGAAAAGCAGCTCTGAAGGACTTGATTCTGCTGTCTTGGGGTAAATCTCCTTGAAAGATATCGGAATTATCTCGGATTATGTTAAACTCTTTTAGAGTCCTGATTCGTGATCATAAAAAATAGTATATCAAAAGTGAAGTTAGTCGTGAACCTGTAAACAAAGTTACCTTGATTTCAGTAACTAAAAGTTTTAAAGAGTTGTTTAGAGAATTTAAATGCAACAATAAAGAATATATTTTAAACAAAAATGTATTCAGTGGATCTTTTTTTCATTTGTCATCAAAATGTCAATTGCATTGCAGAAAAAATCAGGCTACATCCATTGATGAGGTGTTTTGTTCTATCTGGTAAAAACGGAACTCAACAGACAGGTAACAGGTCGACTCCATGATTACCTATGAAATTGCGTTAATTTATCAAATATATTTTTAATCTGTATGCTCGATTTAATTTGAATAATAATAAATTGAGTCTTTGATTTGCATTTATGACTTGGGCAAAATCATAATATTTAAGGGGACATTACATTACAGGAAAAAAGGGGGACGCTATATATGTTTCGTGGGGAAAATGTCTGGGCAGTTTCTATTAAATCAGGGGGCATTATTCCATATTTAGGCACGTTATTTGGTGCAGTATTGCATTGGTACCCTCTAATTTAGAGGGCCTCTAATTACGATAAACTCTTTGTTTCCATCAGCGATGTTATCGTAGTTTATATATTATGAACTAATCGCACTCTTCAGTCGGGCCTGTCTAATTGTGTGTACATTTCGATTGCAATAATTCAAACAGCCCTGAATGCAGAAACTAGGAGCAATTTCAAAAATCGTTAGGAGGTAATTCAAGTTAGACCTTTAGCTTTAAAGTGTGCAAATTCTCGTAAATATTTGTTCACCCGTTTTTGAGACATGGTAATACAAAAGCGTAAAGTTTTAAGCCGGACACCCTGTCAGACGTGTATGTCTCATCAAATCAACCCATTTTATTGATTGTGCATAATGCTAATTAATGCATGCCAATAATGCCAACATCAATCAGGCAGAACATAGGATTTAAAAATCTCAGCATGTGATACTACTTCAGGCACTTAAATAAGTCCCCATGGGGTTCTCTCTAAATATATCTGTGCCGTGTAATAATGTTACGACGGGAGGCGAGAGGCGAGGGGATTAGTTCTGTGAAGGGGGTCTTATTTCAGTATTACGGTATTTGCGGTTGGCGTTGGAGTGATGAAATAAAATATCCACGGCCTCCAAAAAAACCCAAACCCAACCTTATTTAAATTCCGCTAATTTCAAACTTAAAAAATAAACTAAAAAACCACAAATTAAGGTTGGGGCATTGTGGGAACTGTAATGATTTAAAATGAGGAAAAGGAAGACATAGAGTGAAGTTGAAAGGCGGGCACTTTATTTTGAATCCGAAGTTGGGAAGTTGCATTTGGTTGGAACTTTTATTTCGGGACGAGGAGACTATTCCTAAGAATTCCTAAGGAAGAATCACTTCTTCGTTCTTCAACTCTTCAAGGCAAAGGCAAGGACAAATTATTACATAATAATAATAAGTTCTACACGGGTAAGAATCGAACTGATAGTTCGAAACGAGAGTTTATCTCCTGAACACCCGGGACACATTTCTAATCACTTTGTATTGAGGAGGACGGTAGATTATGCTTCTTTCGACCCCAGTTCTTGTACTCATCCACTCTATTTTTGAAACTATTTACACTATTTGATTTTTCTACACTTTTGACTGAACTCGGCAACTCATTCCACAACGACACGACCCTCTTGGTAAAGAAATGATGACGCTCCCTCGACTTATTTGCTTTTCCATATTCCAAGAGAGGATGGTTCCTGACTCTTTTGTCATCCTTCACACTAAAAAAGTCTGCCGTTTTAACATCATAACATCCATTTACAATTTTAAAGGTCTCAATTAAGTCCCCTCTCTCTCTTCGTGTTTCTAGAGATAGCAGCTCCAACTTTTTCAACCTTTCCTGATAGGATAGATTGGCTAGTGCTGGAATTAGTGAAGTTGCGAATCGTTGAACTTTCTCTAGTTTTATTATATCACGTTGTAATAAGGGGCACCAGATCGAATTACAGTACTCAACTACTGGCCTAATGAATGTTACAATAAGTTGTCTAAGCGTCTGTTCCGTAAGATATTTGAATGATCGTTTGATTTGAATACAGGCCCCCCTGGCCTTCTTAATCGTGATATCTATGTGCTTCGTCACTTTGAGATTTCCATCTATATACACACCAAGATCCCTTTCACAGTGGGAATTTGTAAGTTCATGACCATCATATGAGTATGCTGGACTTGGGTTCCCTTCTAGTTTTTGGTAAATTACTTTTACTGACTTCAGTTTGTTAAGTTGCATGAAGTTCTCTTTATCCCACTTAGCTAGCCTTCTCATATCCTCTTGCATAGCTAACATGTCCTCCGTTGTTCTACGAGCTCTGTACATTTTTGCGTCATCCGCAAATTGAGTGAACGGACTGTCTAGCATGTCCCCCAGCTCGTCTACATATACCCGTTTACATCATTGTACATACAACACAATTATATAATTATATCCATTTCCCATTTCGGTTTTTATAATTTACAGTGAGCTACGGTTTTGGAATTTTGGTACAGCAGTTACAGGTTACAGTTGACAGTGTACAGTCAACAGTAGTACAGTGCACAGTCAACAGTGCACTGGAGTGTACGGGACGGGACAGCGAAGAACATTGACATTTGACATTATTGATATTTATTGTGTTTTTCATATTTATTTGGATTTCAGGATTCAGATTTCAGATAAACAAGCTGACTTTCAACTTTTTTGAACTTCAACTGTGAACTGCTGTGAACTGTGAACTGACTTCAGACTTTAATTCTCAATTCATGATTCATAATCGTGAATTGACTGACAACACACAACAGAAAACAGAATAGAACTAACTGCAAACTCAAAACTGACGGACTTGCAGAAAACCAAAACACAAAATCAACCGATGACCGATGACCGAATTCCGGATGCCGGACCAAATGGAAGCAGAAATGACAGCAGGTGAATTTTTAATTCAGATATTGTGTATTGCATATTTGATATTGTGTATTGTGTATTGCATATTTAATTTGTAATTCACGATCACGGTTCACGGCTGTCGGTTCACGGTTGTAGGCGTAGTTTGCATTTTGCATTGCAATTGAATTGCATTGTGAATTGAAGGAAGGTGAATTGCATCGTGCATTTGTGCATTCGCATTGCACTTGCACATTGTGAATTGGCATGGGACATGGGTGAATGTTGAATCGTTGAATGTGGAAGGGGAAAAAGAAACTGTGAACTGTAAAAGTAAAGCGATTGTGGATTGATAGTTTGTAACTATCAAAACAATTCACAATTAAACGATGCGATCGTGTTATGTAGAATTTTGTTGGTATTCTTTTTGTTGTATTCTCACCACAAGTATGAAGTGACAAGAGGGACACTCGCAGTGTCTAATAAAAAATACAAATATAATATCAAATATACAAACTTCAACTTTGTATTTAATATTCAATGTTTGATATTATGTATTATTTTTATCTTTCTTTGTTATTTGAAATTAAATGACGAATGACTTCAATTCTGATAAGCACATATGAAATGTCTTTACTTTCAAATTTGGTAATTTGTAATTTTTATAATTTAGAGTCCAAATTGTATAGACCCTGCGAGTGTCCCTCTTGGTGATCCCTGAGGTGTATTTGGCAGAACGAAAAGAATCCCATTCTACAGACGATCTCATCGTCTACAAATTTTAGACCGAATAACATTGAACATTTGTTAAAGTACAATTAACAATGTTAAATTTAAAATAAATAAAACAAGACCGCAGAATTGACACCTATTCACTGATATTCGTATAATAATTTGTGTGTTTAATTTAAACAAGACTTGATTTTAGAAGGGAATTTGGATGTCCCAACCCCAGCAGTTGTTGTGGCTGAAGATGAAATGTTCCATATTCAATCAAAGAGTCCAACGGATATGTACCTCCGGGACCAAATGGACCCGATGCGAAGTGTAACCGATATTCATTTGGTCTGTCAGGATGGACACATTCCTGTCCATAGATACATCTTGATGGGAATATCGGGCTATCTCAAGGACATTTTACAGGATTTGGTAAGTCTGTTTTTAGATTGTAGATAAAAATATTCAATATTGAAAATTTGATTATAATTTATAAGATTCTGATTCAATTCAAGTGACAGCGATATGATGAACATTTCGCTTAAATAAGTCAGTACCAGCATCAGCACACATTAACAAAAAATATTATTTATTTTCTGTCACTGTCCAGGATCCATCGGAATTAGCAGTGATCCATCTTCCTGACATTAAGCTCAAGCATTTAGTTCAAATAATGTCACTTTTGTATACCGGAAAGGCTATAATAACGAAAGCTGACCAAATCCCGGTGTTTTCACTTATGAATATGCTTGGAATTTCAACACAAATTTTTGAGTTTCGTACATCAAAGCCAACAGACCATGCATCGATACCCAGGCTGCGGTCATACCAGAACCAAGTTGAACAAAAGGATGACGACAGGGAGCAAACTTACGTTTATCCAACTTTGAACAATGGTAAATAAAAGCAAAAACAGTTTTCCAGTACAATATACCTAATGGAGGTTGATACTGATAAAATTTTATTTAACTTTAGTTATTAACTGTTCGCATTTCAGATATTTCCCGTCATTCCTCGACTTCAAATCTCAGGTGTCCATCGTCCTCGACTTCATCAGCTATATCAGATTTCGAAAAACACAGACAAGAATCGATAGGAATTCTTCGTACTCCCTTGTCGTCATCCCCAAACCGGAGAGGTAATTTTTTATGGTCAACGCCAATTGACGTTGAGGTACCGTTGGTGGGAATTTTATCCGCTCCCGCTGTTTATTATGTTAGAAGTTAGAACATTATATTATACACCAACAGCAGTAAACAAATACTATTCTTATTTCTATAGATAAAGAAAATGCGGAAGGATCGCTGAAAAAGAAAGGTGTGCCAATACCGACCGAACCCAAAACCTATAAATGTTGGCCTTGCGATGGAAAATTTGATACAATGGATTGTGAGTTTTTACTAATTTTACTTTCCAATCACATTCAAATGCAAATAGTTTTTGGTGAAAAGGAAATCTCTAAGATTATACCCATTATATTTTTTTCAGTGCTGCTTCACCATTTGACAGTGAGTTGCGCTGTGATATTAAACTCAAAATATATTTACAGCGAAAGACGGTGCTTGATTTGCAACACTTTGTTTCCTTCATTCAACATTTGGGGCCTTCTTCGTCACGTAAATTGCTGCACAGGAAAGTACCGTAGGCCAGATACTATATCAATCTGTGCCTCTCCAATACGCCGCACCTCAAATACTAATACACCTGCTCCCGGGCCTTTACCAAATAATGAACCGCAATCATCGGATTCGAATTCAATCACTGGTGAAATGGATGAAGAAATCGGAGAGTCAAAACTTGAAGCAGCGACAGTAGAAAAACGTTCGAATCGTATCAAAGAGCAGATGAAAAAAATCAAAGAGGCTGAAAGGGAGTCTGAAGAATCAATAATAGAATCATTAATATTGGAAGCAGAAACAGAGATGGTAAAAATGGAATCAGTGGATGACCTTCAAGCTGATGATGATGGAGCTACTGGAAACATTGCGCCATCAACATCCCATATGTCGACACGAGCTATCGTTCCTAGAAAAAAGAGAAGAAGACGGGGAGTAATATCGAAAAAGTTAAAACGTCGAAAGACCCTTCCTCCTAGTCAGTTTACAGCAGACTCAGACGGAATTGAATTTGAGAATGGAACGGTAGATACAGCTTTCGATACCCAGGAGTTGCCAGAAGATCCCGCTAAAATAGAGTTAGGCACGATTCGAATCATAGGGACAGAATCTCTAGCAGAACTCGTAGAAGAGTCGGAAATCGAGATTGAACACTCAGAATTCTTTAGCGAAGTTGCTGAACCAACAATACCAACATACAGTGGAACTAAGAAATTCAAAAACATCGACTCGGATATAGTACGAAAAGAGTTTGGAGTGCAAACGGAATTTGATATGCCTCATTTGACGACAAAAGAGCTTCAAATCGTTTTCCGAAGATGTCCACTTTGCAAGATAATGTATGACAAACTGAAGTTCGTGTCAAAATGTCTCCGAATGCACGGCTACCGCTATTGTTGGAGCTGTCTAAAACTCATTCAGTACAAGGGAAGAGCATTTGATGAACATTGCAGAGCCACGCATTGCTTACGAGCTTTTGACGATAGAGTGGATTGTCCACTATGTGATTCTGAGCTCGAGTTTAAACATGCGCTGCCAACTCACATGGGGAATTACCACGCTGTAGAAATTGATAAAATGGTTGCCTTTGGAGAGAAACGCGAGAATGATAGAACACTGGTGCAGTCGGAGTGTCCAAATGACGATGCATCGATTTCCAGTATCGAACAGGTCGATCCGTTGACACTGACAGAGACAGTCGACTACGTGTCGTTTCCTCCACCCCAGCCACAACCTCGTCCCATTCTTCATATCCCGTCTATACTTAGAAAGAGCAGACTAAGGGACATCCTTACGGGACCTTCAACTTCATCATCTGCAATGTCAAGTACTGATCGTCCAAATACCAGAAGGCGAAGTTCAAAGGGCGGAAGAGACGCTCGACTGATTGCGAGCACGGGAGAAAATTTGATTAAGCATAAAAAGTTGAAAGGGCGAAAGAAACAAAAGAAGGGTAAGGCCAACTCGTCGTCTGTTGATTCCGAAGCAAATCCACTTGGTATAACAGTAACAGTTCTTCCCCCGGAACTTCGAAAACCGCGACAAATTGATAATTCAGAAGCAGAAGCATGTTCTTTCAACGCTAACGTAGAAATCGAGGATGGGGAATATGAAGAACTGGATACAAAATATCCACCAATTGAATCCACCAGCAACAATAAGATGAGCGCTGCCAAAAGTTCCAGAAGGATTTTCGTAACACAAAAGATGATAGAGGGAATGCCTTATGATATTTATTGTCAGGCTGGAGACAGTAGCAAGACCATCGCAATACCAGCCAAGATTATCAGATCCTGTATATTAAATGAAACTGCTGATTGAGATACATGTGCCGTTTTAGAAGAATGTATCTAATTGGATCTATATCGACCTTCCTTTTCTAAAATAGGAGGAATTGAAGATATATGTTTAAACTCTTATTGAGATATAAATTTATAGATTTATAGACTACCGATTGATTAAATGATGTATTTTAGAAGTAGTTAGAATTAGAGCAGCACATTGCACACAGTATGCTCCAAAATGGTTAATTGCGAAATCCAGTTACGTTCAAGTTAACCGTTTTTCTGTTCCGATTAGAATAATGAAATTGGACATAATTATGTATAAGGTGGGTTTTAATTGGATTAATTGTCAAAGTACAATATAGAGATCTCATCCGTTTTAAATATATACACAAGTTGTAATTTACCCATCTGCAAGTGATTTTGAATACTATACTCTATATTTAGTATGTAGTATCTAGTATACCCTATTAATTATGAATAAATAATCATTATTAAAACTGGTCAGATGCGTTTTTGAGTAACTCCATCAGCCATTTACGCCCAACTTTCCCTAATCATTATTTTCGAACCTGACGCGGATCCCTAGAATCTGATTTAGTGGGGGCTCTAATCTTAAGTATGAATGATCGATACTGCCAAAAAATGGACAAGGGTTCACTTATGGACCAAATTTGTAACAGTCTTAAAAAAGATTGCTTATGCAAGTGGCTTTTTAAAGATTGCAAAATTGGTAAAAAGCAAATTTGAAGGTCCATTTCTGGTTCAAAAAATGCGTCAGGACAAGTACATAACTGATAGAGTTACTCTTTTACAAGCATTCTGACCAATCTTCTAAAATGCTTGTATTCCAATTCCAAAGTGGATATTGTCATTCACCAGTGCAGTAATTGGATGATTTCAAGACGCCTAGAACTTAAACAATATTTCAATTAGTTTTGCCTTTTTAGTATTAATAAATTAATTAGGAGGACTTGTGAACAGTTAATTTACTGAAGCAAATAAAATAGATGACTATGGAATGAGTCTGATTTCTTGTACTGATTTATTTTAAAACGTAGGTCACTCACCGAGAATAGAATATAATTGCCATGTAATAGAAGTGTGTATCAGTTTTCATAACATTATTTGCTGTGGATTTGTTTAATTTGACTAATTCCAGGAAGTGAATAATGGGAAACTGACTAGGATGGGCATTGCCAATGAAGCTGAAGTATGGTGTCAAAGTTGTTGGTATTGATGTAATGTGTGCAAAATAATATGGTAATTTAGTGTGTCAATATGGCTTGTATTTTAGCCGTAAGTCGATCTTTAATTGCGTTTATAGAGAGGACGGTTAATTGTTTTCAAAAATAGTTAAGTGTTGAGGAGTCATGTTTTATTTCGGCACTTGTATTTTACCGTTCCTCCTCGCAATATCATTCCCTATCCGCCATTCTATGAAGGTCTCCTTCTGTGATGGAGATAAGAAAGTAACTCTGAAAGATAAGCAATGTCCGGGTGGGGTCAACTTTGGCGTCCGAAAACCCGACTGTGTCTGCATTACTGGAATGTGAGTCCCTATCTACGTTTCATCACATTTATCGGCGCTGCAAAATAGTGAAAAAGTTTACGGGATTAAAATTAAATATTAAATGGACTTGTGAATCCTGTGATCCTTGGCGCAAAGTTGCCTTTTTGTCCTGCTAAAGCCAAATTTCAAATACTTCATTTTGAGTAAAAACCTGAAAACCTTGGTCGCCTGACGCCTTTGCGCCTGACACATTTGTTACATGGCGCATTTGTCGTCTGACTCCGTTGTCTGTGGCCGCTGACATTTTTGTCGCCTAATCAAATCTTGGGGCAGGAGCTTTAAAACGATAATACTGGAGAAAATTGTTCTTAACTTTTACTGCCCCTGCTTACACCCTCTGGAGATATGCTTTTTGTTCCATGCCTTTTCGTGGATTGGGTGGGGATTTATTTCAGAGAGATAGATTTTGTAAAAAAAATACACGAACTGTATTGACTCGTGTAAAATATGTAATTAAGAATCGACACAAAGTCCATATTCTTGAATCTTTCGACAATTTCATGTTTAATTTTGTAGTGAATTTCTTTTGAATTGGAATTAGAATATTTTTACTTTCCGGATTGAATTTAGTTATAGAATTTCTGAGGTTCGCTTTCACCGTGTCATCCAAATAATAATATAGTTGGCAAAATACTGTTGAAGCCAGTGAAAAAAATCCCTTTTCGTTTTGGATTGGGCAAGTCAGTGTTTTATCAAACACGAACGAATTGTTTTAATGTAATTGATGATGTTGTCGGATGAAGAAATTAAGATGTATATCCGCAGACAAATCAAAGACAAAAGAAATACTTACATTTTTGATAAATTGTAAAAAAAATACTAAATTCGTCCCCTCATCCCCAATAACTCATCCGGCCGAATGTTTAAAAACTAAATAAGTTCCCCGGGGCAATTATTTCAGGAAATTTTGTATAATTCATGATGCATTCAAGGAATAAATTACTTTCTGTAACCTGCCAGATATCGTATGTGGATGGACAACTGTGTCGTTTACGACGGATTCATGGAAAACGGATGCTCAACGTTAGCCCAGGAAGAATTGCAAGTCGTGGGGCTAAGGTTGACGGGTCGACTGCGGGGGCTAACTAATTCCACCGCCGCTGTTTTTTCCAAGAAGAATTCGGATTATCAAACTTGGTCAGCATTTCCGGTTGGGGCAAACGGATCCTCGATCTCCGATAACTTCTACACTGTCAATGGCGAACCTTACATTTTCCTCGGCACGGGTCGCACAAGTCGGAAGAAGAAGCAGATTTGCGTCGAAAAGCGGTTAAAAGCAACGGATCAAATCTGCAGATATTATCGGGAAGATGACCCAAGCTGGTCGATTGACGATGGGGAACTCAAAATATTGGTCAAAGACTCTTGTCAAGCCCCACCGGGTTTTAGGAAGAAGCCTTTGAAAGCACAGAGTTGTTACAGTATTCTCGGCAAGGATGACTGTAAGTCAGGGCTATAATTACCTTTATTCTCTGAATAAAATATTGACCCCCGAAATTGAACCCCAGCATTTGTTGAGGATTAAAAGCTGTCCCACCTTTAAGCCTTTTAGGCATGAGATATTTCGAATCACATCAGTCTTCTTTGGAATTCATGAAATATTTCTGGAGATGAGATTTAATATAGTTCAAAGAAAGCTACTTGTAGACTTTCATAAAGTTAAAAAAAATTATAAAAGATAAGTCAAAATTACTAAAAATCAAATGGGTAATAATATAATACTAACAAGGGAACATTCTCAAGTGTACTACTCCAATATGTTTCAAACCGGTCTCATTCGAAAGAGCAACTAAACTAATATAACAAGAACCATCACCTTCTTCACCTTTCGACCTTATTTACTAGGCCAAATATATTTTATGCAGCAACAGTTAGTTCCTATGTTAAACTTTCGTTGTTTTAGTTGTCCTTTAGAATGAGACGTGTTTGAAAAATATCGAGGTGGTACACTTGGGGATGTTCCCTTGTATTGATAAGATATGTATTGCAAAACTGCTTTACGCAAATACAAACATACCACAATACAGCCCCACCCATTTGTATGGATTGTCCCACTACCAGATTAACCTATGGCCAGAGCAAAAAAGTCCTAGCACAAACTTCCAGCCTCAATACCTAGCCTCTACACTCTAAATGATTTATTTTCCAGCCGAATGTTCCCTCTCCTGTACCAAAGACCCAAATCGTGTCTCCAAGTCGAAGCGACTAGACCCTACAGAAGCGTCGCCTGAAGACGACAGTTACAACAAACTCTTCCGAAGGGCCCCCGATGACGACGACGATTCCGACGACGATGACGATGCAAAAGACGACGGCGGAAACAATGACGTCGACATCGACGGGAAAAAATCCGAGCCCGACGTCAACGAAGAAGGGTCAAAAACGTCATCAGAGAACGAATTGACTCCAGTGACGTCCCAGTTCGGTGGACCAATCAGCTTCAACGACATCGACGAGACGAACTACACAAAGCTATCGATAACGGAGCAACTAAAGGAGAACAACTTCTTCCTGAACCGGAAACTGAATCACTATTCCAAACTCCGTCAAGTCGGTTATCTGCAACAGAATGATTTGCGACAGATTAAGCCGAGTCGGACCTTTGAACTCTTTGACCTGATCCGTGACATTGGCAAGAAGGCCTGTCCCGACAAGTACGTCTCCAGCCTCTTCATTGACCAAGCCGTTGACCTCTTTGCTATTTTGCACAAAGGGAGGAACTACCGATATACCGAGGATTTGATCGAGAAGGACTTCAACTGGATTCGAAAGATTCTGACCAACTGCTTGTTCGACATGAAACCGATCAACATGATCCCCGAGACGGAGGACTTTTCGGAAAAATGTACGGATTTCCAAAAGGTGTGGTTTTAGGGTTTAAGGAAATGTGGATAGCTTGAGCATTAACGATTTAATTGTTAGAAATTACTGTAAATCATGAAATAGATGCCACCCAAGCTACAATACAATACCTTCACTTACAATGTAGAAATTGTCCTTACTGACGCAGATGAGCATGTTTTTAATTAGACGATGATGATTTCTTCGAATGTTATGAAAAGTTCGGTTATGTATCGATTAAAAACGGGTTAATGAACCACTATAGATGGAATTACTCCCCTTATTCGAATGAACGTGCCCCCAAATCAAAAGAATCAGCCCCCACTTTTTATGAAGTAGCCACAATCTTTCCTGAATCAGCCTATGGAATTAGATAGATATAAACCCTAAATTAGAATAGGATGTGTTGACCTAGTCCTCCCCTGAATGTGAGTAAATAGAGGTCCATGGGGATCTATTTCGTAATTTACGGTAGTGGAGGATTTTCAGAATTTTGATATTTCAAGTTTATAGGTGAAAGGTGTTTGCAGTTCGAGTGGAGAAAATTGTACGGATTTGAAGATCAGTGAATCCCATTCCAAGTTTGGCAAATATCATTTCGTTGTCGAAGCAGCTTGGGATTTGATTGACTTGACTCAAATCGTTTGTTTCCCATCATTTACGGAATCATATCGGATGTTTCATCAGTGGGAGCAAGCGAGTGAGAAACTCTTCACAAGAGAAATTCGGAAACTTTGGTAAAAAACGCACATTTTAAATTACGAAAGCATTATTTCTGCCAATCGGGTTGTTAGTACTCTTGACAATTGACAACAGTAAACTTTTGTGGGATTAGGTACAACCCGAATCTGAGTATCAAAGTTTATCAGAACCTACTGACCCATTCCGCGAATATTGACATGCAGAATTTGGAAATGTGCGTCGAGGGAGCTTATACGGTCAATCCCTCTCTGACCAGACTCAATAGACCCACAGAACCCAGAAGATTCTTCAGGAGAAAGTAAGCTTTCACTTATAGTATAATATTTTTAGCATAAATCTCGATGTCCCCAACTGCTAAAGCCATTCCAAAACAAAGCAAAAAGGACTAACTACTGAAATCATACTGGGAAGAAATGGCTTAGCAAAGTCCATGTGCTAATTGACTCGCCGGGTAAAACTCATTTCGTCTATATGCATATAACAGCATGTACAGCCAACTAGCAACTGCTTTTGCATGGGACTTGTTATAAAGGACAAAACGAGTTTTATCCGGCGAGTCAAAGAGGAACGGGACTTTAATATGAATGAAACAACTGTAACGTATAGTCAGGTAAACGCGGAAAATGACAAGTAGGTCAAACTCGGATGGGGTAATAATATCCGTCGGGGTAAATATGGTAATTTTCATTAATACAAAACTATAATTAATTGTTTGTTGCAGAAAAAGAGAAGCAATTAATGTGGTGGAGAGTACAGCCAAAAATCATGACGTTTTCTGTCGGAAGACTGAGCCGGAGTTCGAATATCCTTGTTAGCATTTCCTAAAAATTACAGCGTATCGTCGAAGTTTATTTGTACTATTATTATTACACGTGTATATGATTATTAATAACTTCGTTCAACAGTTTTTATTGAATAATAATAACAGCCAAGTCAATTAATTAAACAGTGCTTGGAGTTTTTATTTTAATAATTATCCGTTTCTGCAATGCTTTGCATACATCAAAGCATACAAAGTCCTATTACTCCTCCAGATTTGCGTATCTATTTGTTGAGATGTAGTGTGGAAAACCTTTAGGAAGATACGGATTAAAATATAATGCTAAATATTGATTCTATATTTATTAAATTTTTGTAGATTTGACATGAAATAAATTATTTTAATATGAATCTGAGGGTTTCCTAACTTACGACAATTGCAGTCTCGAGTGGAACCGATTGGCAAAATTCTCATGAACACGAATCCTCTGGCTTCCAATCTACCGTTTCCTGCTTTCAGTTTCGAAGTTTCTAAACCCTTTTTAAATAACAAAAATCTCAATTACAAATTACATGATCCATAGTTGAAACATAGGATTGATGAGGTAATACAATTCTCTAAATATGTCCCCCGAAATTGAACCCCACCTCCACCCTAAACTTTAAATTGGTAAAAAAATCCTAAATACAGAATTCAACTACTTTAACCCTAGTACATCTGAAGTGTTACATTTGCTCCTTCAAGGATGGAATAGTTCTTTGTGAAACTGTGGTACCTTATTTTTTCTATTTTGAAGTACAGTTGTAGGGGAATTGTTATTTCTGAAAATGTTACTTGAAACTGTACCCATTTCACAATTGCATGAAGTCTTAATTTGTTATTTAATAAACTCAAAAGACTAATCGAAGACAAATGGTAAGCTACTAATCGAGTGGGACTAATCAAGCTAAGGCATACTCTAAACTCCCTGATAATTCACCATTTAGATTACTGTGCTCGACATGCCACAAAGACCTTAGAGGTATTGAAGATCTGAAAAAGCAAATGCAAAAGATAGAGAGACAGCTAGAGGAGGAGAGACAGTATATGCAAAATAAAATCAGTAAAATGCAGAACTCCTTGACCAGTTTAGTTAGAGAGGAACTGAATAAAATCCAGTCCATGATAAATATCCCAAGTACAACTAAACCGAAACGAACTGATCCTGAATCATATTCACAAAGTGCAACTGCAAACGAAAGACCAGAAAGTGCAGTGTGGGAGATAGGCGAAAGATTGAGGCGTCGGAGAAATCTTATGGTTTTCCATATGAGTGAATCTCAACTACCATCATACAATGAGAAAATCAATGAGGACAAGAGACGGGTTTTGACTGTTTTGGGGCAGGTTGGAATAAGAACGGCAAAAGAAAGTGTTGTACATGTGATGCGAATTGGAAGGCCAAATCCGTTAACAAAAAGACCGATTAAAATAATATTCAAAAATGAAATAGTTCCTAGTGGTGCAATGAAAAAATACTTCGAAAAACGATCAAACGGCAATCTTGATATAGGTGAAATGCATGTAGCTAGGGACTTAACTCCTTTACAAATCCAAGAACGGCAAAATTATAAGAGACTGAAAGCTTCCATAAAACCAAGGGCACCAAACCACACAGAATAGCAATCAATCCCTACACATCCGCCAGTTCTACTATACTCCAACGTACTTTCGTTACCAAATAAAATGCCTATGATCCGAAGTGACATGTTACAGTTTAAGGCCAGTGTACTGTGTTTAACTGAAACTCACTTAGATGACTCATATCGGGATAGTGATATCTCCATCCCAGATTTTAATGTATTTAGGAACGACAGAACAAAAAATGGTAGATATGGAGGAGGTGTAGCAGTCTATGTAAAAAATGATCTAATTGCTCACATGGAAACATTAGTGAGAGATTTAGAACATTTATGTGTAACTGTGAAATTTGGTAATAGAACTATTGCGATTTTGTGTATTTATAAGCCTCCAGAAACGAACCTGGAAGTGCAAATTAAACAAGAATTAGCTTTAAAAAATGCAATATATATCTGCAAATCCAAGTATGAGAATTTCATAATTGTTGGGGACTTTAATTATCCGGAGCTAAAATGGCATAGAAATGAACTAGATCCACCCGAAGATAGTATTTCTGATAATTTCTTGGGGTTATTGGATGAACTTTTTCTGGAACAATTAATAGATTTCCCGACCAGAATAAGGAACGATAGTGCTAGCTGCCTAGACCTTCTAATAGTGCCGAATGATACAATAATATATAATATTGAGGGTCTATCCCCATGGGGTAAAAGTGACCATGTAGTGATTAAGTGCGAATTATTTGGTCCTAGAGCTCCTGTTAAAAGCACGGCGGGTTGGAATTACTCTAAAGGTGACTATAAAAAGCTAGGTTTATTATTAAAAGAGGTGGATTGGGAACTGAAATTACAGTCAACAGTGGAATGTGATTGGAAATTGTTTAAGGAGACATTATTCAGTTTAATGGAAAGTACTATTCCTAAGAAAAGAGGTGGCAATTATGATAAGCCGTTGTGGACATCGCGAAGGCTAGAGGTGCTCAGAGACAGGAAAAAGGCAGCTTGGACTAGATTCCAACAAAATAGGGGTTCGTGGGCAACGTATAAAAAATATAGAGACCAAGAGGATAAATGTCGAAGACAATGCAGAATAGCTTTTGAGATGAACTTAGTTCAAAATTCCAAGCAAAATCCTAAAGCATTTTACAGCTATTGCAATAGAAACAAAAAAGCTACTGCATCAATACCAATGCTTCGAAACGGGGATGGAAGCATTACAGATTCCTTTGAAGCTGTTAGTGAAGTCCTATTGACAACGTTCGAAAAGGCATATACGTCGGACGTGGACTTTACTATACCACAGTGGAAGGATTATGATGATGGAGTTGAAATATCAATCCATCGGGACAGTGTGGAACTAGTGTTGAAAGAAACTAATCCTTACAAGTCAGCTGGCCCTGACGGAATTCATCCTAGAATTCTCCAAACTCTCCACGAAGAGTTATCAGTGCCCCTAACAATAATTTTTCAAAAGTCTCTGAACACGGGTAAACTACCAACAGAATGGAAGCAGGCTAGGGTAACAAGTTTGCATAAGGGGGGAAGCAAAAGTGAACCAGGCAATTACAGACCAATAAGTTTGACCTCTGTTTGCTGCAAAATCCTTGAGAAATTCGTACGTTATGAAATTATGGCAAGGGTGAAATTCTCCACTTCTCAACATGGTTTTCTTCCTAAGCGGTCCTGTTTTACTAACCTACTTACTTTCTATGAATATGTCAGCTCAGCCTGGGAAGATGGAATTCCAGTAGACTGTGTGTACACTGACTATGCCAAGGCCTTTGATAAACTGTGCCATGGGAGACTTATCTGGAAAATGCGGAATAAGTGGGAAATCCCTTCAATATTGGTTAAATGGGTGAAAGAGTTTTTATCTGACAGAACGATTTGTGTGGTGGCAAATGGTATAACATCGAGATCAGTTAGCGTTAAAAGTGGTTGCCCACAAGGAAGTGTCCTAGGGCCCTTGTTGTTTTTACTATATGTAGACGAGCTGGGGGACATGCTAGACAGTCCGTTCACTCAATTTGCGGATGACGCAAAAATGTACAGAGCTCGTAGAACAACGGAGGACATGTTAGCTATGCAAGAGGATATGAGAAGGCTAGCTAAGTGGGATAAAGAGAACTTCATGCAACTTAACAAACTGAAGTCAGTAAAAGTAATTTACCAAAAACTAGAAGGGAACCCAAGTCCAGCATACTCATATGATGGTCATGAACTTACAAATTCCCACTGTGAAAGGGATCTTGGTGTGTATATAGATGGAAATCTCAAAGTGACGAAGCACATAGATATCACGATTAAGAAGGCCAGGGGGGCCTGTATTCAAATCAAACGAGCATTCAAATATCTTACGGAACAGACGCTTAGACAACTTATTGTAACATTCATTAGGCCAGTAGTTGAGTACTGTAATTCGATCTGGTGCCCCTTATTACAACGTGATATAATAAAACTAGAGAAAGTTCAACGATTCGCAACTTCACTAATTCCAGCACTAGCCAATCTATCCTATCAGGAAAGGTTGAAAAAGTTGGAGCTGCTATCTCTAGAAACACGAAGAGAGAGAGGGGACTTAATTGAGACCTTTAAAATTGTAAATGGATGTTATGATGTTAAAACGGCAGACTTTTTTAGTGTGAAGGATGACAAAAGAGTCAGGAACCATCCTCTCTTGGAATATGGAAAAGCAAATAAGTCGAGGGAGCGTCATCATTTCTTTACCAAGAGGGTCGTGTCGTTGTGGAATGAGTTGCCGAGTTCAGTCAAAAGTGTAGAAAAATCAAATAGTGTAAATAGTTTCAAAAATAGAGTGGATGAGTACAAGAACTGGGGTCGAAAGAAGCATAATCTACCGTCCTCCTCAATACAAAGTGATTAGAAATGTGTCCCGGGTGTTCAGGAGATAAACTCTCGTTTCGAACTATCAGTTCGATTCTTACCCGTGTAGAACTTATTATTATTATTATTATTACTGTCGGGTCGTCAAAATGTCAAATGATGAATGATGACAAATTATGACAGTGTAGTCAGGAATCAGAATTCCACAATCCATCCAGGGTAAGAGAAATAAGTATGACTATGATCAATCGGATCAATGTCACAAATCTAAAAGCAAATTAAGCAAAGGACCAACGATTAACTGAACACGCACAAAATTCTCTAATTGGTTCAGACTATATAGTTTCATGATTACTATTCTTTTTATTACTCCTTTCTCCATAATTGGACAAAACTGGCATTTTATATCGTTTTTATTACTTCATTTCATTCCGAGGTAGTGATAGCAAATGGTACTTGGTATTATCATGACATCCTAACCTACTTCTATTTTTATTCCTCAACCCACTATATGGCATGTCAAATGGAAACTACACACTAAAATTTTCCAGCACCCCGAAATAGTTCCCCACCCCTTTAAGAGACTCCCAGGCCAAAAGGATTCGGCTTCAGCTTTATTCATAGGGATGGGACTTGTGTCCTTGGCTCAATAAGAGCCTTATATGCAGCGACTTGGAGAAATTACGACAAGCCCAATCAAATTCATGTTACAATTTCTCCTTGATTATGGTTAGCAAAACAAATTATATTCTACCATATCTACACATAGAGAGGGTTGTCTTCGTAAGTGCAGACAAAATTGCATTTTAGTTTATTAATTGTCAAGCCTGGCATTTGGGACTCCGTAATACTTGCCCATATCTCAGCATGGGATTCGATTCCCATGCTTTGAGGAGAGTTGTTTAGAAGCAAGAGAAACTATAGATCCTAAATTCATTTAAATGCGTGTATGTATTAGGAATAGATGTTTAAATATTTTAAAACCGTATCTTCATTGTTAGGTTTTGAGATAAACCCGGAAATGGGGGTAAAAATTGGCAAAACCGGCATCCGGAGGTGGATTGTATGTGTATCTGTTTGCCCCTGTTAAAAGAAATGGAGGCAGGAAATGTGAAAGTGTGATAAATAAACAAAAATAAATGGGAGAGAAATCTGTCCAAAACTCTAAAGTCCAAAAGTCCAATGTCCATTAATTCATTCATCATTCATTTCACATTTACCGATTTACCCTTCCGTTCCGTTTCGCAATACCCAGTCAATAGTTAAGTTAGTTAGTTAAGTCGGAAAAGTTAAGGTGACAATTAAACTTATTAACCGTTTTCTGCAACAACGAACGGAAGTTCCGTTACGGAACGGGATCCGGATCCGAATCTGTGATCTGACAACAACAAACGCACACAAAGACAAAACGGTAAGCATTGCACATTAAAAGCTCAAAGCTTGGAGTTTGGAGTTCAACATTCACCTTCATTCAACATTGATTGCATTAATTTCGAATTTATTAATTCTATTCCATATTCCGTATTCAGCAGAATACAAAATGTGTACAATCAATACACAATAAATACACAATCCAATTTATCCAATCAATCATCAATAAAAAATTCAAAACACAAACAATGTACAATGATATGGAAAGTATTGTGTATTGCATATTGCAATTGCAGATTGTGAAATTGTGAATTGTGAATTAATTGGTATTTGGTATTACATATTACTGTATGGTCAACATACTACGAGGTTTATATCTGGTAATATCTGGTTTTCAGGAAATATGTTATCCAGATCCCTAAAAACGATACGAAGCTTCTCATCCAATGTACCAAAGATAACGACTCATTATACAATTCACCCTCGGGAAAAGGATCCTCGATGGAAAGGTTAGTCCTACTTCCTACTACATTGCAATAATATTGCATACATATATTGAATATTCATTTACTACATACTAACTCTGATGTGACATGCGATCTTTGAATCCGTAGACGTTGACTTTACGAGAGTGGCAGACGAGGCTGATGTCGTAATCGTTGGAGGTGGCCCAGCCGGCTTATCCACCGCAATTAAACTAAAACAATTAGCAGCAGAGAAGAATCAGGAACTTCGGGTCTGCGTTTTAGAGAAGGCAGCTGAGATCGGTGGTCACATCCTGTCTGGAGCTGTCATTGAACCATCCGCCCTCAACGAATTAATCCCTGACTGGAAGGACAAAGGAGCCCCTTTAAAAACGCCTGTCACTGAAGACGTATTCTCTCTACTGACGGAAACATCCCGCATCCCCCTTCCTATTCCCCCCTGGGTCCCTTTACATAATCACGGGAATTACATTGTACGCTTGGGTCATGTTGTTCGATGGCTGGGTGAACAGGCCGAAGCCTTAGGTGTCGAAATTTATCCCGGATATGGAGCTGCGGAAGTTATCTATGATGACAAGGGTGCTGTAAAAGGTGTGGCCACAAATGATGTTGGCATTGCTAAGGATGGATCCCCAAAAGTGAGTTTGTATAAAGATAAACCCTACTGAAATATATATGCAGCTCTCACTTTTCAACACTAGACCAGGCATGCATAAACTTATAATTTAATCTTGTGTTCATTTAATGTATTTTACAGCCTTCCTTTGAGAGAGGTATGGAATTCCACACAAGGGCTACTGTTTTTGCCGAAGGATGCCATGGCCATTTAACGAAGCAGTTATCTCAGAAATTTGGATTACGATCTGAATCCGAACCTCAAACTTACGGGATCGGTCTAAAGGAAGTTTGGGAAATCCCCAAAGAGAAGCATAGGCCGGGCAGAGTAGAACATTCTGTTGGATGGCCCCTTCATAGGAATACCTATGGAGGATCTTTCCTCTATCATTTAAATGAAGATACCCCGTTAGTTTCTTGCGGTTTTGTAGTAGGATTGGATTATACGAATCCATATTTGAGTCCTTTCAGGGAATTTCAGAGATGGAAACATCACCCAACCATTGCTGCAACGCTTCAGGGAGGCAAAAGGTACTACAATTGTTGGTACATAATTATAAAAGACATGACTGGTGAGGGTGACTTTGTGAGGTTTTCTTTTTGTTTACCCATTCCTGTTGATTCAGATGATGTATCTTGAATTGCAGAATAGCTTATGGAGCAAGAGCATTGAATGAAGGAGGATATCAAAGTATTCCAAAATTAACTTTCCCAGGAGGATGTTTAATTGGATGTGGTGCTGGTTTTCTGAATCTTCCAAAAATTAAAGGAACACATAACGCTATGAAAAGTGGAATACTTGCCGCAGAAAGTATATTTGAATCTTTAGCAAGCAGTTCCGACCAACGTAAGTATAGAAGAAGCTATCGATAAGATGATGCAACTTGTTCATTAATTCATAATTATATACGTACGTACAAATGTATGGATGCATGCATTCAACAATCATTGTCCTTTATTTTTATTTTAGAAATTGAGCCTGTTTCTTACCCTGAAAAACTGAAGGCAAGTTCGGTTTGGAAAGAACTGCACTCCGTTCGAAATGTTCGACCAGCCTTCCACACAAGTTTAGGGTTGTATGGGGGGATGTTCTACACAGGAGTGATCTACGGGTTCCTTCAAGGCAAGGAGCCATGGACCCTTAAACATGGAGCAGCAGACCACTCCAGACTGAAGAAACTTACTGAATCCACTCCCATCGATTATCCCAAACCCGATGGGGTCCTCAGCTTCGACCTCCTTTCTTCAGTTGCCTTGACCGGTACGAACCACGAAGGGGACCAGCCTGCACATTTAACCCTCAAAGACGATTCCGTGCCCGTAAACGTTAACCTAAAGGAATTTGGGGGCCCTGAAGGCCGGTTCTGTCCTGCAGGTAAGATTATGCAATACATTTAGGTAATTATATCCAGATCTCTGAATTAGACGTTTTAATTTCCAGGAGTCTACGAATACGTACCTTTAGAGTCTGGTGAAGGGGAAAGATTGCAAATTAATGCCCAAAACTGCATTCACTGTAAGACTTGTGACATTAAAGATGTAACTCAGAATATTAACTGGGTATCACCGGAAGGAGGTGGTGGCCCAGCCTACGACGGTATGTAATTATAGACAGATTTTGATTGCATAGAAAAATATTTAATTTGAATAAAGTCAAACAAGATGCTCATGAAATCGGTTTGGACTTAATTAATTAAGTGTCATGAAATTCATTTCGGTCGTATTTTGACACATGGGCATACTTTATTGCTAATTCACTTATATAGTATGGGTATTGGATACGGGTCATATTAATGTATTATGTTCTTGTATCATTCTAGTGAACAAAATATTTTTCTTATTCATATAAACTTCACAAACACTTAAGCCTATTTAATTAAGTGAAGTGTCTTTTGGAATGAATTATTTAGTTGGACAATCGTGCAATGTGCCTTCATCGGCCGTGATGTTTATTTTTTTTATATATCGCTTTCTAAGTCTAGCTTCCTATTATTGATTAGTTAGTTATTTGATTTATTGGAGATTATTTAATTTATCAGTTTATCATGCCATCGATGCTCTCTACTCTTAACTTCAAATTGAAATGTATTTAATTATGAATGAAATTTCATTCTCTTATTTCATATCCCTTGTTTTATAATTTCGCTAAATTACTCCCGATTGCTTTTATCCCAATATTTCAAGTTAGAAGATTTTATACAATTCCATTGACGATTCCTTTCTGGCAACTTAATGTTCTTTAGTTCGATCCAGCTGAAGGGACTGATCCTATTTCGCCATCTTACAAATTTAAACATGGAAATAAAGACCGGAACAAAATCTCAAACTATGACCTCAATATTTTTTATTGTGCTCGTGCTAACACTGTATTATCCGGTCAGATTAAGTCACGGAGCGTTACTTCCTCAACAACCCATTGAAGATATTGTCAATGGAATATCGGGATGTCACGTCAATCTCATCATTAACGATGTCAACCTCGGCCCAATTTATAACAATCCGGTGACAGTGAAACATCAACAATATTTTCTCGAAAATATATTGGATGGATCGGTTGTTACGGACGTTTCAAATATAACCTACCCAGCGAATATCCGTTGGTTAAATCCGATGGTCTTAAGCATTTCATCAAACAAAAATCTATACTGTGTCTACCACCTCATCTCTCTAAACAAATATGAAAGGATAACCAGTTTCAGAAACGGGAGTTATTCAGAAGAATATTTTCAAGTAGAGAATGTGATTGGGCAACTCCGCAATTTTCTCGGATATCCGACAGGGGAAAGGATTCAAACAATTGCACCCAGTCAAACTTTTGTTCTGTATTTTTTGACCCAAAAGGATGAAGCGCGCAGTATTATCATAGACCACATTAATGACTGTTTGGGGAGATTGGAACTGCGTTCCGCTCGATTTGGAATACGCGTAGCCCCATGGTGGGATCACTATATGGGATCACCGGTTCATGAGATCGACTCCGATGATCCGGAACTCCAAATAGAAACAGGATACGTTTGTACCTACTGTACTCCTCCAAGTATCCTCCCTATGAATCCTGATGTTCAAGAACATGTTCCCAGTTTTAAAGAATTCGGGGATCAGTTCAACCCTCGGAAATGGAGGCTTATCGTTCAAGCAGCAGAGTCATTATTCAAGTTGGAGGAGGAATACCTGGGTCCCTTCAGGAATGTGAACCCATTCCGCCTTCCGAATAAACTGAAATCCGAGTTTGCATTTCTTTATTTCGTTGTCAATCTCATTCTACAACTGGGGAATTCCACATTTGACGATGGAAACAGCACTTACACGTTGAGCAGGAATAAGGACACCAATAAGTACTCACTAATGTTTCCGGAGTTCACAGCCGACACCCCGATTCAAGTTGGTCAAGTTGACGTTGGGGTAAAGCACATGGACAGATACCATATATTAGTGATCCCGACCATCTCTCATATATGGACAGATACTTATTTACTGGGTTAGGATTGATGAGACCCCTATAAATTCGAATTAGATCCCTAATTCGAATGAACTAGCCCCAACTCCTCCAGCCGCTGCCCCCTAATCAAAAGAATTGGCCCAATTTTTATGAACTATAGACTCCACCTCGGCGGAATCAGGGCCCACCTCACTGAATCGGTCCCCATCTCAATCGGTCTCAATTTCAAATGTATTTGAATATTTTAAAATGCATTAAAATATTTTCATGTATTTTAAACAGTTTTAAATATATTTGAAGTACTTTTTAAATGCAATTGAAATATTTCAAGATGTATATACAGTATTTGAAAATATATGAAAATATAATATAAATATAGTATAATTATATAATAAGAATTTTAAAATGTAATTAAAGCCTTAAACGCAAATTCGAACTGTTAAAATGTGCATTTTAAATTTTAAACCAGGTTAAACCACTGTTGCATATTCCACTGATTGTGGCAAAAGTAGCCGCCGGGGCAAATAGTTTGGAGTGGGGTCTAGTTCATAAAAATTGGGGGCCAATTCTTTTGATTAAGGGGCTGGTTCAGTTGGGGTCTAATTTATTCGAATTAGGGGTCTAATTCCCATTTATATGGGTCACATTGAATTTAACCCTTATTTATTTAGAAACACTTTAATCAGTTTTGTTTGATGATTAGGGTATTCTACAAGGAATCCACGAGGTCCAGATGACCACCGCCACCGAAGGCTTCAACTTCCTAACTTGTTACACCCGACCCTCCTTATCCTTCAGTTTCTACGTCCAACCATTTCAAAACGAAGTCTGGATAACCATAGCGGTTTCAGTACTGATTTTAGGACTTCTCTTCTACTCCTATGTAAAGTACCAGAAAATCCAGTCCTCGTTTTCCTCGTACTTGATGATGATTTCCAGTTTAATTGAACAAGGGGCCCACGTCCCCTCAATCGTATATAAATCTTTCGAATTTCGAATTGTAATCGGACTCTGGTTCCTCCTAACTGTCATCTTCACAAATGCATACAAAGGACTCGCAATCACGGGCCTGACGTCCCCATTGCCAAAGGACAGTGTCAAGCATTTTAACGACCTCAGTTCATCCAAATTCACTTGTTACTATTTCGACAGGGGTTGCAAGGAAGAGATGGTGGGGGCAAAGTCTGTCCCTTGGGCCATGCCGGAAGACAGGCCTTGGCCAGAGGAGGACTTTAAACTATTTTCCACCTACGATAAGCTCTTTGTATCGGACGAGACATTGTCTGAACCCTCATCCTACAAATTCGGGGTGATTTTGTCGGAAATTCAAGCCACCTTGTGGCTTATCAAGATGAAAGTCATGGCATTTCCAGAGGATCAGAAGTATACGGATGAAGACGTGTCAATTTACAGGTTGGCCCGACCGATGCATCTCACTTTTCCTGACAAAGTCATTGGGTCACCCAACTTATCTCTCGACACCAGGATTGAGAAGGAACTGACGAAATGTGGACGGACGGCACTAGTGGACTGGCAGAGTCGGACGAGAGTAGAACATAAGTACTTATCCACGCATTATCATTGGGAACAGTTTACGGTTGGAAAGGTTGGGACTACGGACCGGAAATCCTAAAAAGATTAGTATTAATGTGCCCACCCGAAATGGGAAATTACCCACACAAGAAATTAAGTGAGATGCGGTAACTTCTTAACACGAGGGGGTAAAAATATGTGGGGTGTGGTGTGGTATACGTCATTTATGTGTGTGGGCACTTTCCTTGATATGAGTGGACAACTTCCTATTTTGGGTGGTCACATTAATTGGTTTCATAATTCCTAAAATATGTTCATATGAAATATAAGCCCCGCTTTTTGGAGGGTTGGGCTTAGAAGAATAAATGCTCCTGGGGATCTCAGAAGAGGTATCCCACTCCGAGTGGGATACCTCTTCTGTGCCTGGGGATGTATATTCGTAGTTACAGGGGTCTTGTGTCATTTGACTCCTATAGCCGACCAGATTCGGACACATTACTTTATATGGACGGAAAAGACATCCAAATCTCAATTAAATTAAAATTGCAGGAAGTCGTGAGGGTCCAAAGTCGTGGCTGGGGCTTCAGGTCCTCGGAAGGTTCAGTGGTCCCCGTCATTTTCAAAAATCTTGTCAAATCTGGAATTTATCATAAATTGGAAGAATTTTTTAATCATGCGACCCTGAGGGACAGACTTCCCTATACAAGACAATGGACGGACGTCCTGTACGAAAGAGTACAAACGATTAAGATGACTGGAAGCATCCAAACTATATTTTATATTTTACTTATTGGGACTGCGTTGGGAATGACTTTACTGGCTGCAGAAACGGTGGTTGGAAATCGAAACCAGATTTTGTTGGCTATTCGGCTGGGCTGGTTGAAATTGCGCTATGGAATTGACTACCGAATCCGTAAAATATTGACTTACTTAAGTTAACCATCAGTCGATGCTGTCGATGCATGTGAGCTTTCATTTGACATTGACAAAAATGTGGCAGAATAAACCCTTATTGTTGCGGAAACAAAAGAAGAAACTATTAAACCATTTGAAATGGAGAAGTTATAGGTTATAGTGCAGTGACAAACTCCCATATACTTGATCTAGGCTTATGAATGGACTAAAATTAATGTGCCCCTCCAGATATGAATTTGTCCTCTAATTCGGATGAACTTGCACCCATCGAAAATGAAGTTGCCCCCTAAAATAAAATTTCCCAACTAATGTTACACACGATATCATACTATTATATTATGGAGCAGTTGTTAGCAACGCTATCCCATTGGTCAGAATTTTGTCACGTGGGACGTTTTCGCGGCAACTCCAAAGTCATTTAAAATCGAAATCCAACTTAATGCTTAAGCTTTAGAAATACATGTTCGAGCAGTTAAAATACATGTCATAGAATTAGAAATACATCTTAAAGCATAAGAAATACATATTAAAGTATTAGATATACATGTTAGAGCATTGACAATATATGTTAGAGCATTGACAATACATGTTAGAGCATTGACAATATATGTTAGAGCATTGACAATACATGTTAGAGCATTGATAATATATGTTAGAGCATTGACAATACATGTTAGAGCATTGATAATATATGTTAGAGCATTGACAATACATGTTAGAGCATTGACAATATATGTTAGAGCATTGACAATACATGTTAGAGCATTGACAATATATGTTAGAGCATTGACAATACATGTTAGAGCATTGGAGATACATGTTAGAGCATTGACAATGCATGTAGAGCATTGCCAATAAATGTTAGAGCATTTGAAATAAATGTTAGAGCATTGACAATACATGTTAGAGCATTGGAGATACATGTTGGAGCATTGGAGATACATGTTAGAGCATTGACAATACATGTATAGCATTTACAATATATGTTAGAGCATTGACAATACATGTTAGAGCATCGACAATACATGTCAGAGCATTGGAAATACATGTTAGAGCATTATAGATACAAATATGTTTTTATTTTCCATAGTAAAGAAATATATCGCAGAGTTTATGAAAAATTTAGTATTTGTTATTCCATTACATTATTTAAAAAAAACTGACCTTAGACCGTCTTACAAAAATACTCCCTAAACGGAAACGCAGAAAGAATCACATACAAATATTCTAAAATAACACCATTTTCACGATCACAAAACAAAACATGTCAGGAACAAACTCGCCAAAATCCACGCACTTAAATAAAAATTAAAGAAGAGCATTGAAAATACGTTTTAGAGCGTTGGAAATACATGTTAGAGCATAGGGAATACGCGTAAGAGCATTGGAAATACGTGTTAGAGCGTTGGAAATACATGTTATAGCATTGACAATACATGTTAGAGCATTGAAGATGCATGTTAGAGCATTGACAATATATGTTAGAGCATTGACAATACATGTTAGAGCATTGACAATATATGTTAGAGCATTGACAATTCATGTTAGAGCATTGACAATATATGTTAGAGCATTGACAATTCATGTTAGAGCATTGACAATACATGGTAGAGCATTGGAAATACATGTTAGAGCATTGGAAATACATATTGGAGCATTGGAAATATATGTTAGAGCATAGGAAATACATGTGAGAGCATTGGAAACACATGTTAGAGCATTGGAAATACATGTTAAAGCATTGAAAACACATGTTAGAGCATTGCCAATACATGTTAGAGCATTGGAAATACAAGTTAGAGCATTTTGAATACATGTTAGAGCATTGGAAACACATGTTAGAGCATAGGAAATACATGTGAGAGCATTGGAAACACATGTTAGAGCATAGGAAATACATGTTAGAGCATTAGAAACACATGTTAGAGCATTGACAATACATGTTAGAGCATTGGAAATACGTTTTAGAGCGTTGGAAATACATGTTAGAGCATAGGGAATACGCGTAAAAGCATTGGAAATACGTGTTAGAGCGTTGGAAATACATGTTAGAGCATAGGAAATACGTGTTAGAGCATTGGAAATACATGTTAGAGCATTGGGATTTGAATCAAGGCGTTTGTAGGGATCAGAGGTTCGGGATCGATTGGGGAGATTGGAGGTTCCGGTTTGAATATAGGGGCTATGCTTAGGGGAATATATAGTTTGAATATAGGGGGGGGGGGTGTTCGGAGGTTAGGTATCAAATCAAGGGGTTGCTTGCTTGGTTCGGGAGTTCGGTTTCGAATCCAGGGGTTTTGAACTATCCATTGAATCGTGCACATATAGATAACTTTGCTCCTGAATATGTAACGAAAACTTCAAGTCGCTAATTGTATCGCCGTAATCCAGATGGGCGATATTGTTTTAGCATAGTTTGCATAGCATAGCATAGTTGAATTTGTCCCACATTGTTTTAAGCTTCCGGTGCATTTTGTATTACGTCGTAATGTTGGTATGTAAAACGTCAAAAGCTTTGTTCACATGTGTTTAAATCATGTTATAATTGACTTACACTATCGATACCTATATTTCGATAACTTTAAAGAAAAATTCAAGTCGTGAATTATATCGTTGTAGCCTAGATGCGCGGCCAAGCACAGCTATAATGCATGTAAAAGTTGTCAGTTGACATAATGGACAATTTATTTAGATGGATTGAAACAAAAACGCGAGATAATTCATTGAATCGTATTCGTATATATAACGTTGCTCCTGAATGCAACAAAAACATCAAGTCGCTAATTTTATCGTCGTAATCTAGATGGGTGAAGGACGCGCGAAGCGCGTCCGAACCCAGCTAGTATAACATTAGTGTCGGATTCCATTGAGTTCCTACATTCAGCATTAATTTAGATAAATACGATAGAATAAGAATAATGTCATGTGTCCAATTACCGATCCATTCCGCTACTCTGTTTTGCATTTTTAAGAGAGCAATTAAAAAATGCTCCTTTGAGGGACACATCTTTAAAAGGTAATGTTTGGTTAATCGTCACCAATTAGAACGAAAAGTATTGTTCTATCCTACAAATAATTCCGTTGCTATCTCCTCCGATCCACAAGGCTAACGAAGGGATTAAAAGATAACAAATAATAAGCGTTAACGGTACTCTGTACTCTGCCTGTCATTCTCCAATGCAATTAAAGGTGATCCTTGAACGGCCATTTTCAGCAATCATCTATTTTTAATTTTTTATTGGAAAAAAATAGGACAATCAAAGGAAACCGGAGGTTACTATTCACTTTTCAACGGTTTGTGAAATTATATTAAAAATTCCATAGTGTAGACAGCGAGATCCTCTGCCCCAGAGGACTACATTTTAACATAAATTAGTAAATAGGAGTACCGAGTAGGAGGCATACATGTAAAAATTCGGATGTTTAGACAAAAAATCGGGAATATTTCTCTGAAACCCAACTTTTAGCGAACTTCAAAAATTTTGAAAATCGGACAACCCACTGTTTTACAACTTGAAAATAATCATCATCGTGGTAAATTTTTATCGTCGACAATTCTTCGACAACGTCAATATTAAAATTGGCAACTATTTTTGTAGTTAGTATTTACTTCTAGTTTATGTCCTAAAAATTGAAAATAAAGTATGTCTGAGAGTTCACTCTGCAATATTTACCTTGCTAGTTAAAACAGAGGCTTTTTAGTACATAATGAAACCGACTAATTAAAGGCCTTTGGATTAAATGTATTACGGATGCACTGTAGGTCTTTAGTCTTTACAAACGTCCATTGACCCTCGACTAAAACTCGTAAAACTTTTGACCTCAATCAATGAGCCAATTACAGAAGATGGACAAACTAGAAAAGATAATAAATTAAACATGGCTTTTGCATGCCATTATTAGGCTGTACATAAACCATCCAACGAATATACTGATGTATCGTAGATCTGTACCGTTTTTAAAGTGTTGTTTGCATTGAATATACTACCGAGATAGCGTTTTTAAAATGTTTACAACTAAATATCTTAAACCTTGAAAAGTTAAATTCACTAAATCCAAAATCGCCCCAATAATAAAGCAAACCTGCATGCACCGCTGAATAGCCCTTGACTATACCTTTGGAATGACGTATCACACAGGGCGTCGCAAAACGAAAAGAATTGACCCTTAACCTTACTACCTTACCCCCTTGACCTTTCAACTACATATCCCTTAAAATAACCGTCACAAATGATCAAAGGAAATGTTTAAAAAAGTTAAACCGCATCATCCGGACAGACGGATATCAAAGTCATTCGCATAACCTATGTGCCTAATGAAGTGAGCCAAGTCTTCTAATGTGTATCCCTGTTTCGCAAGTCCGCGTTTACTTTCATTCGAGTTTAAGAACAGGAACAGAAAGAGTAAGACTATTTAAAACAAAATATAAAAACCGAAAGTCCCATCTTTTTATTTTTAAAAGTCCGGAATGAGGAATTCTAATGTAAACCGGATGTCTCAAACGTCCGTAAATATACTGGGCCGTTTGGGAGTAAGCAACATTGTGATCGGGTACGATGAGCAGGACCGGAAGTACAAACTTATCAAAACGGGTTGGATAAGCCGGCTTCTGGGGTTGGGAACGCGGATAAACTACACAATCAAGCTCATCTACTTGACCCTGGTCTTATTTGGAGCATTTCCGGAAATCCAATTTGAATTCCTGGATTACTTGACGATCGGATTCTGGTACCTCGTAGCGACGCTTCTTCTTGTCGGTGAGACGTTCTGGTTCCGAACTTATCCAATCTATGAAATCATCATGGCAGGTTGGAACATTCACAACAAGGTTTATGCAACGACCCGTCAACCCCACAAATATCGGACGGAATTGGAAGCGTCGGCGAAGAAAAAAATTGCAATGCATTTGTAAGTTCATAGTTTTTGTGAGTCAACGTTTAGCCTGATTTACGGATGATTCCGGCCCGCAATTTCATTTAAAGTGTTTGGCCTTTCACATGCATCGAAATCGATTTTGCAACATCCTATTTTTTAATACCTAAATGCAAATTCATAATCGTAACAGATAATCGTAATTTGTTTGTAAACTGTCGTTGAATTGTTTCTAAAATAGGAGCTTCATGCTGCTTGGGACAATGGCGGTTGCTGTTCAATATGTTGCTAATCCGAAATATCCCGTTTTTACTGGTTATCTGGTGACTGAAGATTCCTGGAGAATGACCCTTATCTTTGGAATTAATGACGTCGGATTGTTAACGACGACTTGGTTTTTATATGGAGCGGTTATTGGATTCAGTTCAATCATGGGCTGTCAAATTACTCTAACTTTACAAACGCTGGCTCGGGAAATCCACAGCCTTCCTGACAATGACCTGGAAATTAAGGTCAAATTTCTAATGACCCCAAATGAACAGAAAGCCAGGGTCAAATCCCCACTTAGCCCAAGACAAAGATCAATCAGTCAATCTCAGGTTGACCCCGTCAAAACCGGATATTCATTTGAATCCTTGACCCAAACTTACAGACAATTGATGATCTACATGGAACAACTGAACGAGTTTGCTTCTAATAAATACCTAGCTATTCATATTGTGGCTTACATACAAATGATTGGAGATGTTTTCATAATGATTAAGCTCTTGCGAAGTGGCGAGGCCGATTTCATGGCCGTTTTTTTCTACATGGAGGACTGTGGGGTAATAGAAGCATTTTACCATAAGTATTTCAAAGTTGATAGTCAAGCCATCACAGCACGTAGTGTATCATAGATTGAGATTTGAGTTTGAGTACAGACATTTAGAATCAATCTCACTTTACCCCAGCCATAGAGTAAAATGAAGTAGATTGTTGCATTGCTCTCGCTATTAGCACTCCATTTAACTCAACTTCAGTAGTGTTGGGTCTGCTGCCGTTGGGTGTTGGTAATATACGACCTGACCTTTGACTTATCATGTAATCTATAATTTCTCTATGAATTGATTTTGTGTGTATATGCTCCCAGGTCTGCATGTACATGCTCTTCAAATGCTTCAAATCGATGGGAACGGTTGGATGCGCTTCCGAGGAATTCCGTCATGGCTTTGCAACCTTGTTAGCTCGACGTCACTGGGATCGACGACTGAACATTAAAGTTCTCAGGACTCTTAAGCCTGTCAGCTTGAAAATCGGGCCGAGTTTTGTTGGTCGGGAAACAGTTGGGAATGCGATCATGGTTCTCATGAACTACTACATTATGGCTGCTTTGTGGAAATGACTCCATTTTAATGTTGGAAATAATTTGCAAATCACTGTCACTGTCCGTCAAAACAAAACTGTAAATCAAGTCGAAACGTAGATTCTTAATGCTTTAATTTTAAAGTTGAAAGGGGACTACATTATGAAAATGTCAAGATTAATCTACCCTCTCCTAACATGAATTTGACCCCTAATTCGGATGAACTTCTAACAACCGAGAATGAAATTGCCCCTTGAAATAAAGTATCGGAGAAATTTTATGTTTTCGTTCATACTGTCAGAAGAAATCCGAATCTCACTCCCAGATCTGTGGAACCCTTGAATTTTTTTGAAATTTTGTAATTTTTCGAATGTACTTCATTCTTATCTAAATCCATTAATATAATACAATCTTGTGTGGTTTCAGTCGTCATAATATATCTACGTTTGCAATTTTGCAATGTTTTATTTCCATTTGTTATGGTCAGTTAATCCCTTAATATACAATAATACAAGGCATTATGCTATTTCCGATACAGTAATTTCGTTTTTCAAGAAGATATGACGTTCTGGCTCGCGTTTATCAGTTTATCTATTCTGGCTTTCCCAGATTTAAAAAATCTTCTCATTCATTTTTTGTGAACCTGTTGGTTAGCTTGGTATATTTGATATTATATTCGCCCTCAAGTTAAAATAACCTCAGATCAAACGTCGATTTCATCTGAATTTAAGGGAACATATTTTGCATCTCAATGTGGAATCGGGTTTCCCAAAGTCCATTATCGAGTGCATCTGCAGGCACATCTTGTCAGTGATATTAATTAAGGCCACTGAATTAAACTCAATTAAACAACAATGCGTATAATTTTAAGGCAAATGCCAGAAGGAAGTGTAATATTTTAATCCCAGGATTGAATAAAAAATTGCGAGTTCTCACCTTGAGCAACTTGAACTTTATTCTACACACTCGTCCAGTTTTTTGTGAAAATATGAAAAAAATATTATTAGAGTAGAGCCGGGATTTAATAAATGCTAAATATGAGTTAGTTTCTCTGAGCACAAAATCTGTGACTTTGTTTTGTTCACCTGTTCCGAACCTGAAATTGCAAGAGGAAACGTTTTTTAATCCTCTATTATAAGCTGCGCATTACTCTTGTAATTTGTTTGAAAAGTAATAAATTGCAAATGAAACTGACCTAAACAAGTTAATTGTTGATGAATGAAATCTGGGTTGTTCAACATTATAAATTTACATCAAGCTCTGCATATCACAGCATTAAATAATTGCGGCTGTAAATGAAATTTATTTCGAATCTTTGGTAGATTAAAAACCATTTATGAAAAACCCATAATAATAAAATCGCATTGCTAAATGTAATTGAAGTTAACCTTGTATGAAACTGGAATTACTAATTTGGAAGGTTAAAATAGCACCCATCAAAACGAAGTGATAAACACGGGAAATTAGATTCAAAGTACGGGAAATTAATCTTCTTTGACTAATAGGTGTTTTTATTGTTATGATTTTTTAGTTTCTCTAGAATTATGAGGGAAATTAAATCCCTTGCCACTTGTTTATAATAGTTTATTTGTATTTGTAGTTTAAATTGTAAGTGATACTTTGATCATGACATGACAATAGAGTGGGTTTTTACCCGTCGTATCTATTTAAAAAAAGAACAATAACAAAACCGGAGTCAATATATAATCCAGAAATTCAGAGACATTTTCCGTAGTCCACAATCCCAGATTTTAAACATTACATACTACTTACAATCAGCTCTTCAACTTTAGATTCTTCAAGAACAGTTTTTAGGTAATTTCTTTGCAAAATAAAAAATACGAAAGTGCCATATTTGTCTGAAATAGCCTCCCTTAAAATATCTAGGGGATCATTTCAGACAATTTTGGTATCAAAACCGGAAATTTCTTACAGAACTAATTTCTAAAACTTAAATTTTTCTGATTTCGCGAAAAAAAGTTCTGGCAACGGAATTGCCGGATAGAATGTTTGCATATGGATTTTTAATTGTAAAAATGTCATGTTTTAATTCGTTTTTTAGGGAAATTCTTTACAGTTTTATTAAATTCCTTTGTAAAATCTTTTAACTCATGTTCAGTAAATTGCATTTGCAGAGTTTTTCAGCTATTTTTATTTAATTTTCAATTTCTACTCAATTTAAAGTTTAATCCGTACCTATTTCCTATTCTAGACCGTTTCACATTTAGGTTCTAGGTCAATAATTACTGTTATTTATGACTTGTCATTTTTGCAGTAGGTGCGTATCGTAACATGATGAAAGCGTTCCTTATGATTGCCCTAATTGGGATGGGGGTGGGGTTGGCAGTTGCGGCAAAATCCGGGAACGCGAACCCAATTACGGATGGGGATCCTCTGAAGGAAGCGAAACCGAAAAGAATGTTGGAACATCAGAGCAACCCCTGGGCGAATGACATTTACCCCGGATTCAGCGGGGTTTATCATAGGGGATACGGGGGTTATCACCAGGCCTATCTCCACAACCCTTACTATAACAACGCTCTGGGCTATGGCTATGGCCGATACCCCTCCTATGGATACGGAGGTATGGATTCATTTATATATTTTGGTTTTTCTTTACTTTTGGCCAGAGTAGTTATCAGATTGTGGGATTTTATTTAGCAAATACAACTCACGAAAAGTTTCCGGCTATGTTATCGATTAATCAGAATTTAGAGTTTGTGAAACGCATTATTTATCTAAGAACAACGGTGGTGCTCTTTATTAGAGTCATAAAGAACTCGCGATAATTTGTTTTATTTTACTTAAATTTTTAATTTTTCTAGCTGGAGGATATCCTGGACTTGGTTATGGGGGATATTTCCGATGATAATCTCCTGAAGTTCGAATCTCTTGCAATGATATACAAAAGATGTGATTTTTTAAAATAAATCTGTTTATCCAATTTGATTTGTAAGCGTGTTAAAAATCTAAACTAAAGGGAACCCTGGAATTCAATTCAACTTATTTCGGCTACTCCTTACAGACTACAATGCTTGAGAGCAAAAATTAGTCTATTTATTTACAATTTTCATAAGCTATTATAGCTATGTAAACTTTATTATTTTACATTTTATTGTTATGTGACTTGGTTGGTATCGAAAGCATGTTGCTGTCCCTTTAATAAAGACTTGTTGGAATGGAATTAGTTTAATTGCATACCTAACTGTAAAACTGCTAAAGCATCAGAGCTCAAAGACACTAAAATAAGTTAAAAAGTACGGAGGCTCAAAGCTGGTATTGAATTTCCTTAATCTGCATGGGAGGTAGAGGCTATCGATTGAATTGCTAAAAAGTATCATTATAATTCGATTTAAATTTTGCAATATAATTAATATCTCTTTTCGTATAAAACACCGTTTAAAATCTATAAGCATTAATGTCATAGACAAATGTTGGAACGAGCTTGTAGTCGATTTTCACAAATTCAATCTGTTGTCTGTGGAATGCAAATCCAAAATCAACATACTGAGAAATAAATATCAACTACGGCCGAGTACTGTACATGTTGAATAATAATCGAATTCACGTTATTTTATTATTTTTAGTAATGATGCATCATTAAATAAGCTACAACATTTATAAATACTGGAAAAATTTGCAAGTATACGTACTTTCTCACAAGTACAATACTATAGTACCGTATAACCAGAGTAAATTAATAGACACCTAGATGGAAAGAAACATTCTATGATAATAAAGACCCGGAGCTCTTTGACTCGCCGGGTAAAACTCGTTTTCTCCTCTATTTCCAAGGATAATTCAATATAGACTATATACGGGGTGTTTCAGAATGATGTACACATAAAATACATATGGACGACAGGAGTTTTACCCGGCGAGTCACAGAGGACAGAGACCTTAAACGTTACAATTACCATTTTCCTTGACTTCTCGACCAAGAATATTGGCGATCGTGTCGCACGTCGTGCATATCCATTGTGATTTATATTTATCGTGAGAAGATGCCCCCATCGACAGGGATGGATGACCCGGTTGTCATGGAGGAAGCGGGGCTGGAGAGGAAGATGACGATGTCGGCCGCTTCGGAGGGTTGTACGGGTCGCTTGATGACCTGTCTGTCCAGAATTGCCTGCGTCTCCGTAATTATCGCCTTATTCGAGGACACGAACATCTCCTTTAACATGCAGGTTGGGGCAGGACTGATGCAGTTGACACGGATACCCGAATCACCCAGTTCCAACGCCATGCTCTTCGTCAGCATCAGCACTGCCGCTTTCGTACAACTGTACACCGAGATACCCTTCGACGGCGTCGTGTCAAACTGACCCGTTTTAACAAGGAAATTCGTATTAAATCCAGAATTAAACTCCCCTATTGAATTTAATCTTACTATTCTTTCATTGCTGAGTCTACGTTTAATGGAAAGCGAGCTTGATAATTAGCACTGTCATTAGGGGTAGGTTTAACAATAGAAGATATTTAAGATTTTTCTTTTGTAATTAGGGCTTGGGAAATATTTTTGTCAACCCTTTTTTTGGTGAACTTAAACCAAAAGCCTTTTAAATCCTATTTTTCGATAATATTTTTAAACATTTGTCAATAATAGGCTATTTGTCTGTTAGAGTGACAATTATAGTGTCAAATATATTGTCAATAACTTACGACAGATGAAATATTGACAATTGTAGCTCCTTTGGTTTTTTCGGCAGCCACAAGTCCTTTAACAACGGCCTGACTCACGTTCACAACGGCCTTGAAGTTGACGGTAAACAAGCTGAAAATTCCAAGTGTTAATTAGTGGCCTTTGTGTTGAAGAACAATTAACGGGATGATGCGAACTGTTTGAGTTATCATTTATATTTTTGTTCAGCTGGTCAACTATCGATTAGAGTTTAAGGCGGATCGAAATTGGGTAAAACCGCTCGTCATCAGACACGTCTAATAACATTTAAAGACGTTGTACGACACGATGGAAGCGTTTTAAAACAACAAAAGCCCAACGAAATATAGGTTTCAAATGCAAAAACCGTTCTGAAGTTAGACAAAGAGGTCGGACGGACAGACAAGGCCTTCACATAAAGAGGTTTCACCCCTTAATAAAAGATAATTTGTAACCCTTACTCGTCGATCTGTTCCTTGGTGACTTCGTCGAAGAAGCTGGTCCCCGAAATGGCAGCATTGTTGACGAGATGGTCAATGGGTGCAATAGCTTTGACCAATCGCTTCGTCTCGTCCCAATCTCTGAGGTCCACGTTCACCGTCGTCACGTTCGGAAATTCCTCCTTCAACGTTTCCAAATGCTTCTTGTTCTTGTCCAATGCAAATACCAACGCTCCGTGCTCGTAAAACTTCTTCACGATGGCGAAACCTAGGCCTATACATATTAAACAAGTCCATTTAATTTCAGAAATATAAACAACAACGGTCGATAATTTATTATTACTTGAGATCTCTCCTCGTAATAACTCGATTCACAATTTATGCAAACTACCAGTTTTTCTAAAAGTTCTACCATATTCGGTTCGGGCAAATACCTCCCTGCCAACATTTGGGACTCAATTTTGATTTTGAACCCCCAAGGGTCCAGCCAAGTCATAAATTAATGAGTTTAAATGAATTAAAAATTAAAAGTTTTAATCTCGATCCAAGCAAAATAAAACGAATTACCTTTCCCAGCCCCAGTAACAAGGACCCGTCGACCAGAGAAGCTTTTCGTGTAAACAGTTTCGAGGCCACCAGCACCAGCCATTTTTAAATCCGGAAAATATCTATTAATTTTTTTATTGAAATAAAAACAGAATTAATTGGGCAGGATATGAAATGAGAGGAGCTTCGTTGGCAGTCGTAGTGGAACTGAGCGTCTCGAAGACGTTCAAATGGACGGGGATCTCTCGAATTTGTTAAAAAAATTAGTAAGTTCTCGAGTCCTCATCATTATCATCCCTATCCGACTATCCGCGTATAGATCAAAGTCAGGAGAGGCAGGTAGGAATTAATTTATTAGCCATCTTAATTCTCATAAAAAGTTTCACACATTTTGCAGATGAAAGGAGCAGGGATTCGCTTAAGTTCCAACGACACGGAACAGAGATACTTTTACCTGCATAAAAAAATCCGGAAAAAACAGGAAAGTCGGTAGTTGTGGATATGGAATAATTATGTACGTAAATCCTGAAATAAGTCCCTCGGGCTGGTTATTTTGACAGTGGGAAATTATTTCGGGGTATGGTTAATTGGACGATGAACAAATTCCATAATACGTGCAAGGCAAATTGAATGATACTTAGGGTGGGGACTTATTGAGGTGAGGATGTATTTTTTAAATCTTCCGTCAAAGCGTTGGTGTTAATCCGAACCGGGGGTGCTTATTTCAGTTATTTCGGTATTTACAGTAAATACGTTAGCTGAGAGAAGAATCTTGGTAAGCCTCATTAAATAACACATAGTAATTTATTAGATTCTCACTCTCGACACCTTCGTAGCTTAAAAAATGAAAATGTTCCATCCCGTATTTTTCCGATCCTCTGTTTATGTCAGTAAGTAATTCGTACTTGTTGCCTGTTACTATGAATTGGGATAAGTTTTAACCGAGCAAAACCGCTCCAATTGCTAATTAGCCTAAAGTAAATTGAAATCTAAAGAGCTCATTTGGGAAGCAGAAAATGCTCTTGGAACCGATTTGCATAACCATTAATGCAAACTGATGCCTCAACTCCGTGAACCTTGTTCGTAAATACCGAATCATATCTTTAAACAGCTAGTGTTCTATATAACGTATTAGGAGACATAATTCTAAAGATCGTTACAGCTAGAGCTCCCAACGAATTGTAGGACGTAATACTGATGTAAATAGGGTGTTTATACTGCTGACGAAAATCAGGATGTGTGGAAAATGACATCTACAGTAGGTTGAAAGTAGGTGATAATAATTTCCGTTGTCAGTCAGAATAATAATCCAATGTAGCGGTCATCCACAGCAAAACAACAGTTTTTTGTTTTTGCACAATCTTTGCCAAATCGTTATTAGTCAGAGTCTGAGACTCTGAATTTTAGTTACAAAATAATTCCTTCGATGATTTATGAAGGAACATGCACGGCCTCATGTATTTTATGGCAGTTAAAAATTAAAATACAAAAACATAAGATACTGTATAAGATTAAATAGACCCCCTTTGGGCTCTATTTAGAAGGACTTTTTTTTTATTAAATGGCTTTGTTAACGTGTTAGTAGATGCATGGGTAGTGAGATTATGAGACGAATATTACGGTCATGTATCTGCAATATATTCATTACTGGTCAAGAATTGAAAAATCTATATGAGAAATGTTTTTCAGATATGTCGAAAATCCCACATTTGGCATTGTATTTATTTTCGAAAATTTTAGTTTCAGAAATAAGGCAGTCGAGAAAAGTTAGTCAAACTGATTGTTTTGAATATTTATCAATTCTATTGAGTCGGAAAATTTTAATTTAGGGGCAACTCTACAGAATGTGGGGGCCGATTCATTTGACTAGGGGGCTAGATCATTCAAAATAGGGGGCTAATTCCTATTTCGACTGTAAGCGCAAGTATTAAATCAGTAAAATTTAAACCGACATCTCGGTTTTATAATTACTGCTTCTAAATGGCCCTTAAATGGATAGCTATTATCTATATTATCAATTATCACAAGTCAGAGGATTTGAGTATTTTTACTTAAATTGACCTCTAATTTCCATTTCGATCACTCTCATCTGGCTGGAAACTGGAATATCTGACTGAACCTCTAACAAGATGCCAAGCCATATGAAACGAACTTAAAATGCCAAAAAATCAAGTAACTTTATCGTTGGAATATAGTAATCCAGAATTTTGCGATGATATAATAACTATAACGTCAAGTTTTATTTGCGGGATAAAATAGTTGCGGTATCGAAGGTATAGTTTCCGTATTACATTTCGTTCTCGATCAATTTTATACTAGAAACAATTAAAACTACAGCCTTTCATAGACACTTTTAAATCATGCGACATTTCGATTTTAAAGTTCCTCCTTCACGAGTTAAATGCTTGTGGACGACTTTTACAACTCTTAATTGTAATTAATCTAAATAAATTCTACCCCCTCGACTACGAAAGATCATTTTCAAGTTCTTGGTTTCGGTCGGCTTACATTAATTTAAAATACCAGGTGATTCGGAATACACGAATTTACGTGCAAATTACTATTGATAAGTGCATTTTACATTTTATAACTATGGAGCCGCAAAAGGTGAGACACTTCAAAATAAGTGTTGAGGTGTAAGTCCCCGATCAAGTGATCACATTTATAATAGAGTTTTAAATACCTCGTTGTTATTCTCAAAGACTAAATAAAGAATTACCACCATTTCCGGTTCCATTGTCGACATAATATTAATTATTACACACCTAATTTTTAAATCTATTTAATTTCCATTGAAATTGTTAGTTGTTCATCTTCTGAAATTACTCAAATTAACAGTGTATCTTTTCAATTGTCAATAATGTATTGCTTATTACTACAGCTATACGTTTGCCCGATAAGTAACAAAAGCTACCACATTATTTGTAATAAATGTTGAGGAGCACCAAGGATTATAATATTGAGACGTGGTGATTAGAGATTGTACCCATTTTCACATATTATTATAGGTACCTTTACAATCTAGCTTCAGTTACAGTTATCGTATGTCCTAAGCCTAACATAATGGACACTATTTGGGCGTTCAACGATGTAAGGGATAAAATATATCTAAGTAGGTAATTTCATGGTAATAATAGCTCGGCCAAATAACGTTTAGTAGACAAAACAAGGTAGAAAGAATTGAGACTCGATAGGTAGACATTAGCAACGCAACGGTGGAAAAACGTCGAATTTTCCAAGTTTTTAGCCCTATCAGATTTTACCCAAAAGTAGGTAGCGAGTTAACATTGGAAGGGCGAAAAATAGTATTGTGCTATAAATAGCGATTTTATAAAAAAAATAAACAGGAAGTTACTGTTGGGAGAGCTTATCGTAATTAACATGATCAAATTCGTCTATTTACATGTATTTTATACCTCAAATCCTTGGACACCCGAATCGTGTCCATTAATTGTAAACTGCTGTTATTGTATATATTCAGTTGATTTTAATCCTAGTAAGATAAATATATAATTTCATCTTCCAAAATCGACACAACTATCCATTTTAAAAAGAAACGGAGAAGTTTAAGATATGCTTAGCTCATTTTATATTGAAATTCCAAGGATTCCTTCATCTTGACGTCCGACTTTCGAAGATATAAGGTCAATCATAGATTGATTGCGGAATAGAATAATTGAATGAAATACAAAATAGCACGATAATATCTAGGTATGGTTACAAATTACAGTTACAGTAGCACAATTACTTACTAGCAATAAAAAAATGACAAGTTACTGAATGAGTTACTACTTCAAACACCCAACTTAAGTGCCAGGTATTAATTAGTAAAAAATAAGACTGCCTCAGAGTTGGTCAAAATCTCCTGATTGGTCCAATTAACCAATTTCATCTCCTTTCGTCATTAAGATTCAATCTATACAATTTCTGTATCAAACATGAATGATAGTAGTAGCTCAGTCGAGTTTGGTGAAGTCAGAATAATTATACGGAATTAACCAGAAGTTCCCCAAACGAAATAATTTAGCATTTAAGGATACATGCGCTAATAAGCACAGATCTATACTTCATTTTCAGGAATTCTTAAAAAAAATTGATTTGAGATAACGTTGTCTCGAACATAAGAAACGGCATACAACAATTCGGAACCGTTAAATAGTACAGCAGCTTCGGTACAATTAGGTTTTAGTGTTTGCATTATTACAACTTAATTACCACAATATGGTGACTAGGACCGGTTATTAAAATAAACCGTTTCCAGCAAACAGTCCTTCATCCGTCACTTCGATAGAGAATTTTCCAGCTCACAAACGAGCTCAGAAAGAGCTTGAAAATTCCAATAAATTGGATTTAAAAAATTGAGTTTTTCAAGTCATATTTTTAAATTAAAACAAATCTGTCTGTGTTCCTAAACACAGAAATATTTGATAAAGTCGCCAGGTTTGACAGGAACGAGTATAGGGAGTCCGCAGTCATGATGAGGTGTCGAGGGCTGGGTGGTCCAAAAGAGGAGGCCGCAGGATTTGCAGAGATTCAGTTCTTCGGCATATTCCTCTTTCCCAAGTCCGTAGCGACGCTTAAGCGTCTTGAACTTCAGTTTCCAATGTGGGTAGAAATCAGCGTCGCCCGCAGCGTCCTCCTCGCCGTCCGAGTTGTTATAGAAAGCGGAGGGGGGCGAGGACGATAGGACATCTTCGTCCACGTCCGGATTTTCAAAATTCAGGAAATGCTGATAATTTTGGAAATTTCGAAAGTTCTGGGAGCGTCGGTGATACTGGTAACTGTATGGGTTGGCCTTGCGAGGATAATTAGAGTTGTGGAACGGGGTCTGTTCCTTGAGTTTGAGGAGTTGGAGGTGAATGGTTTGGATTTGGTGAGGTGTGAAATGGTAGTTGCAGAGTTCTCGCCAAATCCGGTTCTCGTCCGCGATTTGACTGAAGAGGAGGTTAGAGTTCGAGAGGGCCTCGATGTCCTTATCATTGCTCAGTTTAAGGAGCACTTGACGGATCACTTCTTCCGGAAAATCTTGGATTCGGAGACCCTAGAATAGAAAATACAATTTTTAGACATGTTAGACGTCATTCGGCAGAGATAATGTTGTGATTTTCGTAATTAGCATCATCAAATTAGTCTATTTGCAATATTTTGTCCCTTCAATCGTTGGAAATCTAAACTTGCTTTAGATTAAATCTAACTGGGTATGTTTATCCAGCCTTATGTCAAAACCAAATTAACGACATATTCGGATTCCTAATGCCGTTAGAGCAGGATCCATTAAGACATGGAGCCATGTCATAAACACACTCTCAATATTAAATAGATTTAAAAACACAAGATGAATAACATTACAAATTTTCGACATCTGACATGGGATTAAATGAAGGTAGGTTAGTTAAGACGATAAATATAGTCATAAACAGGGCTTGTGATAACTATCAGAAACATAAAATGTTATAATTCATGATGTGCCCTGTTAAAATAAAATCGTATACTAATATTGAACATTCCATTAATTATCAAATAAAGATTTCAATTAACAGAACAACATTATTTTATGCAAATTTTGTCGAAGTTTACTTGCACTTCTTTTGACTTGTCCTGTGCAAAATGAACCTAATTCGTAAACTAATAATTAGCTTGGTTTGTTTAGTTCATTATTCTCATATTTTATAGATATCTAAAGACAAGAAGCAGTCTCAGCAATTAATGGGAATATCGATCATTCTAATTGAAATGAAAGAGGAATGATAATTAACTTGTTATCTTCATACGAGTTGGAATAGTTCATTAAGATCTGATAATCTAATCTCCTATATCTTGTTTCTTGTTTCTAGACCATAATATTTATTAACTTCAATTTGTATAAGGACGGAAGGATGTTCTGAATTTGCGAAATAATCTTTCACTTCCAATTTCCTATCGTATGATTGATTATCTTTAATTTACTTAAAATCCATTTAAACCTGATTTCTACTTTCTGCCTCAATAATTTTAGACTTTTTATTTATTTTTTAATTTATGCATTTTAGACTCCCTATTGATTGCCAGAAGATTTCCTCAAAAATCCTACTCGAAAAATTGTAAAATTGGAATATTTATTTTTAAACAAAAATCCATATTATACAATGTTGAACTTTACCATTATATGACGGCTTTATTTTTAGTTCGAGGTTGATTAATAAATGTATGGAGTATAGATGATCCTTTAGTTTTGTTGGGTTTAATGATTTAAACAAATGCATATCTTTTTTATTACAATTAAACATTAAAGACTAAAGAGGCTTATGTAAAGAGCCTCCTGTATCAGAAATCCAACAAATCATTCCTTTGATTTCACACATTTTAACTTTATATTCAATGATCGTAGTTAAGCTACTTCCAACATCATTTATGTTCCCAGTCAACTCGTTAACTTAATTGTTGGGGCTATTATCCCAACTGTTGGATTGTTAAATGTGGATTGTTGGCTTCCTTTATTGCATAAGAAGTACATAACTACATGATCGAGCTACATCCAATCAATTCTTGCATGTAATAATGGCTTTAATTTCGTGATCACTAATTTTATAAAACATATTCTATGTATTCTATAAACAGTGGAAACTGTACCTTATTGCCAGTCTCGAAATTGTCGTCTGTATTTGAGTTCAAAATCTTCTGAATGCTGGATTTATGCTCTTCCCAAAGTTTAGCGGACCCGAGTTGTCCGCCCCAAACTGGCTGGTTTTGCACGTTCTCTCTGTTAATTAATGGAGTCAATTTGTCAGGATAATTTAATTACTTCTCCGTCAGTTTATAATTATCCGGCTAGTAGCAGCAGACACAAAAAGACTCATTCCTATATCAATAAATCACGTATATTACAGTAGTTCACATAGCCCTAAAACGTTCACAAAATATGTCCCACCCAAATCGTCGTTTTTGGGGCATTTTTGCAAAATTCAATTTAAAGTTCAAAAACCTGAGACAGCTCTAAAATCGGTTTTTATGTGATTCTCTATAAGCCGAAGTATGTGATTATTTGCAACAAGAATCGCATGGGCATTTATTTAGGGTTTGTAGACTTTTTTGCTGGATATGTTCCTATGGGCATTTATTTAAGTACGTTTCTAGAGGTCTTTGAAGACATAATTCATGGATGATTCGTTTTACAGTCCATTAAAACATAATTTAGATCGAGAGGTCGTAGGACAGATGGACTGTGTTAATTGTTAATTGGATTATAATGTTTGCGTATTATTTACCGTATAGCCTGTAGGATATGTCCGACTTCTCCCTTCCAACCATTCTCTTTGGCATAAGCTGCCATTTCCTCGACGAGTTTAATGAGAATTCGCTGGACATTTCCAGGGAGGCAGTTCATGTTCAGGATTAGGAGTTGGATCATTCGGCAGGTGTAATTAAATCTACGGATGTCGTGACAGGCAGAGTAAAAGTCCAACTGCAGCAGTGCCTCCGACAACGTGTTCTGACGACGGATCTACACACAGGAATTAAGCACTTCATTAACTTCCATTTAATCACAATTAACGAATTTTAATTATGCTCTCAGGGATTGGACTTGGGATCTTTTGACACAATCCCAGGATTTTTGAACCGCTTTATTACCAGGGATTTCGAGTTTAGAGAAAAATAGAGCTATAAGAATTTAGCTGTTTTGAATTATTCTTACTGTTGTATTTAAAATAACTAATGAGTTCGTTAGTCATTGAATAGGTCAAAATTTATATACACCTTCAATGAGATAGAGATGGTAGGGATTTATTTGATGGTAGGGTAAGTTCTAATGATTTTATCCTCAACCCATTGACAATTGAGATACATTTCATGCATTCAATCAGTGATCATGGAATTATATTAATTATATCAAATCCTACTGCGAATTATAGTATTTTCCAAACCCTCTCATCTCCGGAATTAACTGAACAATACCTTTGTTATATTTTAATCTGCTATTCCATAGCATGCTATAAACATCCGTTTTATTCACAGAATTCTCTGGATTGATCATTAAAAATCCAAAACTAATGGTGAGCTCAACAAAGCTGAAGCTGACTGAACCATCTCGTAGTCTATGGGAGACCCCAAATGATATAAAATGATGCTTTGCACATTGTACATGGACACGGAGCAATTTAAAATGATTTCGTGAATAATTCACTCCTGGATCTGTCACATTAAAACGAGATGACGATGATAGAGCAAAGAGTCATTAGAACAGAAATTGAACGGATTTGCGAAGTTAGTCAACTCCAGAAATGAGTCAACAACCTTCAAACAATTGAATCCTAATGCCATCATTTCAACGGGGTTTTGGAAAAGTGCATAGTAACTGACTTTAGTCCAAAAATGGAGCATGACGAAATGACGATGACATACTGATCTCTTGTCATAGGGTCAAATAAATTAAACTTCGGCCGATTGCAAACGATCATTACAAAACAATCTGCTGTTTTTAATTCATATCAACCTTGTCGTCAACACTGAACTTGGAATCTTTGTTGTCATAAATAGAACAGCACGGGATTCTGATTTGAGGTCTTGATAAGCAATGATGTCGAATACGTAAATCGGTGGCAACAGTTGTGCAATTTGTTTGCAAAACCAAAAATGAAAATAGAATGACAGGACTTGGTCATAAATGATGATTTATTGATCTGACATTTGAACATTTGAACTCCACGTGAAACCAATACTGCAACTTCTAATCCCTTGGTTTTTTTAACCAAAACGCAGTTTGTATGAAATAAACGATGGGAAACAGCTTGAACTTGTAAAGTTCACAATATGTTATTTTGCAGATATTATTTATCTTATCTTCATCGTCAACAAAGAAGGAACAGGAATAATGACAACTCACCTCTCGAGTCGTCCTCGTCGTGACGTTATATTGCGGTTGCATTGACTCATCTGTGAACAAAACATTAAAAACGTTGTTTAAATTCGCAATTTTTAAAACATTAAAAATTTTAGGATAGTTGATGAACCAAAGAAGGTGCTTTGAACTCAGAAATGTGCCCAATTTTTTCTCATGATTATTTTCAGATTTTCGGCAGAGTTATGGGAAATGAATCCATAATTCATAGACCAGTAGTTTTTTGTCATGTTTTCTAATGGAGGTTTGAGCAGAGTATTGTTTTGAAACTGTAAAACTTAAATGAAGCTTTAAAGAAACCACATCTGTCAGTTTACGAGCCTCTCTCGTGTTTACGGATTAATGGATCATAACAAACGAGCTTTTAACGACAGAAATTGTTTGTGGCATTTTTTATGACTTTTTACAATTGGAATGAAATGTTTTTATTTAAAAAAAAATATGTTAAGTATCTTGTCAGGGGCAGGTCAAGGGTCACAGGTCCTTAAATGGTCACAGACCAATTTATTTTCCTTCCTTCGATTGCTCTTTTCCTGCGACGAATAAACTCCCCTGGTAATGACTGGCTGGATGCAACTAGACACTAATATGCTCCAAACCCTTCCAATGCCGTAAACCTGACAAGTTGACGTAACCCAGTCTGTAGGTTGATAAGCGTTGGATGCTTATTGTACTCCCGATTGAGTACTGTTAATGATATATGTGAAAATTAACTATGATTCTGCACTCCGAAATATCACCTTAACCCCTGCTCAATAAACACAACTGACGGGAAAACTTGGTAATTGTATCAAACAAATTACTACTATTTAATATTTCGAAGTTGGAAATTACAGAAAATCAAAATCACAAATATATTTTAAATTTCACTGAGAGCACACTTCCTCTCTCGCACGCGTCCTGAATCTTACTTTTTACATTTACCGCCATACCGGCCATCATGAATATCATATTCTCCATTATCATCAAAATACTCATCCATTAACCATAATATTCACTATTCTCCGCGACATTCTTCCCCCCGATGAGCGCAGCATCATCTTCACCCTGTACCATTAACTTGCATAGCTTTGCAATCGGGCGTCGGTATAATCCAAATTGAGTCTTGACATCAGCCACTCTTACCACTCCGTCTTTGCCCGGAAAGACTTCCATGATCCGTCCGAGCTGCCAAGTATTCCGGGGAGATTGATCATCGATGACAATGACAATGTCTCCAGTCCTCACTTCCGTCTTGGTCTCTAACCACTTCGTCTTCCTTATCAATGTTGGTCGATATTCTTTAATCCAACGATTCCAAAAAATGTCTGCTAGCCGTTGGGCTTGTCTCCAATGTTGTCGACGAAACAAATCACCGTCCTCGAATATTCCATTCTGTCTGTAGTCATCAATTCCGCTGCAGGTTCCGGCGTTCCAACCAATTAAAAAATGGTTAGGAGTGATGGCTTCCGGATCATTCGGGTCAACTGAAACTTCCGTTAAGGGTCGACTGTTGACAATAAATTCAACTTCCACGAGAAGCGTTTCCAGAACTTCTTTACTCACTTCTCGTTCGGCTGTGATCCCGTCTAGCGTCTTCTTCACCGATCCAACCATCCTTTCCCAAACACCTCCCATATGCGGAGCAGCAGGTGGATTAAAGTGCCACTGTATCCGATTTTGCAGTAGCTTCTGTTCCAAATCGGTCTGGTTAAGCTCTGCCAGTGCTTTCTTTAATTCATTGTTGGCACCATGAAAATTGGTGCCATTATCACTGTATAAATTTGCAGGTGCTCCTCTCCTGCAGCTCATCCTTTGAATTGCCATGATGGCAGAGTCTGTACTCAGCGATCAAGCCAATTCCAAGTGAATTGCTCTTGTTGATAAGCATGTAAATAGGGCTCCCCAGCATTTCACGTTTCTTCGACCTTCCTTTGTCATCATGGGTCCGAAGTAGTCCAATCCAGTATTAGTAAATGGCCTTAAATGAGACTTAAGACGCACAGCAGGTAGGTTGCCCATTTCCGTTATTATGGGCTTTGCCGAGCGTTTCTGGCAAGGCACACACTTTCTTGCTACGGACTTCACCAACTTATTGAGTCCGATAATCCAAAACTGCTGCCGGAGCTCATTTGCTATCGTGTTCTTTCCTTGATGACCATACTTGACATGAAAATATTCCACCATTAGAAGCACGAATCGATGCCTACCGTCCATAATAATTGGCGACCGTATGCACTCAGGAACATCCGGGTTACCGTTCATTCTGCCTTTCATGCGAATGATTCCCTCTCCGTCCAAATAAGCAGATAGCTTGAACAACTTGTTACTCTTCTTCAATGGCTTCCCCCCGTGAAACAGTCCAATCTCTTCCTGGAAGCATTGCTGTTGCACGATTTTCCACCAATACATTTCAGCTAAACGTATCTCCTCTAGGTCCAGTTCTCCTGACAGAGTTCTCTTGTTCTTGGCGATTATGTTCTTCTGGAACCTCTTCATATATGCAGTAGCTCGAATCAATCTCCAGTATCTGCTGAATCTATGTATATCGGGAGCAATAATCTCGATATCTTGAATGAGGCGAATTTCAACTTTCTCCTCAGGGTCATCGTGGATCTCTTCGCTCGTGAATATTTCCCTTTCCTTCGGCCAGATTTCTTCACTCTGGTAGAGAAATTCTGCCCCGCAAAACCATCGACTATTTGCGGTGATGTCTGACTCCAAATTATCTCTAGTGCCGTCATCAGCAACATTCAAAGCCGTAGGAACCCATCGCCATTCTGAAACGTCGGAAGATTCCATGATTTCACCCACACGGTGACTGACAAACTGCTTAAATCTTCGAGCATCATTTCTCAGCCATCGTAATACTGTAATTGAGTCCGACCAATATACAGTTTTGCCAATCTGTATTTGCAATTCTGACCTTATGGAACTTGCAAGTCGGGCACCCATCAACGCAGCTTGAAGTTCCAGTCTTGGAATGGACGCTGGCTTCAATGGCGTTACTCTTGTCTTGGCACAAATGATGTTGACATCTATTTCCTCTTCGCCACAGACCCTCAAAAAAGCAATAGCACAGTAGGCTTTCTCACTTGCATCGCAAAATATGTGCAACTGCACGTCCGTACTTCCTGGTATTCTGGGGGAATAACATCGGGGTATTTGTACTTCGGTTATTCCTCGAAGTTCCGTCAACCACTCCTGCCAGCGTTCGTTCATTACTTCGGTAATGTCATCGTCCCATCCTAGTCCGGCACGCCATACATCTTGCAACAATATTTTCGCTTTCACTACCAAATGTGAAACAAATCCGAGCGGGTCATAAACACTCATAACAAGTTTTAGGACTTCCCTTTTTGTCGGTCTTCGACTTCCGTCTAAAACTTCCTTTGGAACTTTGTGGAAGTTCAGTTTAAAGGTGAACTTATCGGCAACTGGGTCCCACCAAAGTCCAAGTATTCGGCCTGCTTCCATCACTTCTTCTGAAATATTCATGTCTTTCCATTCCTTGGCCCGAATGTCCTCTGGAATGGACTCCATCACCTCTCTATTGTTGCTAGTCCAGTTAACCACTTCGAAACTAGCCTTGGTGTTTACTAGGATGACTTCCTTAATCATCAGTTTGGCTTGATCAGTTGTTGGAGTAGAATCCAAATAATCATCTACATATAGCTTCTTCTGAATAGCTTCAGCTGCTCCAGGATATTCAGCTTTATGTTCGTCAGCGTTCTTGTTCTTCACAAACTGAGCTGAGCTTGGGGAACTCGTCATACCAAATACCATGACATTCATTTGATATATATCAGGTTCCCGATTTCGGTCTCTTCCACGCCATAAAAATCTCTGCGATGGAAGGTCTTCGTCCCTTATCACGACCCGATGAAACATATCCCGTATATCTCCGGCAAACGCGACTTCATACTGACGAAACTTCATCAAAACTCCGACTAGGGGGTTATTAAGGTCCGGTCCTTGCATCAGTGCACTATTCAAACTTACGCCGTTTGAAGTAGCTGCAGCATCAAACACCAGCCTCAGCTTTCCAGGTTTATTCGGATTCAAAACTCCGAAATGCGGAAGATACCAATTCCGATTCGTCTTTAACCTATCTTCCTCTTGATTCAATTTTCGTATGAAACCCTTCTGTAGGTATTCCTCCATTTTTGCGTAGTAAGGCTCCGCGAATTCCGCACTCCGGTCCATTTTCCTCTCTTGACAATGAAGTCGATGCATGGCCATAATTTTACTTTCTGGCAAAGTAATATCCGGCGATTTCCATAATAGACCGGTTTCGAATCTAGAACCATTTCCGATTCGCTTCGTTGTAGACTCCAGGATTTTAAGAGCACGACCGTCTTCCTTTGACTGTGGGTTGTTGCACGGAATTAATTTGACTCCAAAGTCATCCAAGGCAAAACTTTTCTTCACCAGTTGATGAAGCTCTTCATCATTCTCTTCTTGAGCGCTTATCATAAATACATGGGAAGTATTTTGTGACCTTATCTTGTACTGCAACCCTCCCAAGTACCATCCGATTCTAGACTTCATGGCTAAAGGTCCAACTGGTCCACCAACGCACTTCAACGGAGCAGTTAGATAGATACTGCCACTTCCAATTAAAATCCTTGGCTTGACATTTGTAAAGGATTTAATTGGCAAACCTTCCAAATGAGCCCACTGCTTACTCAGTTCCGGTATGTTCTGAGTGACCTGGCTGAGTCCAATGTCATTAACGGTTCTGACATTTCTCAAAGAGAACGGCTTTGCAGTCTCGAACGTCCCTTTGACCTCACAAGTCACCAATCTTGACTCTTCGTGTTTCTTTGTCTGGTGAATTCCTTTAGCCCACAAGGGAGACGAAACACCTTCTATTCCAAGTTCAATCCGAAGACCTTCTTCCATTAAGTCGATAGAAGATCCGGGATCCACGTACGCGTATTCTTTTACCATCTTTCCTGAATTTCCTTTGATGAAAACTTCGACTATCCCCATCAAGGTGTTTGAACCATTTTCATTTAACCGGATGACTTCCGGTTCCACAACTGTCAAAGAATTTATTTGTTCCTCACTGACTGGAGGTGTTCTTGGCCTGTCTTGGCTTTCTCTATTCTTCGGACTCGTTCCTCCATCCTTCTGCGGTCGATGTAAGAGGCGGTGGTGAGATTTTGAGCATCCACCTTCACCGCACTTTCTTTCTACAAATCTGCAATCTTTCATCATATGGCCAGTTCCCAGACATGAAATGCAAAGCCGTTTATCCTTGACAAGCTTGTCTCGGGTCTCCACTCTCTTGTTTTCGAATTCTGAACATTTCCAGATAGGATGGTCTGGAGATCCGCAACATGAACATTCTCTGTTGAATTTGTTGTTGGAGACGTCCTTCACAGCAAACACTCTCTGCTGATTTCCCCTATTCCTGGGTGGTTGTTCACGGTCCTTTTGACCTTTTTGAGCTTCATCACGTTGAACTCTTGGGAAATGTAGTTGACACATCATTGCAGTTCTTTCTGCTAGCCATTCAGAGAAAAATGTGAGGTTACGCTTTCTTAGGCTATCCGCTGAAATGTATTGAATCCAGAGCATACAAGTCGGTCCCGAGAGTTTGGATTCCAAGTCCCTCAGTAACTGCGGATTTGATAAATGATCTTGGCAACCTAGAGACTGGACGGTTTTTACCAAGTTCCTCACCGCCGTTCCAAATTCAATTCCCGTTTGATATTTGTCATCTCTCACAGGCTGCAGGTTCTTGACCTTCAAGATTAGCGATTCCACTATATATTCTGGTTGTCCAAAATGTGTCTTCAGAACACTCAGTATCTCCGGGACGTTTTCATGGGAGATGAGTAACGAGTGAACCGTCTCTAGCGCTGTACCGCGCAGGCATTTCCTTAGTCTGACCAAGTTTTCTTGAGGTGAAAATTCACAAATTTTCGTCGTTTCATTATATGTTGTAATGAACATTATCCAATCTTCAGGCCTTCCATTGAATATTGGTAGTTCTCTTCCATGGACTTGCCTTGCCAAAAACTTGTCGCTTCGATCTCCATAACGAGAGTGACTATCGCCTTTGCACTGATTGATTGCTTGTGCGAACATCGTAATAAGTCCGGAAGCGGAAACATCTGGTGCTGTTACTTCCGGTGTATTGATCTTTCCGGTAACCGAAGTCTCTTCAGCTTTCATTAACTCCTTTAGTTTCCGATCAGTTTCTGCCTGTTGCATAATTGCAAGCGACACTATTTTGTCTGCTTCAATTTGTTGCCTTGCAGTGTCACGTTTATGGCTTTCTGCTGTTAAAGTTGCAGCAACCAGCTCATCCTCTTCTCTCTTCTTTTGCTGTAGCAGTGTCTGGATAAGTTCAGTCCTCTCCTTCTCTGCTTTCTCCTTAGCTAATGCTGCCACTGCTAACTCCTTATTTGACGGTTGAATTCCCTCAAGGACAGATATTGAAGAATCTGTAATTTCTTCTGGAGTGACAAACGGAACGGATTTTGTATTCGGGGGTTCGTTATGTACATTTGTGTCAGGATTGATGTCCTCATCCGAATCCAAAAGCTGTTCAAAATCTTCCGCTATCTTCATCTTTGTTAACGCTGCTTGTTGCTGCAGGCATTTCCTCTCCTCAGCAATCGAAAACATAATTCTAGTTTCCTTAGCCTTCTGCAACTTCTTTTCGGTTCTCTTTAAACTAAGGTCTTGTTTAAGAGTTCTTAGCTGGCCCTTAGCTATTTCATCTTCTTCTTCGGTCATGGATACTCGAGATTCTGTTATTTCTTGAATTTGTTCTTCCAAAGAGCCAATGCAGATGTCGATTATTTCCATTTCTTCATTTAATGAAGCCTCGTCCTGAGTAAGCTTCTTTAACTCAGTATTCAACTCCATGTCTACTTCTTTTTCCAAAATCTGGCTTGAATACGAACCGTCTCCATCCTGAGAGGTCATTCTGGATCTCCTTGATCCATGTAACGACGGTGTAGGCGGACGACTCCCTGGTCCCGTCACGTTGGCTGAGGTAGGCGTTCCATTGCCATCTCCTTGCTGCCCAGATATCTTACTCCGTGTAAAATACCCTCCTTTGTTTGACATACTGCAACAGTCAAGCTACAACGTCGATTTCGACAGTTAATAAATTGTTTGGTACAAAAATGACGATCAGAACTTTCTTACGATTTTTGAAGTCCTTATTTTTGGTGTCGACTTAAACACGCATAGACAGCTGCTACTTAGTCTAGCAGTGACTGACGATTTCTGTGTTACGCAGCAGTCTCCAATGACGTCACCTCCTCCTCCAGCAACAGCAACTTCAAAGTTTCAAACTTCAAGATGACTCTACGATCTTCTGCTTCTCCACGGGCTAGAAGATCCGGTTCGAAGGACCAATGTCAGGGGCAGGTCAAGGGTCACAGGTCCTTAAATGGTCACAGACCAATTTATTTTCCTTCCTTCGATTGCTCTTTTCCTGCGACGAATAAACTCCCCTGGTAATGACTGGCTGGATGCAACTAGACACTAATATGCTCCAAACCCTTCCAATGCCGTAAACCTGACAAGTTGACGTAACCCAGTCTGTAGGTTGATAAGCGTTGGATGCTTATTGTACTCCCGATTGAGTACTGTTAATGATATATGTGAAAATTAACTATGATTCTGCACTCCGAAATATCACCTTAACCCCTGCTCAATAAACACAACTGACGGGAAAACTTGGTAATTGTATCAAACAAATTACTACTATTTAATATTTCGAAGTTGGAAATTACAGAAAATCAAAATCACAAATATATTTTAAATTTCACTGAGAGCACACTTCCTCTCTCGCACGCGTCCTGAATCTTACTTTTTACATTTACCGCCATACCGGCCATCATGAATATCATATTCTCCATTATCATCAAAATACTCATCCATTAACCATAATATTCACTATTCTCCGCGACATATCTGGAAATTTCCGCTCTGTTTAATATTTGGACTAACTTGCAATTATCTTAGTCATGACTTCACAACTCCTTAAAATACCCGAACTAGAAATTTTTACCAATAAACAGTCACATTTAATCAAGATTTAAAAAATAATCGAGTAGAAACGTATGAACTTACCTTTACAGCCATCCGAGTTTTGGAAATATCCGGATCTAAAAAATTAAGAAATTACTCATTTTAAACAGAATTTTTACTATTAAACTATGGTATTATCCCAGGCTGTGACTCCTTGGTATAGGCCGCCAAAATGAGTTTTACTGGATTTGCTGATCGCATTGCCCCAAAACAACCAGCATAGAATTGAATGCATGATAAAAGTGGAATCAAATACTTTTATCATGCATTCAATTCTATGCTGGTTGTTTTGGGGCAATCCGATCAGCAAATCCAGTAAAACTCATTTTGGCGGCCTATACCAAGGAGTCACAGCCTGGGATAATATAAAAAGGGTTTTGTGACATTAATTAAATTTTTAATCACATATCGATCTATCTATATGAATTTCAGAAGACAGATCTTTGACAGATTCAATTTTTTAATATTGTCCAATATAAAAAATGCCTTAACTAAAATCTTGACTAATTGCATCGGATTACCCAATAGATGAAACAAAGTGACTTAATTACAAAACCCAATTAATTCGGTATTAATTCCACCTAATCAAACTTCATCTAAATCCCTTTGTTCCAAATTGTATCTTTCAGAACGTCATTCTAAATCTAAACAAGAACAGGGCACTAATGCCTGTCTATCAATCACCCTTTAAAAAATCATTAATTAATTGCAATTAGTCAGCCCAGCCCAAAAGGACCTAGTAAATCAGACAGGAGTCATTAAATAATTAAATCGCAATATATAGATTGAGACTCGAGTTTAGTCCCTTGTAAATGCAAATCATCATTGTTGTTAATTCACAATCCCCATAACCAATCTCATTTTAATAATATAATTAGCAAACATCCTTCAGTTACTAATAATCCTATTAATAATGTACCATTGTCAATGAATTAGGAATAGCAATTCATAACGACTAACGATAACCAGGAAGGTTTATTTATTCCTATTTTAATGCATTTTTTCCGCAATTTTTTTAACTTCTTTGTAAGTCTGAAATAATCCTTTGTTTGCAAAATACTAGCTTCTATATGCTTTAACCATTTCAAGTTCGTTTAATATTCTATAGTCAATATGCAAATACAAATAACTCCCATTTCTGCATACCTATAACCTCTTCCTTGTTAAAATACGTGCAAGTCTGCAATTCACATACAATAATAACTCAAAATCCTCGGTATCAAATCTCAATGTAGGATAGGCTTATACTAACTAACTATGTAGTTAAAAATTAACATTAAAATTAACTATTAGTATTTAACTGAAGGTAAGAAGTTATTGTTAGGTATGTACTTGTATCCAGAGGGAATAAATGCCAAGGTCACCTCATAAGATGCATACTCCCTTCCTTAACTTTGATCTTTAAATATAATTAAGTCCAACAAGAACTTTGTACTTTACAATAAAAAATCATCGAGACATATTTAGGTTCTAAAAAAATACAAAGGATTATTCACAAGAGCTTAAATTTTGCTTCTCCATTAATTTTAACTGTGATTTTCGATGAAAATACAAAACAAATTTAAATTTAAAATTACCTGAGATAATTAAGGACTTTAGCTCGTTCCCATCCAGGGCCAATTTTGACCCACTGTTCTCCAGGAGATCTCCAGTCTTTTGAAATAAAAGGCATCTTCAAGTCCCTTCTCACTTTTGCTGAATTTTAACAAAACTTAAGGAAATTAATCCGATTTTTTTTCGATTTCCAACTCCGATTTTAGGAAATCAGGAGCCCATATTCGATTTTATCAGTCACTCTTCCAAGTAAGTTCCGTAACTTAATTTTACTTAGTTGTCACTTAAATTTTTTTGATCGAAGAATTGACAAAAATCTTTAAATCTAAAGAAAATATTTGTGCACTCAAATATTTCTCAAGGGAACAGAGGCTGTTAAGAAACGGTAAATCCGTACGGAAAAACCGTCTTAAAAGCTCCGTCTTGCTTTAATTCTGCAATTTTAACTCTGACTTCCGGACTGTCTAATAAATACACGAGAACTGAAATGCACAGTTTCAGTGGCAGAGAGGTTAATTAAAGCCTTAATGTTGCAATCACCCTTTCTTACGGAATTTTTACATAAGGAAATTATAGGATTTCGTTTCCTTAGGATGATATTAGTTCACATCTACTTCTTCCCCAGCTGAGTTTTGTTTAGCAACAGAGGTTTCACGTAATAATATCCAATATTATTCCTCTGGCTCGTGGAGACTCAATTCTTTTATTATTATTACATAGTAGAGTAGGAGACTCTTGTATTATTATCTTATTCAATTACTAAACTGATGTTTTATATGTACGATGGTTATTATTATTTATATGAAAGTTGGTGGACTGCTCAGTTAGTTGTCATGTAGTCTGAGTCTGGATGTAGAGTAGTTTGCCATAAGAGTTAGCTATTGAGGAAGGAGATTTCTGCAAAATAAAAGCAATTCAGCATTGGAACAACATTGGATTCTGATTCTGTATGGTTTGGTATAGGAGATCTGGGAGTAATAATATAACACTCTACTTCGTATTAGAATTTAGAAACCAAAGAGTTAACATTTTGCCAGGACTGATGTTTGTATATATTTATGTATAGTACATGTAGGTAGATGGATACGGACTTTTATAACGTTGACTTGATTGGTTGGTGGTGGTGGTGAAAAGTACTCGGTCGAGTAATTATGGGCCATTCAGTAAGGAATAAATAAATCAACTATGTATGGGGAATTATTTCGGTATTGATATTGAATTTAATGGAACTGGGGATAGGTATGGGTCCTTCAGGAAAGAGCATAGTCCACATGGCATGGGGAATTATTTCGGTAATTAGCTGACCGTTTCGGTATAGTCGGAACAGGGGCTTAACATTGTATTTACGGCGTAGACTGCTTGGACGTTATTTCGGATTATGCGAGTAATCATGAGCTATTTAGTATTCAGTAGTCAATATGGGGACTTATTTCGGTAATTATCTCACTTGGATGCCGTGTGTATGGATCATTTTAAAATCCTACTCCGACATGGGGACTTATTTATGTATTTACGAAAGTCACCCCATACGCAAACGTTAACCCACATGCTACGAGAGTCATGGGATATAAGGGCTCCTGGTGGGGACTTATTTCGATCTTTCCGATAACCCGTTCATATGTTAGCCCCCTGAGGTCCTAGTTTACGAATAGCCCCTGTCAATATAGAAGTGTATAGGGGATATCTGAGTCTGAGTTGGTTGGCTATTTGATTGCACATGTTCCTCGTCTCGAAATGTGCTCTGTTCCCTTCGAATAGAGATTGGCGAATTTTTGGTCTAGGAACTACGAGTTGGGAATTGGACACGTGAAACGAACTGCTTTTGGGGACAGAAATCGATAAGGATGCTCAAGACACGATCTCAATAGGCGGGGGTGGCTATACACAACAACTACTTACATCACTTATTTTTTTTTACTTTAAAGAAATGGGGATAAGAATGGACTTGAGTTTCAACACGGGTCTTATGTCTTATGAAGAGTTTAAATTCACTGACATGAGCCTGCTTTATGAACGAACCAGTGCTTCTAAATTCTGAAGAATTTTAAATTTTAAACGCTTTGGCATGGATCTTAAATGGTGATTCAGAAAAAATTAGAATTTTTTATGGTTTTATGTGCTTTTAAAGTTAATGCAGAGCCTAGAGTTTATAAATCCTGCAATCTATCTATTTCTGCAATACCCTATTTACTCCGTACGTTGTCAGTGTGATTAAAAAATCTCGATTGGGATGAGTTTACTTGTTACAATTACGATTCAAAATGCGCCATAGAACTTTTATTTATAAAAAATGTAGTCAGGAAGCATGATTTCAGTTTATTTTTAAGAACCAAAGACAAGACCGTGTAATCATACTAAACTATTAAAGGTTGAGTTTAGGCGTTTAGGTTGAAACTCCGTTAAATAAATTGTTCTTTAGTTTAAGCTTCGCTGTATCATTATACCTGGTAATGGCAATGAGTCACTATATCCTCCACCCAAATAAAAATAATAATACCTCTACTTGTTTTATTAAGAGTAATATTATTCTTTATATTTTTTAATGGTTGGCAAAGATGCAAAGAGTCTTTGACTGAGTCGAAGATTCGATTCACTTACAAAAATATTATTTATGTTACTAAATAAATGCAAATGAGTAAGTTAGAAGTGAAGATAGATCGTGATGGGTGTTGGTGTCAGAATTTAGTTTTTTTCAGGTTACAACAAAAAACGAGAAGTTGAGGATAAAAATATTTGATAATTAAAGGGATTACAAAATTAAGATTGGGAGTGACTAATTTTCATTGAGATTTTGTAAATTGGCAAATAAATAATCGTATTAAACTCTTGTGGACAATTAATGGCAAAAAATTACTGATGATCGAAGTTTTGAAATTTTGATCTGCATTTCACGAAAGTTCGTGGCTTATATTTGTATAGGAATCATCCAAATTTAGCGTATTATAATGATAATTTAGGCAATTAAAAATGAGAACGCACCCTGGAATAAATCCCCACCCTACTGACTGCATTTCGGTTCATTTTGAAGATCTGAATGAACCATACATCTTTCATAGAGGTTTGAGATTTATAAATCGCCAAATTCATATCCAGTAGCTTCGTTATTCCATGTTTTTAAATGTTATTTTATCAGCTAATTATTTATTTATTTAGGAGTTAAAACAATTTATGAAGGACCCTCGGCAGTTTCGAAATACAAGAGTTTAGAAATAGTCATGAATTCGTGATTCAGATGAGGAGAGAGATAAATCACAAAATTAAAGCTTGACTGACTTTCCTATTCTTCCTTTGATTGTCTTGCACTAAAACCATGTCCGCCTCTTATAATAATTACCTAATTGTCTCTTAAAAAGTAAAATCATAACCAAATTCGATGCAAAATGTAATCTAGATTATTAGCCAGATTTAGACAAGGAAGATTGGATCATAGCCTCAAAACGTGAGCTACTTTAGTCCATCCGCATCCATCCATGAATCAGAAAATGCTAAATTCGTCCTATGTATTTTGTCTTTTGACATTTAAGCCAGGAAATGCAGACTAAGGGCCTTCCATTAACACGTGTATCAAATTTATTGATAAAAATGTGTCTAATCTGAATGTAGGTTTCAAAATGTAACCCTAAATAAAATCCCATGTACTTAAATAAAATTTTGGAGGATTGGAAAGATGGTCAAAAAATGTATTAAAAAATGTTGAAAGGGTTCATCAAATCCCAACCGAATCCGAAATATATTCATTCTATCTCCATGTCTGGAATGTGTTTTTTGACTCGTCTACAGCCGTTACTATTTTGAGTCGCAGTGCAGGAGATGAAATCTGTGTAAATGCTGGAGTATGGATACAATAGTATCCGGGAAGAGTTAATAGGATGCAGTTTTGTGAGACGACCTTGTGAGGAGACGGGTTGTTCGGGATTTGAGGTCATCTTGTGCCAAGTTAAAGTGTGGGGAATCCCTAAGTTTGTAAGTAGATCAAGGACAGAGGAAGGAGACTATACCGAACCTCAAGGACAACATTCCTCCGACTGAATCCCTTTCCGGACAAACTACCCGGCAACCCTGAAACTCACAAGGGAACATTCCCAGCTGTACCACCCGGATATTTTTTTTAAATTCGACTCAATAGGCGGATGGGTACTATTGATGACTACAATCGTTTTGACCTAGCAAATATGGCAAGACGGTCAAGGACTGTGCAAGTGTTAGCAAGCGGTGAGAAGAGTGAAAGAGAAGAAGGTTGGCTTTTACTCTTTTCACCACTATTTTGGGTTTGCCCCAAAAGAGATAAGGAGTTAATATTGGAGGAGATGAAAAATTCTATTGAACCAGGAATAGTCGTTTCGTTGGACGATTTAATATTACAGTCTTTATAACAGAACCATCTTCTTCACCTCCCCGTCGATTGAACTAGGCCAAAACGATTTTAGTCACCAATAGTCTGTAATAAAGTATTATATTTTATATTGTTTCGAATGAGTTGGATTAAAAAATATCGTGGTTGTACAGTTGGGAAAGTCCCTTGCCAGGAACGACGAGAACCCTGGAACTGCGACAGTTCAGAAACCAAACTCCAGCATTTTTATACTCTATTCAATGGACTTTCATCGCCAAAACCAGATTTAATTACTAGTTTCCCCGGGGAGAGATATATATTGTTTCCAACTACAATTCAGGTCCGGCTAATCTAACATCAGTTGCAATTAATTCTCAAATTCATTAGCATTGATTCCATCCTTTTGTCCGAAAAACATCATTGTTAGACATTGCAAATGCTTTGGGATAGATTTATATAATTGAAATCAAATAAAAACAATATGTTTTACATAAAAATCAATGCGGCGAAGGTGAATGTAGTAGTCCCTACCCCCGTATATACCACTGGAGATGACGGTTGAAACCGTTGGACCGATAAGAAATGCTGGAGTTATTATTGGGGATTAAAATGATTTCAATTTATTATTTCATTCCTCAATTCATGCAAAAAATCTTCCTCTCATCTCATGGTGATGACACCTTGTTGAGTTAGAGGATTTGTGACCAAGAATAGTATTGACATTTCTCGTAATACATACATGAATTGGGTTTGTTGCTGTTGATGTTTATAAATTAAACTTCATAAACGATCGGGCAAAGCTGGAGGAAATGATGGAACTGAATCAATAGCCCTTCGAATAGTTTCGTACCTTAACACTCTCCGCGTTTTAAAAAAATACAAGGTCCTATAGATCCCAATCCTGACATTATTTCACATCTGCAAGGTGACTGCATAACTGCCTAGATACTAGATGAGCACATTAGGAACATATGCAATTCTTGCCACATTCGACATAAAATAAATAAAATGAGGTTTCCATTGTTATGGGCTTTCACGTTTAATCTGTCCAAAACTGGAATCGTAAACAGATGAGCGTTCTTCACTCTCTCGGCACAAGACGCGTCTTATTTAGAAATAGAATAGCACATTTAGTTATGTCACTGCCTAAATTTAGATTAAATACAGTTCGCAATTTAACAGGGAACCTTTCCAAGCGTTATCCTTATGAAATGATATCCTATAATTGAGAGAATTTAAAGAGGGCTATACATTGTTTGATTTTATTCCAAGCTGAATAAATGCAGAATGTTTATTATTGAAATCATCTCGACAGCTTTTCGAATGTTATTATAGTAGCATGATCCGTTGACACATTAACTGTTGCTGCGGTTGAAACTTTGAAACTTGAGGGCATATTTAATTGTCCGTTTCCTATAAATACAGAATAATGTTTCAGTTGTTGAAATACATTTTATTAATTTTTGTAGTTTTCCTCCATTATAGGCAAATTGAGAGAAAACGAATAATATTTTAAGATGAAGGTAATTTCTTTAAGCTCTAGCAATTTAAGATTCTATATATTTTGTCAAGCAGCCAAGACAAAACTCAAACAATTTCAATTTGTTGTTCCCTTAGGTGCTATTAATCGTAGCTTTGATCGCAACGATTGCAAGTGGTCAACAAAACGGTAAAACTACTCGGTACTGGGATTGTTGCAAGGTATTAAATTAATTTAATTGCATGGATCTGCTAATTACTGAAATAAAATAATTAAGCATTGCAAATTTACTTAAGTGAATTTTCTAATTGACATTTTAATACCACCTAGCCCTCGTGTGCCTGGGATGGCAAGGCTCCAGTAACTAAACCCGTCGATACTTGTGCCAAGGATGGAACAACCGTTCTTGGACCTAATGAACAAAGTGGTTGCAATAATGGACGTAAGACTCACTGAATTCTTGTTTTGAAATTTCTACAACAGTACATTTTAGGATCAAAACAAGAAAAATACCCAGATTTTTCGAGATTTTCAAAGAATGCTTTAAAGTTTAAAATGATGCATTTAATTTCCCGATAGCTGCCTATACCTGCAATAACAACCAACCCTGGGCAATCAACGATAACCTGTCGTATGGATTCGCAGCAGCTCATCTGACAGGTCAACAGGAATCGGACTGGTGTTGTGCATGTTACGAATTGACCTTCACTTCCGGTCCTGTCACCGGAAAGAAGCTCGTCGTTCAGATTACGAATACTGGCGGAGATCTTGGCGTAATTACATAACTAGTTCTAGCGGGGGGACTTAATAAAATTTTAGGGTATTTATGCATGATTTTATAATTTTCACTGATTTTCAGGAAAATCACTTCGATCTGCAAATCCCGGGTGGTGGTGTCGGACTTTTTAATGGATGTCAGCCTCAATGGGGTGCCCCAAGTCAGGGCTGGGGAGGTAGTTTTTATTCTATTATTTTTGCATTTAGATTTTAACTTGATTTAGTCTCGGAAACGTTCTAACAATCTCATTGTGTGCTTGATTATGTGTTTGTAAGTTTGATTTTAATGCTTCAGATCAATATGGAGGTGTCCACACAGTAGAGGAATGCGAACAACTCCCCGCACAAATCCGCGATGGGTATATGAAAGCAATAATGTCTCCAGATTTTAATTTAAAATGGTTTAATTATTAATTGCTAATTTAAAATGTCTAAAACACTAGATGCAAATGGAGATTCGGGTGGTTTCAAAATGCCGATAATCCATCCATGACCTTCCAGAAGGTTACCTGTCCTGCCGAACTGGAACAGCGAACTAATTGCCGTCGCAATTAAATATTGTTTTAATTCGTCATACATTTCGTCCATATTACAATTTAAAACAAAGATAGTACTGTTAAAATTAAAATAAATCAAATTTTCCATACATCACCGAATAGATAACGATTGAAAAGGAAACAGTGCAATAAATTCCGGATAAAAATGTGAAGGAAAAAAAGGAGCACGAGTTCGATTTATCCATATGTTTAACTCACAATAATGTCAGATAGTTACCTGCCTCCAAAATTAGTTTAAAATCCCTTAATTGCATATCAAATCCTCTTATCCAGGCATTATACAGATTATCTTATCAATTATTCAGATGACTTAATCCGTCCTCCCATAGGTTTGTCATGTGAGGGAGCCTTTATGATGTATAAATATAAGCTTCGACGCTCTCAAAATAATTAGCATTTAATTTCCAGCCAAGCATTTAAAAAAAACTTTTCCAAAATATTATAATTAAATCTTTTTGAAAAATGGCGAATTTACACAAAAATTGGTCCAGTATTCGCCTTACTCTCTATTTCGTCGTTTTGTGTCAACTAATTCAGAGTTCTGTTGGACACATGAATTTGATTTCGAAATCACAAGATAACTCAACGGCGGAGGAAATAATTTTGGAGACCCGTCTGGGTTCTTTGAAAGGTTACGTTTTGCAGAGTCGAGAGGAACGAGATTACTTTGCATTTTACAAAGTCCCCTATGCACGGCCTCCAATCGGTGACCTCCGATTTAAGGTTAATTTTTTTTTATTAAAGTCCTTGTGCTAGTTGACTCTCCGGATAAAACTCCTTGCGTCTATCTGTATAGTATAGTCAGACTATAGTCCATTGCTTTAGCATGGGGCTCGCTATAGAGGAAGAAACGAGTTTTACCCGGCGAGTCAACGAACACAAGGACTTTAAATTTTAAAAAATTATGACTAGAGACTGGACTTTCATACCTACCGTTTATAATAAAAAAAATTCTAGTCATATAATTATTTAATTTTAAAATTTTGATGAAAAAATGCAGGTACCCGAACTGGCAACAAAATGGGAAGGGATTCGTGACGAAAAGGAAGTGGGGACGCAGTGCATTCAGAAAAGCAAGTATTCGCCAATTGACGAAGCAGTTGGGGATGAAGATTGCTTGTATATGAACATTTATACTCCGAAGGTATTTCAAAAATATGTTAAATTTTATGAATTTTATTCCAAAAATTATTTTTAACGCTCTTTTCCAAATTAAATTCCTTTAAATTAAATATATCTGTAGATTCCAGCCGAAGGAGATGCCTTGTTGCCGACATTATTTTATATCCATGGAGGAGGTGGGTTGCGAAAACCAACTATAATTTTGTTTTAATTATTTTAATTTAATTAAAAGTATGTACAAATGACTGGATAGGATTTGTTGATGGAAATGGAAGTCGATATGGAGCCAAGTATTTCATGGATGAAGATGTAGTGCTAATTACCTTTCAGTACAGGTATATAGCTACCTAACCCTAACCAATAAATTTGATTGATATTCCATCTGATTTAATTTTTGTTGTATTTTCACCAGATTGGGCCCATTTGGTAAGCTGCTTTTAAAACTGGTCTTTAAAATCGGATCCATTTACATTCTTCCTAACTGGATGTAAAAAAAATTAACTATTAATAGGTTTCCTGAGTACTGAGGATGGGGAAATTGGTGGAAATATGGCGTTCAAAGATCAAATAATGGGATTGAAGTGGGTTCAGGAAAACGTGGAATATTTCGGTGGTGACCCAAACAGAGTCATGATATTCGGTGAGAAAGAATAAATACTGTAGATTAAAAATTTCAAAAACTCCTGATTTAATTTTTTTTAAATCGTTTTTAATTTAGGAAATTCGGCTGGAGGGTTCTCCGTCAGTCATTTAATGATTTCACCAATGGCAAACGGTACTGAAGAATTTTGGACAATAGATTTGAGTTGAGGATCACTAATTTGGGCTAAACGAGAAAAGTGTCATGACAGACGAGTCAGGCGACTAAGGTTGAGTTGTCTAAAATCCGACAACTTTGTCTCCTGGCACCTTTGTCTTGGCACTTCTGTCGCCTGAAAATTGTTGCTCTGATAAATTCGAAGCTGAGTCTTTCGTTACCTAATCAAATTACTTATTAAAATAAATTCCCATAAATTCTGATACGGGAATTTAATTTTAAAATTAGGGTATAATTTGGAAACTAAAATTTGAAAATTGGCAGGTCTTTTCCACACGGCGATAACCGAAAGCGGAGGTTCGTTCTGCCAAGCGCTTTTCGGTATCGACGCTGGGAAGAATTCATTTGCAGCGTTGTCCCAAGAAATGGGTTGTTCCTCTCCAAATCAAACGGAAGCGATTGAATGTCTCCGAGGGATAAATGCAAGTGATTTGGCAATTGTGAGGAGGGATGACATTCTCTACAATCTAGTTATCGAAGACTACGAAACGGATGATGTGGCTAATTTATTCATGCCCGACACACCCTACAACATGGTAGGGAGTGGACGAGTTAACAGGGTCCCGTGGATTATTGGAATTAATTCTGCCGAGTCTGTTGGAAGCTCATTAGGTACATTTTAAATACTCTTAAGCAAACAATTACAGCCGGGGTTTGTATTTTTTCGGAAAAAGATGGTCATTTCTGAAACTTTTCTGTGATTCAAACTAGTGTTTTGAAACGTTTAAACAAAATTTCATAAAAAAATCTCATTGCCCCAACCATAGAGCGAAATTATATATTTGAAAGTACTTAATCATGCTTTTCAAACGACGTATCACACGAATAGGTCTGTAATTTGACCGTTACGATCCTGCTCTTGAGGTCAGAAGGTGACCTCACTCCCAAATAGTACGAACCCCTGAACAGCCTTGGTACACATGGGGATGGGTTGCTATTTTGAAAAATCTTGACCTTTGAACTGGCCCCCTTGACCTTCTTCGAAAGGTCTTAAACGATTTCCAGAAAGAAAAATTTTAAAAAGTTGAGACGGACGGACGGACACAGTTCCTTCGCATAGTGCATCTATGATACGTAAACAAATGATCATTTCGTGTCCTGGTTACAGTTTACCTGACGGACCCTGCCTTCATCGAAGCATTAAACGCGGATTTCACGACAGTCGGTTCTCAGATTCTAGGGATTCGTGGTCCGGAAGCAGAGTCAATTCTAACGAAAGCCAAAGAACTCTATTTCGGAGACAAGAGGATTGGGAACGAGACGGAGAGGAACCTGACGAATCTGCTGTCGGATCGCAGCTTCGCTCATTGTTCAAAGGTTCAGGCCTCGATGCAGTCACAATATTCCGATGTCTACCTCTACTTCCTCACCAAAGAACCCGAAAAGAGCTATGCCGATCCAATCAAACCCGGATTCCCACCCGGAGAATATGGTAAAAATCATAAGTCCGAATATTTAATTTTAAAAATTAGGAAAATTAAAAAATAGTGAGGTGACTGGTCAGTCCCAAAGGTTCCAAAATACATTGTAAAGTCTATATTTTCGTTGACTCGCCGGGTAAAAATCCCGTCGTCATCTATAACCACTCCCACGTTAAAGCAACTGCAACAAATATGTTTTACCCGGTGAGTCAACTAGCACAGGGGCTTTAACATTAAATTGTATTAATTCTGTCCTGTCCAACTCTTCTTTAGGTGTTTCACATGCTGACGAGTTGCAGTTTATCTTTAATTACAACAGCTATCCTGAGTATCCAACCAATTCCTCTTACTATCCATTCTCCCGTCTTCTCGTTAAAATTTGGTCGGATTTTGCAACAACGGGGTAACTAACTTTACAGTGTATTTCACATGAACCTCTTAGAAGTTTTTTTTGCATTGATGAGCAACGGAATGCGAATGTTTTACAGGAAACCCTATGCTGTAAACGGAACGGTTTGGGAAACTGTACAACCGGGTCAAAGTCCAATCTCCTGGTTTGAACTAAATGAGATTCCAGGCTCCACAACTGTATTGCAATCTCGAATGGAGTTTTGGGATCAATTCGAGTCGGAAGATCTTAACTATGGCTGAAATGGTTCTACATCAAGAGATTCGATTTGAAAATCTTAGAATACTAAATTGCAATAAATACACTAATTTTATCCAAATGAATAATCGTGGGGAATAAACTCAATTAGTTAATTTAAAGCTCATTATCACTTAAAATGAATAATGCTGAGATTTTTAATAAAATTGAACGAAATTTCATTGTAATTTCACAGAAAAAAATGCTTTTTTGTATTTAACATATTCTCTTCATAAAAATCTCGTCAAAGGAACACGTGAAGTATAAAACCCCCAAGTGCTATAAAAAACTGTAGTTCCACGTGGTTGACATTTCCAGAGGCCTGACTTCTCGGAGTTTCATCACAAATGCCACAAGTCGGATGTAATCCTGACTCCAAGTTGTCCAACCACGTGGTCCAGACATTACACCACTTCCTCGGGTACCCATTAGGGTCACGGTACCGAACCATCGGGGTCACCGCCGTTTTATTCCAGTTATCAAGAAGCTGTAGCAGCTCCTTTACAGATTCCGGGTTTTCGGAAGCCACATTCCGTTGTTCGCAGGGGTCAAGATTGAGGTCAAAGAGACAGGGTCCGTTGTAGGGGTCACAGGTCACTGGTTCCAGGCCACGGGGGCACAGGACTTCCGCATTGTATTGCAGTTCCTTCATATAAGTCTTGTTGAGATTGAAACCGGAAGTGGCGAGTGCCTTCCCAGTGTAACTGTCCAGTATTTGGGGGATTAGGTCAATCCTATCCGGAGTATCACGACCTGAAGGACCGTACCAGGAATCCCAATTTCCACCGCCCAAATCGTTCGTTGATGTGTTGCCTTGATTTGAATCATGACGTTAGTGGAAAATTTGATGGTTTAATTTTGAACGATTTTTTGCACATTTTTCAGGAAGTTTTCATCGAAATAAGAGCTGTAATGAAATACCTTGAATTAATTTCCAGTTTTTGTGTCGAATCGCAGAATTGTTGTAAATGTCATCGATATTGTAAAGCATTGTCTCGACAGGAGAAGGAAGTCCTTCAGTAAACGTCTTCCACATGCTTTTTCCATCGATTTTCCCAAGTTTTTCTGCATCACCCCCTGAACATTTTTATTCACACGAATTGAGTTACTTCTCGGATTAAAATTGCACGTAATATTGTCAACAAATTAGTTAAATCTCGTTAATGAACAAACTTACCAGCAGCCTCGAATATAGTTGGGAGCCAATCCTCTGCATGAAACAGGTCTTTAGAAACTCGGTTTTGAATCAAAGGACTCCAGACGAGTCCAGCCAGTCGAGTACCACCTTCCCATAACGTGTTCTTTACCTATCACGATCATTCTTAATTTTTATTTAATTCTAGTCGTAAGATTGATTTTAATGTTAAGAACTTATAGGGAATCAATCGCTGTGGCAAGATTTTGTCCCATAACTGATTGAACCCCAAAATTTGAGATCATACCCCTCTCAAAGGCCAATTAGAGCCATGATTTAAATCGAATCCTTCAGGCGAAGCGCCATTATCCGACGCGAAAACGATTATCGAGTTTTGCAATAGATTCGTTTTTGCCAAAGCTTCGACAACGAGTCCCACTGATTCGTCCAGCTTATCCACCATCGCTATTTCAGCCAAAACATCAATTTTAATTTATAGTTAAAATAATGTCAGTTAATTAGTCTTCTCATAAGTCGTTATAAAATGCGTCTAAATCGTACCGGCATAAGTCCTCCTTTTGGAGTCCTTGATAGTGGGTTCAAACTTATCGACGGTTTCGATGGGGGCTTGAAGGGGCGTGTGGGGGTTGGCGGAATGGGGCGCAATGTGATTAATCATTAGGAACATCGGGGTTTCCTTAGCCTGATTCTCAATTATCCGTATAGCCTCTTGTGTGAATAGGTCAGTGCTGTTCCGATTTTAAATATTTTGGATCGAAATAAATGTCTTACTTTACAATCTCGATTAATAATTACTTTTAGACGCTGAAGAATTGTATACCTTGCCTTAAGGTTTTAAATCTTAACTTACTCGTATTTCCCAAAGGCATCGAAATGAACTTCTGAGTTGTTTCGAAAGTCGTATCCATACTCGCCCTACATAATACGTAAGATAAAGTTATCGGGAGTGAATTCTTTCACTTGGGGGTTTTATAAACCTCTCCCCGAAATAAACGCCCAACCCTCACCCCATTTTATTTAAAAAATAGAACCCCATGGGATTCTAATGTCAGATTAACTGTAATTAAATCTTACCCCGTCCAATGAGAAATGGTCATAGTAGTCCTGTTTCCCGATCCAATAGCCAAAGTGACTATCAAAGCCCCTGTTGGTCGGAGTGAAAGCTTTTCGTGCATGCCCCAAATGCCATTTCCCAACCAAATGGGTGGAATAGCCCAGCTCCTTTAGGAACTGGGGCAAAATCTTCTCTTTTGTGGGCAACCCCCCAGCAGAGGCCCCCATCACAACGTAATGTTGCATTCCTAATTACAATTAATTTAAAAATTAATTGGGGATTTAAAAATACGGTTGAAATTTTAATCAGTTTCACGCTCGCCTGTGTGAATCGGGTGCTTCCCTGTCATTACGGCTGCCCTCGTTCTATAAACCCAATGATTTGTGACATAGTGACATGATATTTTATTTCAGTTTTTAGTTAGGTTGAAATTTAATTGCGGTTTTGTAATTACGGAGTACAGAGTGGAGATCCGTAGTAACTATTTAAAATAATTCCAGTTAGTCCCAAAGCATCGATATTCGGGGTTGGGATTTGTGTCGATCCGTGAAAACTAAAGTCGTTCCATCCCTAAATTTATTAAATTTTCTTAGTCACTTCCTTAATTACAAATAATTAAAAAACACATCAGGGAACATTTAGAGATTGTTTTGGTCAAAATTCATAAAATACTATTTATTCATATTTCCATTATCGGCTTAATTTTAATTAAAATCAGAACCATACCGCATCATCAGCCATGATAAAGATGACATTTGGTTTCCCATCTCTACATAATGCTGGGGTAGCATTATAAACGAAATAAATTATTAAGAGCACAAACTTTACAAACCCAGCCATGCTTATATTGCTTATAAATGCAGTTCTTTAAAATATTTAATTTTTGTTAAAACATTTCAAAAATTATTTCTCTGATGGTAAATAAGCGTTGAAGAACTGTGAGAACCCTAGCTCGATACTAATCTGTCGTAACTCTGATGCTGGAAATGTTCCTGGAATTTTATTATAAAAAAAACTGGATTGTAATAAGTTTAAGAGATGCCGATGGCCGATTTGTGATCCTATATTGTATACAATTGCTATGCAAATACAATGGAATAAAAATACAGAAATGTTGGAGATTGACTTGGTTCAACCTGAAGGTTGTTTTTAAGAGCCGAGATGATGAGCTTAAGTTGCTTGGCAAGATAAAAAAAATACGTGCATCAGGTAGGTGCGTTAGTTATTCATGAGAATATAGTTATTCTTATCCGTTAGAATTAACTATAACTCCAACACTATGTACTACTCGATCTGAATAATATGAATTATGCACCTACTCTAGATTTTATAATTTACAGCTCAAACGTGGAGTCTGGATATAAGTTACATAGTCATCAGTAGCTATTATCGTGCAAGAGGTTTTAATTTTAATCGGCATTTGTGGAGGCAAAGATTTAAGCTTTATAAATACAGGATAAATACTCTAAATAAATTCCAGGGCCTTGCTTTTTAAACTTTGAATGTCGTAAATTATGGGATTAAGTATTTAATGGACATTTTATTATCTTGAATTAATGAGGTTACCGACGGTTTTTTTTTGTGAAAATTGGTAAGGACTTATTCCGGGATTACTGGATTTTATTTTAAACATTTATTTTTTTAGCAGATGCAGAGGAACGTAGGATTATAGTTTGTTTATTTCCCTTGAAGTATGTTTGAACACATGTATTTTTTATGATATTTTGTTGTATTTTTATGATTTCTTGGGTGGGATTTATCTTTTTATTGTTTAAACGTGCCATGGAGTGAAGAGCAGAAAATGTAAATATCTGAACCAAATTGACACTTCGATAAGTATTTTATTCAATTCATTCCGTGTCAATGAGTCCTGAATCATTCAGGACTCGTGAATTTTAATTATTTTAAACATAATATTGTCGAGAAAGAACGATAGAAGCACATTTATCGTTTTTAATGTGAACGAATATCAGATATTATGACTTCAATTTATGAAAACAACTTTATCCTATTGATTGACTGATTGATTGATCGGCTTTTATTTAAGTGTTATTCCTTGTTCAGTATATTTCCAGAGTGATCTTCCATTAGGAACACAAGGTTCCATACAAGGAGTAAATCATAAATTTTTATCTGCTTTTTATATATTATTTAGTACTGTTAGTATGCAAATTATGTTATTTAAAATTAGTTAGTAAATTGACTGACTTAATTGAACAATGTTTTATTAGTGATAAGTAGATAAAAATTTATGATTTACTCGTTGTGTGGAACCTAATGGAAGACCACTCTGGAAATGTACTGAATAAGGAATAACACTTTAAGGGTACCATTTAATGCAGCATAACCAATTGAAACTCACACAATCATTTATTGAAAACGGCATCATCTTACAATGGCGTAATTAAATCTTTTTTCCGTAAATAAAATGCATCTGTACGAGAGTTCATTATCCAATCAGTAATAGCCCTTAGAAAAGTTAATTGCAAAGTTTAAAATATTTCGAAAAACTGACCATAACTAACTCTTTAGCAGACTTTCAAAAAGTAAGATTTTTGTGATTTTTTTAATTTCGAATATTTTTTTAAAACGTCAAGATGAAATAAGACAGCTACTTTTTACGTCTTTGTAATTATTATCTTCTAGCTCATATCTTGAAAACATCAATCAGCTCTGATGTCTGAGAGTTGAGTGTTCAATAAAATCAATAAACGTTATAAAATCATTTGATGCTATTGTAGCTTTGTAGCAGTAGAGGCTAAAAATGTCCTAATCTTCCAGGTATCATAAACATCAAATTACTACTGAAATCGTAATACGATACAATCCCAAACTGTTGAAATTCGACACTAAATTCGACACCCAATTTAAGGCTTGTTTAAAAGAGTCCTATATAAGAAGATTATGTTAGGAAACTCTGTACCGTTCATGCTTGTCTTAATCTGAATGGTTCCAGAGATTACGTCAGATGCTCAAGTCAAGGCTGATGCATATCATTGTAAACTTTATCTGGAGTCTGTATTATATTAACATCAGCTGCATTAACTGATAGCCAACATTATACATATATAAATCCTTGAGATTTTTTTAAAGCTATACTCTCTTTAATTATAGCAATTTATTATTCATCTCACAAATAGTGTCGCTATCGTAAACTAAATTCAGTATTAAGTCCAATTAAAATAATTGTACGTCCTGTAGATTTGGCAATTTTATAAAATCCAACTTCAAAACTTATACAACCAGAATAAGACTTTAAAGACATTAAATTTAGTGTAGCAACATATTCAGATACAACAGAAGTCAACCCGTGATCTGCCTAATCGTAAGTGTATAATTATTTCAGATATCGCCAATATAAAAAGGAGTTTCACCGTAATAACTCCCCATATGGCCTATAAATTCTTTAAATGTTAAACTCTGCTCCGATTATACCAAATACTCCTATTTCATATTCCGGGGTTTTAAAACAATTAAATATTGATTGATTTAATTTATTTACATGAGTTATAAATATAAGACTCATTATACAGGAGTAGAAATAAGGTATTCCGTTACTGCATTTAGCATCCATAACAAAGTTAAAACTGTATATTTTGTGCTGGCATTGGACATTGATTAAAGATTTCCATATCTTACCCTCTGTAAAATCTTACGATAGAACACCTAATTATTAATTTAAGTTATTAAAAGAGCTGCAGCATACGTAAGAACTTGTAACAACATGGACCAAGGTCGACTTCAGAAAAAATTATGAATTTATAGATATTAACTTTTTACAGCAGCATACTATGTGCTTTTTTTTAAAATACACGGTACTTTAATTTAAAATTCAACAGGTTTTCAAAAATTTAATCTCCAAAAACCAGTAAAGATGATTATAGAAACGGCTCTAGTAGGAATTTTAATATTTCTAATACTATACATGTGTCACCGGTCATCCGACATGCCACCAGGTAAGTCCACTTTTAATTCCCTAAAAAATTAAGGAAACTTGAAATGACACTTGTTTAAATGTGTTTAAAAATGTTTTACTAAAATAATTACTTATCCCAGGACCACGACCCATCCCGGTTCTCGGTAATTTGGTTCAAGTCCTTGTGAAGGGAAGAAACCTGCCTTTTCTAGGGATGCATAAATTGAGTAAGGACTACGGTGGCATAATGACAGTTCGGATGGGATCTAAAGATATCGGTAAGGTATTCTTTGAGCTCTTTTATGAAATCTGTTGAGATTATATTCTAAATCATAGTTACATTCTTTGTCTAGTGGTTTTGAGCAGCTACGAGGTATTGAAAGAGACGATGATGAAAGACGAATGGTGCGGACGATTATGGAACCCCAATATACAAGCCAGATATCTCAACCAACGCATCGGTAATTATTATTTTAATTGCAATTAAATATAATTTCAATTACCCAGGTCCGACTTTCAAAACTACTTTCGTAAATCTTATATTATAAGTCGTTTTGAAATATAGTTATGAGCCATGACATTTGCAGTAGATTAAAAATATCTTTCTCTACCGTTGACTTGTCCAAACTGTCAGATCTAGCAGTTCAGTAATGAAATATTTTACCACAGTTCTTTCGGGTAGTGCCCCTTTGTTCATGCTGTGCTAAATATTTATTTTTTAAGGGGTGAAACCCCTTACTTTGTAGACTCGGTCCGTTCGTCTGTCCGTCTGTCTGTCCGTCCGTTTATGCTCTAACTTTTGAACGACTAAACTTTTTTAAATTCTTTTTGCGAATACTTATTCAATTTGTCCTGGCGCATTCTGAGTTTTAATTTGGCCGGATCGGGCACACCCCCTAGCTACAAAAAGCTCGAAACTAAAAACACATATAAATTTCAAATGTATAACATGTACATCTTCTACTTATTCCCATCCTTACATGAATAGGGAACCACGCCCACTGACATCGGGGGGTGTGCCCGCGCTATTTAGAGGAAATTGAAATTCAACGCTAAACGCCTTCCTGATACCAGGGAACACCCTAATGTGTACATGTACTTATACATCTGCACTTTTAGATGAGAAATGTAGCATTATTAATTTAAAATTTGTCGCCCGGTTTCACCCCTTTCGTACGTGCGTTTGCAACGGTTTATTTTTACTTGGCAGGGATAATATTTTTGGACGGTGATGCTTGGAAAGAGCAACGGCGATTCACAATCCGTCATCTAAGGGACTTTGGCTTTGGAAAGCAGGCTTTGATGGAAAAGGCAATTCACGATGAACTTGACGAAGTTACGGATCGACTTGGTCGAAAAATGGGCTCTTCTGACGAAACTCTTCTCGAAATGAGGACGTATTTCAATCTAAGTGTTTTAAATGTACTCTGGTTCATGATTGCTGGGACAAGGTATTCTCACGACGATGCGAAACTTATTTCTCTGATCGAGAAGGCGGAACTAATCTTTAAAACCACAAAACCAGGAGGTCTGGCTCTCATCTTCCCGTTCCTCGCTAAACTATTCCCGAAAATGTCTGGAACCGGACCCCAGTTGGCTGCTTATGCTGACCTACATTCATTCTTTAGGGTTCGTTTACATAATTAAAATAGGATTAAATTTAATCTGCCCCCTCTAAATATGAACATGCCCCCTAATGCGGATGAACTTGCCCCCACCGAGAATCAGCATGCTCACATTAAAATAAAATTTCCCAACTACTGTTATACACTATAAATGTGACAGTTTAGATAGTTTACAAACGAGTTGTATTGGATTGTTAAATTATCTTTAATATTAAAGTATTTATTTATGGGGGCAATTTCATCCTCGATGGGAGCATATTCATCCCAAGGTGGGGGCAGGTTCAGCCTGAGAGGGGGCAAGTTAAGAGTGGGGCAAGTTCATCCGAATTAGGGGGTAAATTCCCATTAATCCTAACACGTATTTTATTGATGACATAATTTTCAGGAATCGATCAGGGCACATAGAAAAAGCGAAAGTTACGGATCCTCAGCTCATTTCATGGATATCTTTTTACAAGAGATTGAGAAAGACAAGTCTCCCGAATTATTGTACTCAGGTACAGTTTTCCTTCAGATAGCCTTCAATTCAACACTTCAAAAAATTTAAAAAAACAACCTAACATTCCGTTTTAAATTTTTCCAATCATCAGAAGACCAACTGATCGCCCTCTGCACGGACTTGTTCGTGGCCGGAAGTGAGACGACAAGCAGTACTCTGGCATTCGCGATCCTCTATCTGATTCTCAATCCGGATGTGCAGGAAAAGCTTTATCGTGAGATTGTTGATTTGGTCGGAACTGAAGGACGAGTTAGCCTCGAACATCAATCAAAGTAACATAATTTGGGATATTTAAAAAAAAATATATATATATGCTTTAATATGCGAGTTATCATAAAGTACCAGTGTTTAAAAACGTGATTTTAAACCGTCCAATCTCCTTAGATTACCTTATACGGAAGCGACAATCATGGAAATCCATCGGCGTTGTTCAATAGCCCCCTTCACCCCGCCCCATCGGTCAACCAAGGACATTTCTTATCGAAACTACAAAATTCCCAAGGTAAGAGCTCTAACCTATTCTAAATACCGGCAATTTAACCTTTAATATTTTTGACAAAAAAATGTCTGTAATTCGTGTTTCAGGACACGATAGTCTTCGTTAACCTCTACTCCTTGAACATGGACGAGGGTCATTGGGGAGACCCGGAAGTGTTTCGACCCGAACGGTTCCTCAACGCTGATGGTTTGGTTCAGAGGGACGAGCATCTGATTCCGTTCGGAATGGGAAAGCGGGTTTGTCTCGGAGAGTCCTTGGCCAAAATGACCATTTTCCTCTACCTCACAACTCTGGTCAAGAAATTCAAATTCGAAACCGTTCCTGGGCAACCCCTCCCGACCACCGAACCGTTGGCCGGGATGAGCTTGTCCCCCAAACCTTATCAAGTTATCGTCAAAACTCGACAGTGATTAACTTGTTTCAATTAAATTCAACTACCATATTCAACTGAATGCGATATAAAATACGTGTTGCATATTGCTTTCGATACCTTTGCCTTTAATTAATCAATCTTATTCTGAAATTATTTGTCAAATGCTATCTAAATTAGTGTACTTACTTCAAATTATCGAATGGCTTCAATCTATCTGCTTATAATTGCAATTATTGGATTTACACGTCCTGATTGGTTGCACTGTCTTAACTTCTAAAATACTCTACAATTTTAAACTATTATTGGTTAAAATAAAAAGGACTACAATACAGTTTATGTTGTGATTTAATGTGATTGGGGTTTAGATATAGGGATTGTGCAGTAGTCATCTATGGTGGTAGTCCACCAGATAACATCCAATAAATTAATATTCAAAATAAACGGCAGTAAATAAATAAAACACGTACATTCTATACATTATTGTAAAGAATTTGAGCTTTACAACACGATTTCAAAAATTATGTACTTTAATTTTCATTTGGGTTTTCTTCTTCAACTTTAACTGCAAATTAGTTGTCGGGTCCAAGATTCTTAAGATATGCTTTTTTTTGAACTATCGTTCCATCTAATAGTAAAAAAAATTAAAAATTAATCTCATATTCTGATTTATAAATGGAAAAGACTGTTTATTTGTAATAAATAAATTGCATTTACGAACCAAACTGGCAAAACACATGCATTCAAGTCCTTAATTATTCCCGATATTTGGAAATGTCGATAATTCCGGCCGCAAGGTTCCATTCTCGAATCCCGTTTTCGACGACAAGTCCATTGGTGACGTAAGGGTCGTTGTCGATGAATTCCCTGACTTGGTCCTTCGTCCCTTTGAAAATGAATCCGGCCCCATCGACGGGATTCGCAAAGGCCCCGCCCAGTAGAATATGACCCCGACCCTCGTACACCTGGAAATGGGCGCGGTGGCTGGGCCAATGGGGCGCTAATCTCGCCATCACATTCTCCCCCTGAGCTTCGTATAAAACCAACCAAAACTTATTCCTAGGTTTTGAAGTAGAATCTGTCGTTTTGGGATTTGACGATAAGGGCGAAGACGAGGAAATTAGCCTCTGGAATTGGCTCCTATTCCCATGATTTAGATGCAACTTTAAGGAAGATAAAATTAAACTTCTCATTTTAGAAATATGGCAGCTTCTAATTAATAATTAACTGTGATTATTGTAATTTGAATAAATTGTATTATAATTAACTTAAAATCAAAGTTCTACTCTCATTTGACGAGACATGTATTTTATATTTGCAGGATCAGACATAAAGGACCTTGAGATCATCATCACTCTATCTTCAGACTGAATTGATATGTAACATGTTCAACTGATACAGTATTATTATGTGTAGTTTTATTTGCCAATTTTTTGCATGGGACTGACTAAATAATATAATGGAAAAGGCGAGACTACTTTGTTTAGTTACAGTGTTATCTAATGGACGTATTGATAAATGAAGTTCAGAAGTTAATTTGGAGATAATTGAATTCTGATTTATGGATTCAGACAATATTTCGTTTCTGATTTAATTTATGTCAAAATCAATCTCCTGGTCAGAAGAAATGCATACGGACATAAAAGCCAAATCGGACTCCTTATTAAATTCATTTAGCCTCCGCAGTTATTTGAAACTTAAATTTTGCTAAAAGGATGAAACTACCACCTAATTAGACGAAACAAAGAAAAAGATGAAGCACACATCTAAAGTGGCTTTTTCAACCACCTTTTCTGATGTATCTGTATATCTAAAAGAATGGCTCATGTTAATTAGAACAAAAATGTATGGAAACGCAATTAATTTGACTCCTTTTTAATGAAATAAAACACGGATTTTAAAGCATTTAAGGTAAGGCACTTGATTAAATACAATAAGTACATTGTCTGATTATTGTCTATTTAAAAGTTTCATGATTTCTGCAACTCGATTTTATGCAAGGACATGAAGTTATCTTCGCAGTTGTTCATAATTTATTTATCATCTGGATAATAATATGTCGTTACAATGTACTACGTTTCTATAAAATAATATTACTCTGGGATCTGTGATGTCTTTGAATAAAATCAATTTAATCCGGATTTTTATGGAACTCATGACTCGGTAAAACCCCAAGGAATTAAAACGCCATAACCCTGAACCTGAACTTGACTAAACAATTAAGTGTCAAAGTGTCAACGACATGCCTCCCAAATCCCGAACCGTCTTAACAATTCAAGACAATCACCAACTGCTCTCCAATTCTTCAAATGCCATATTTTTAGACATTGTAACAAGTTATTTGCATTTCAATTCAAGCATCAAATCATATTCCTATTATACTTAAAATTGACTGATGTTTAGAAAGCTTATGAATAATTTTTTCTGCTAAATATAAAACACCATTCCATATTATTCAGAAATTCTTAATCCAACCAATATATAAGGAGAGGGTTTAAATGTTTAAAATCCAGAACCCAACTCCACTCCGAAAGCACTCCGGGCAAAACTTAGGTTCCTTCGATCCATTAAATCATCTAATTTTCAGACAATTTTACGGTTTATCTAACCTCGGTAAGATGAAGACTGTAATTGGAATTTTAGCCGTTCTGGCTGTGGCCAATGTCGGTAATGCGAGTCTTCTGGGTAGCCTCACAGGCATCACGAATGGGTTGACAGGTCTTGTTACCAACACTCTCCAAAGCCTTGAACAACTCGTCGGTAACCCCACCGAATTATTGAAACTCGATCCCCTGAAACTCACCGAGACTTTCAAGGTAACGTCTAAACTTCAAAACCATTTGCTCTTGTCTATTAAATGATTAAATCCCTAATTATCTGAAAAATTACAGGCCCTCTGTCCAGACGTCCCTATTTCGGACGAAGGGAACCTAGTGACTAAACTGCGGGAGACGATCACCCGAATCGCTAACGGAAATAGGACTGGCGTCAAAGAAGGTATAGCTTTTGAATTTGTACATTTATAGTGAAGAATTGAAGAGTTAATTGACGTTTGACCGTTTCCTAATTAAATATAGCAATTAACTGCCTGTCCCACTTGAACGCCAAAGAGTTCCGTGAAAAATATTTGACCCTTGTCATCCCCCTGAGTATTACCAACCGAACGGTGGCATCTGAAGCTACATCCCGTCGAAAGCGTCAAACGGTCCCAGCCTCCGTCGATTGGCGAAGCAGTGGCTACGTTACACCTGTCAAGAATCAGGGGTCTTGTGGCTCATGCTGGACCTTCTCTGCTGTAAGTCAAATATATGAAACACCCAAGGGATTGAACAAAGAAGGGTGGGGAATTATTCTGGGATGGGTAATTATTCTGGGGTGGGGAATTATTCCGGGGTGGGGAATTATTCCGGGGTTGGGAAGTTTTGGTTATTTGTCCTTGAATCCTTTAAACTAACGTAATTGATGTCAATTCGTTAATCAGACTGGAGCAATGGAAGGAGCACTGAAAAAGAAGACTGGAACTCTACCAAACTTGAGTGAACAGAATTTGCTGGACTGTGTTCGACGTAAGTAAATTTGATTTCCAAAACCCTTCAAATGAGTAGGGATGTACTTTGGGGTGGGGATTTATTCCGGAGTGAATCATCACGGCCAAGTTATGTGCTTTCAGGAATATACCTTTTACTAAAGCCTAAAGGATGAGGATCTATTTCGGGGAGTGGGGAATTATTCTATACATACTAACTAACAGAATTGAGATGTCATTTGCACCACAAATTATGGGTAATTAACGACAATTGCAGCGGATGCGGCTGGAAACGGATGTTGCTCGGGTTGCAATGGAGGGTGGATGACGGACGCTTATGCGTGGGTGACGAAGAACGGGGGCGTCCAGACCGGAGCGTCGTATCCCTACACTGGGACTCAGGGCGCTAGCTGCAAGTACAGCGCTGCCAGCACCGGCGGAAAGGTCACCTCATCCGTGTACACCAAAGCTGACGACGAGGCCGACCTCAAAACTAAGCTTGCTACCGTCGGACCCGTAAGACAAGCACTTGCTTTCTAATCAATTTACAAGATAAATGCTTAGCTATTTTTTATGAGGGCTTGATTGAACAATCGTGCTCAGAGAGTAGAGAAATAATTTTCCAGAAATTCCTCGTCTTCTAACCCTTGTAAGTAGGATTAGCGTATACCATTCTAAATTTTCAAGAAAATGTCACATCTTGTGGTTAATGTTAAATCCGTGGAACCACTTTCAAGGGTTAATAGTTAACTCCCAAAATACTCCAGATTTATTTTGGTTTTGAACGTCATCTCGAAATTCGGTACATTTCACTTGGTTCTTTACTGCCTGAAAAACGAAACTCGACATGACGGCAAACGGCTTCATGTTGGCATTGTGGCATTACAAACTAAACTATTTGAAGTTATTCTGACAATTTTGAGATCTTTAATCATGCTCCACGTTTTAACAGATTGCCATTGCCATTGACGCTTCTGAAATCCAGAGTTACAAAAGTGGAATCTTCAAATGCACAAAGAAAGAACTGAATCACGGTGTTTTGTTGGTCGGGTAAGTATTTCATAGACTATGGACATTATTATGTCAGCGACCCGAATCTACAGGCTCTGTTTTCTAAAGGTGTCAGACTTTGCATATAAATAATAAGTCCGACACCTTTAGAAAAGACACCCTGTATATGAATATGGCACGGTATTCGGATGATTCCAGCCCATCATTTCTGGCCCAGTTCTCGCCTATATGTGTACAAGTATGTTTGGGGCTGGAAAATGCACAGGGGCGGGGAATAATGGGCTGTAATCATCCGCAGTCCATTTCCGGCATAATATCCATAAAACAGAATGCTATGGTCGGAAATGGAATGCTACTGTCATTATTATTACTGTGATGTGTCATTTTAGTTACTCAATTAGTTGTGCATATATTTAATTATATCTATATAGTTACGGAGTTGATGCAGCTGGAGCCAAATTCTGGATCGTCAAGAATTCGTGGGGAACGACTTGGGGAGAACAGGGTTACATCCGGATTGCACGGGACAGTGCCAACTCCTGTGGAGTCGCCTCTGCTGCCAATTACCCAATTGCGTAATAAATTACCAAATTTTTATGGACTTAATCATAGTGAGATTTCAAAACGTAGAAAGAGTAGATTAATCAATTCATTGCTAAATAAATCGGAAAATTGTTCAAACTGCAACTCTCGGTGTTTTACCTGATTATTATCACGCTTCAGGCTTCACACATTACCGTGGATCAATAAAATCATATAGAACCAGTCCTACCAATCTTCAGTATAAAAAAAATGTCAACAAAATAAACCTTTGCAATTAACTCCGTCTGTATAACTACTCAAACTCAATACTCAATTACGAATACGCACCATGTCAGCCTTATTTTACAGAAGAAACAGGTAGTATTACGGCTTGCTCTAAAAAATCATGAAATAATCCAGACCGAGTTTTGATTTTCCAATTTCTTTAAACGGCAGGGTTTGTATTTCGTCGAATTCCATTCAAAACGGAAAGAATATTGGTCAAACTACGAAAAATTACGATCTAGTAAACAGAACTTAATCCTGATTATATTTTAAGTTTTGCATACCAACCAGGCTTACAATTCCAACTTACTTTATTATAAATGTAGAATCATTTTTATGGGTGGGCCTTTATTTCGATGTGGGGGGTGTTATATTTTAAACCCAGAACGAGCATTGTTTTAATGCTAGGGATAGGGTTCTATTTCAGGATTTACAGTTGATCTCTTTACAGGAATTTGCTTTCGTATTCGGAGAAACGGCAATAGTTTTATAACTTATTTAAAACATTCTACACAATCATATTTTTTAATTTAAAACATTTCGAATCTATTGGTTTAGCAATGTTCCTACTGATCCTGTCAATAGATTTTCATATTAAATGCATATCACTTGCGATTTTAACTGCATGAGGAGGCAGTAGTTCCCACGGCTAAACCTGCAGCTCCTTCATTCCTCAATCTTTTCAAATGCTACTTTAACGTTGACTTTTTTAACTCCGTAGGATGAATGCAGATCGTAAATGATCCAAGTCAGTCTTGGCTAAAAAGCAGATAAACATATTGTTAAATGTCTCTATATAAGAAGTGGGGGTCTAAAAAACCACGATTGTGAATTGGCAAAACGTGGTCTGGCAGTCCGAAAGTTGGTCTCCTTCAGAATCCCATAGCACCTCTCCTATACATCAGATCCTATATATAGGAACACTCTTAATCTTAATTTATCTTAAATATTTTAAAATAAACGACATTTCATAATTCCATAGATAATTGTAGGAAATAAAGAAGCCTTCTCAGATACTCATCTACTCATCTCTCCAACGAGAGAGTCATTTCAAAGGTGAATATAAAATATCATATAAAGATTTTGATGGTTCTTCATCGATCCTCTTTGTTATCCTCAAGTTCCTCAACGTCTCGATTAATTGTCAGCCGAAAGTGAAGACGTGAAGGCTGCAGTTGCATGTTCATACCTCACCTCGCAACACCAGCATTTTAATTCAAGATTATCTGATTCAATTTGACGTTTTAAAAACAAAAACAAAATTTTAACTCAAAGTTGACAATTTTAAATCATTTAAAAAATATAATTGCGACACTTAAAAACGTAATTAATTGTAAAATATCCTAATTATGGAGTGGTTCTCATCTCTCCAATTAGCCAAAGGGGCAAATGCATACAGTTTGTATGTCTTGGCTCTACTTCTATTTGCATATCTACTCAATCAGTTGGACCGATACGCCTTGGCTATTGTAACTAAACCGGCTGCTCAGGTAACTTAAACTTTTAGCTTAACTATAATTTATTTTACTAATTTATTTCAAAACTGCAAATAACCTGCAAAGGTAATGTCACAAAAATTCTAGTCCTTTAATTAAATAGTTGCATTTACTCTAAAATAGAACAATGCGATACTTGAAAGTATAAACTATTCCATTCACTCTTGACTAAATATTCGATTTTAATTCTAAATTCTAATTAAAAGATTTGTTTTATTTTAAACAGTTGAAATAAACAAATACAAAGTTGCACCTGCTATTTTTGGTAAATCAATCGTGAACCCTCAAGTCACATTCTTATATTATCTTCTAATTCATTGGAAAAGGAAAGTGCAAGCACAAAATTCAATTAGCCTTGCCTGATTATTGTTTCAACGATCTTTTATAAATTGTGTCAATTGTAAATGAGACTGGGATTAAACCCCAATCATTAATCATTGTACTGAATGAGGGCTGTTTATAAACGATTGTGTTCATTAATTCGATGTTGAAGTTGTGGTTTAGCTGAGGGACCATTTTATTAAGGTGTGAAACCCCTTATTGTTTTCACTCTGTCCGTCCGTCCGTGTGTCCGTCCGTCCGTCCGTGCTCTAGCGTTCGAACGGTTCAACTTTTTCAAATTCTTTTTTCACATTTCGAAACTACCATGTGCTGGCCACAAGCCTATTGTTTTTGGAAAAAATTGGTAAAACCGATCGTTCATAGTACTTTCTCCACGTGGTTTCACCCCTTGCTTAACTGCGTTTGTAACGGTTTATTCCTGCCTCGAATTACTTTAAACTGCGATGTACCGTAATAGTTAAAATAGAATCTCATCAAATCTTACGCTCTAAAAGGTTACATATAATTTATTTTTATTTTAGTTAAACCTTGTCTTACTTAAAATGGATGAAAATTGAAAATGGAAAAATTGGCATCATACAAAATTAAGTTTACTACAGAATCTTGAGCAAAATTTCTACAGCTTTAGTTGAATACCGCCTAATCGTATTTCCGTCATTTAGAAAAAAGTAAACATTTAGAGCATATGATAATACTTTTCATATGAAGATTGACATAGCTTTTGAATGACCCTTGTCAAATGTATTTTGAATGTTTCTTTATTCAGAGCACAATACTAATGTATAAAGAATCTTTTATTAATATTTGAAAGCATAAATAAAAATAATTCAAAGTGCATCAAAGGGCAGAGGGCCTTTGTTAAGCATTCTTCCAATTGTTTAGGACAGTTAAGTAGGACAGCCTAGGACTCTAATTAAATGCAAATAATAATAGAAGAACAATAAATCCTATTCCTTTTCCTAAAAGGCTGAAATTGAAACCGAAATCTTATCAGTTAATGATGTCGTGAATTAAGCACAAAATACAATAGTTTCAATCTAGACTTATACCTTCGAGATTTAAGAATGCGATGTGCTGAACTATACTTCAATCAGTCCGCATATAAGTAACTCACCCATTCGGAAGACCTATTTAAGTAAACATAAAAATAAACAGCATATGGATATGAATGTCGAGTGAGAATTTAAATTTAAAGGTTACAAGGAAATCATACAATCTAAAATCAGATGCCAAATAACATTTAGTTATGCAAATACATGTCATTGCAAAAATGGTTTTAACAAAGTTGGAGAATCATCAGAATTCTTGAGTTTGACACTGTCAAAAAATTAAATGACAGTTTCGACCTTTGCCTAAATAACGCCTCCCCAAGGATTTGCAATAACTTATCTTACATTCTAATTTACAATTACCAAACAAAATCTTCTTTAGTTTTACTCGAAATTATTGTTAACTCATACTGACCACGCGTAGAAGATATTTCTGTACAATTCATCTTCCCAGCATTATAAAAAAGTTTTAATTTATTATCATCTCTTTGGTACAATCTTGACGAAGAAGCACATCTTGTTTTAAATCCAAGAATTTAAAATTGCCAATCATCGAAACGAGGCATTTCAGTTCATTAAATTTTTGAGGAAAACATTAATATTTTGTCTGGATTAAAAGGTAGCAAAAAATGAGATAAAAAAGCCTCGGGACATCGTAATTCGCAACTAATCTATCTTCGAGCCTAAAACTCTGGAAAAAGCGGAGTTACAGTAGATTGGACACGCGTAATTGTTGTTATGAGATGAAATAACAGGTTTCCAGACAAAACGTCACAATCACCACCTCCTCTCATTTCTTATATAAGAGGGGTTAACCTTAACTAACCTTCTGCCTTAACCGATTTGCCACGTGTTGAAAATTTAAATTCGTATAATATATCGATGAGAATAGTCAAGAATAATAATAACATGGACATTGCATAACTCAAAGTGACGCAGGGTCGGATTTTATAAGACAGGATTTTAAAACCTCTTGGAGATCAGAGATCATCACAACATCGATTGTTCTTATGTTATTATTGCATATTATTGTGAGTCGAACAATCGTGAGGTCTATCCATTTCTGGCGATAATGATGTAAACATGTAAACTGCTTTTGAATATATAATTGTCCAAGTTTTGCCAAAAATTTGCATAACCTTATCCAAGGGGAGGTTTTCAAATTGTCTGGACAAGAGTGGCATTACAATTTACAATTTCCAGCCGACTTGTTATGAATATTCGAGATGACGGCACTACTGTCCCATTTCCCATGATTTGTTATGATTACACTTATAAACTACAATGTGATAATAAATGTATGAAAAATTGCAAAACAACTTTGATAACGACTTGGAGGATAGGAATGTATTGGAATTAAGGAATTGAGCTGAGACGATTCTTTAATAATTTCGTAAAAATTGCGTGCTCTCTCTGGCCAATTATGAATAATCGGACAGAGGTAACACGAACCACGATTATATTAAAAGCTCCTTCACACATTTACTTTGTGTTCTCGTAAATCGGATAGGAGGTTTAGTTTTAGTTTTGAAAAACAAATGCAAAGTAGTCATAATCTTTTAATGAACCTGACTTTGCAGAGAAGACAATGAAATCTCTAGACTGGAGACAGTTCATATTCCCACGATCAAATATCTCATCACTCGACATAACATCAGCCTTATCATTAAGTTATGCATATCTGTCATAGTTTAATAACAACATTGCAATAAAAAGTCATAAACTCAAGACATAATCAAATTTCGGAGTTTGTTGCATAATAAGGATCTAATCATAAGCATATAAGATATTTAAAATTGAAATATGGAACTGTAATTTCTTAGCTGCTGTATCATACTTTGAAGCTGAAGACTAAGACGTTTTATTGTATTTAGCTCACAAGGGAACTTTTGCAACTGTACGACCACGATATTTTTTAAACTCCTTAAGAATTCAAAGCATCAACTTGATACAATAAACTCTAATTGATCATTTTGAGCAATAACATTCGGCTGTAATGTTCTTTTTGTTAAAAACTAGAAAGCTGTAGGAAGGAAGAAAAAAAAACTCCGAATTGTTCAGTTTTGCCTCATTTTCGGGTTTGACTCAAAACAACGATAGTTGAGATTGGAAGAGTCAAAAATAGTATTGCACCAGATCCAGTTTTTTCTCGCAAAATCCAAACGGAAATTTACTATTGGGATTTCTAAATACAGCCCTATTCTTGACCTTCCCACCGCTGTACTAGGTCAAAACGATTTTAATCGCTAATAGTCCGCATTTTAAAGGTTCTTGTTTTAAGTTGTTCGTTCGAATAATTTTTAGGATGATACAATTGAGAAAGTTTCCTTGTCAGTAAGTCTTGAACAATAACAGTGATGATGAGAAGGGTTAAATTACATTTACGTAACGATGGATAAATAGGTTGTGGTGGGCGTCCATCTCGTTTGGAGTTTTAAAATCAGTGAAGGATTAAGTTGTGTAATTGCTTATTCGAGCTTGTCATCCCAACTGTCAACATTTAACATTCCTTTATTTTACATATAAAACGTTCTCAGTTCTTATAATTGAACAACGCCGGAAGACAAAGATTCCTTCAACTATTTTTTGACAATCTTGACATCATTTAAGATTTGAAAAGCCTGCATAAAAGCAAGCCTATTTCGGGAAATCGTACAATCAAGTTAGTTCGACTCGTTTCGTCATTAAAACTAGAACTTTGAAACGATGTTCAGATTTTGTAACACTTTTGAATCAAATTCAAAGTGTGTTCAACGTATCTTACATCAAAACCAACGGTATTTTAACTTTAAAATGCGAATATAATCTTATGAAAAAATTGATAGATTGCAAATTGCAATGGAGATTAACGTCACCAACTTCTAATCTTACTCTTCATTTGAATAATCATTTGAATAAGAGGCAAAACTGGTTGTTAATTTTTTTACCTGTTCCCTTGCATAAGGAAATACTAGCGATTCACGAGATAAGTGTAAAGTGATAGTCATCTTTTTTTAAACGTTTTTTGAGAGGAGGATAGTTCGTCCTTTTCATTTCATTTCCGTTTGACAACGTGGAGGAGTTAGTCCAAATTTGCAGTTTCTGGCCTAATTTTCCTGGTTCAATTTCCAGAAAAAAAATGCTATTTTAAATTTCAAAGTTTTATAGTCCACAAGGAAGTAAGAAGCTATTAATCACTTAAGGTTTTATTAGACAAGGTGTTAAAAGTGACTGTATTGCTATAATAAAAGTAGCTTTGAGAATGTAGCCAGTTTAGTAACGTTGTTGACATGGGCAGTTCTTCAGTGACTCTAGTATTGGTTGGTTTGGGAGTGGTTGGAATTGAACATGAACCTTAACTTGTTTATTGATACGTTGTTACATTGAGTTAATGTACTCAAGACAATTATTTATTTATTTATTTAAAGTCCTAACCCTATTAATATGATAATTCGGATGAAGGTACTATTCTGCAATGCAAATAGTTACAATTTGTATGTGTTATTTGTGCTACTCCTCGCGTATTTCTCAGCTCAACTGGACCAGTTCTCGTTGACTACTACCTACACTGCGATTACTCAGGTATGGATAAGTCCAGTAAAATATTTGGCAACTTTGACAAAGCCATCGACAAAAGCGTTTTGGCGTCGTTCCTCATTTTAATTACATTGTTTTGGACCATGACCATCACAAGGCAGCGATTTACATGCACGAAAATACAACATTTAACTAAATCCTATAGATTTCAGGCTTTCCGTTTAAAAAGATTGGAGTTATTTTAAAATATAAACCTTTATATATAAGCGTTTTCTACGAAATTATTAAAAGCCATATTGATTTACTTGAAAAAATCCCCCCGGAATAAATCCCCATCCCATCCCTGAGCATCATTTGTGTGGCGAAAATATTTTAAAAACAAGATTTTGGTCATGACGAACCCGACACACCATTGAACTACATTTGTGTGTCTTCAAGTACCCCCACTGACACAATTTAAGGGGGTGTAACCAGCAGTATCGGGGCACTTTGAGATCAAAATGATCCTGAGACATCCCCATTTTTATTAACTTTGCTTACGTTCGTTTGTAACGATTTATTAATTAATTGGATTGGCTTGTGAAGAGTAAAATGTCACGATATCCCATCAATTGAATTTAACTTATTTTCATACAGAAATCGTTAGTCAGCAAGTTTCATTACATTTACTTTGTTGTTCAAACCATATAAACAAACCTAATCGTCCGCCACAACTGTCTGTATAGGTAAATAATTAGGATATTGATAGCATGAATGGAAACGTGACTTTCAAATCAAAGAATGGAATATATTTACATTAAGAGCTTTAATTTAAGTCTTTATAATACAGATTTACTGCTGATTTCCGTTTAAAACGTCGATGAAATAAAATGTGAATGATTAATGACATTACTAAAAAAAGCAACCTTCACGTCTTTCACTCATGAATTGTATTATTGTTTGGACAGGAAATACATTACGGGGATCAAGGATGTATGAAAAATGAATCTATTCTGGACAACCATCTCAAGTCCACAGATTGCCTTAATGTTGACGATGAAGCTCTGTAAGTGTTCACAAACCAACAAAATATTTGTTAAAATATATTATTTTAGTATTTATTTTAAAGGAGATAGATAACAATTAATTACGAATGTTACATAAAATTCAATGAATTCGCGTTTAAATGAGCTTGTGAAAAATTATGATCTCCCTGAAATAACTTTCCTTTGTTTTATTCAAACTAATCGCCCTTAATTTTTTAATGCGTTTAAGAAAACATGTTAGCAACTTCTGGAACAACAACCGACATTAAGTGATTCAGTCTTTATTGTACTTTTGTCAAAATTTTATTAAATTTTTTTGTAAACCGACGGATTAAAATTAAATGAACAGAAATAGCTTCATTTTTTAGTTTTACATTTTTCTCGATCAATTTAAATGAATATGTAATTGAGATTCTGCTTTGAATGACAGTTGTGAAAACGTGTACGAGAATGGTACGCATGGATGCAAGTGGGATTACACGGGCCAAGGATTTGATTATCAAATTCTGGCCGGTCCAATGTTCATTGGGATTTATACATTTGCGGCTATCCCTGTTGGGATCGGGGCCGACATTTACAATCGGAAGGTAATTACCATTCACCTAACCTAACCCAATCAACCTAAATTAACTAATTGCCTTAAATCCGTGGATAAGCATACTTCCGGAATAATCGCCCTGTCTTTTGCAACTCTTAACGGTTTATGTTTTTGTTCTGTAGATGATGATGGGAATCAGTGTTGCGTTTTGGTCCTTGTGTACGTTTCTGACCGGTTTCGTAGATTCCTATTGGCAACTTCTCGTGTTGAGATTCGGACTTGGCCTTGGGTAAATTACTAGAAATTAAATGGTTCAAAAGGTTTTATATTGAATTTGTTTTAAAATGATTATTTGGTCAATTACAGTCAGTCCGGATGTACCCCATTTGCAACTAGCATAATTTCCGACTACTTTTCGGAACAACTTCGTGGAGCAGCTCTTGGGGTTTACAATTGGGGGATTTACACCGGCTATTCCATGTCATTTGCCTTGGGGAACCTTATTACGAAGGCTAATATTAATGGACAGGTAGGAAATTTTATTTGTAATTTAAAAAAAATCATATTGGCAATTGCGATCGTGATTATGTGAAGCGATTATTTTCAACCTGTATATTCGTAATTATATCTTTTAGTAGATGACTTTTAGTGTAAGTCGCTATATTTATCTTACATTAATAAATGCCGAACTTTCAAAAATTAGGTCAAAAAATAGATCACTCAGGTCGTAAAAATAATAGTTAAATTTTAATATAAACCGTTTAGGGATGGAGATGGGTGTTCATAATTGCGGGTCTTCCAGGGATATTTCTGGGCTTCTTGATCATGTTCACTGTCAAAGAGCCGGAGAGAATGAAGTCCAAAACCGAAGGTACTAATTAAAATTAATATCTCTGATGAATTCATTATTTTTTTTTAATTAACACAATCATTTACTGGTTAAACACGTGTTTTTTATGAAATCTCAGAAGGAAGCAAGGATGGGAACACGGTTTGTAGTAAATTGTCGGAAGTTGCATCCTCGTTTTGCAGACCTTCCATCCTCCTCCTCTGCTTCGCCGGTTCGATTCGAAACGCTGCGGGTTATGTCTGGGCATACAACACTCAATACTATTTCGAAAGTATCAACGAAAGCCGAACGGATATTGCAGCTTGGCTCTCTTGGATTCCAATGGTCGGGGGTTCTATCGGTTAGATATTTAAATATTAAGGAAATTGTCCAAAACACCTAAATATTATCGTGAAACGGTTGAGCTTATTTTATGTGTTCTATACCATTTATAGGTGTTCTATTTGGAGGATTTATCTCCGACCGATTCGTTGTTCGAAGCGGCCCTCATGGGCGGATTTGGGTCTTAATCCTGAGTCAAATTCTGGCCGCTCCGTTTGCGGCTGGGGCCCTGCTGTTGCCCCCACCGTATGCTTATATCAGCCTCATTCCAACGTATATTATTGGTAATAAGTCCGGTCTGATTGTCTTAAGGATATTTCAAACTCTGAACTGCATTCCAGTTAAATAGCAATCTGTAATTTTATGTGATTTAGGTGAGATGTGGGTGAGCGTTACTCTTGCCGTTTTGGTGGAGTTAGTTCCATCAAAAATCAAGACCACTTCCGTTGCTGTCTACTTCTTCATCATTTCGAACATCGGAGGAAATATGCCTTTGCTGGTTCCACTTCTAACGCCGATCTTCAAAAGCTATGGATTTACCAAGGTCGAATCAATTCGATGTAAGATTTTGTCAAATTCTTACCGTTACCTGCCTACAATAATAATGGCTATCAAAGACCTATAATAGACACTACTATATCTGGGTGTCCAACAAGTCCAACCGTTTAAGGGAAATATGATTTGCGGATGATTGAGCCTAATCATTTGCGCCTGAATATATCAATTTATCAATGAACAATCATTTGAATATATTAGACACAAAATGTACATAGGCGCAATCGGTTAGGCGCAAATGACTAGCCGCAATCATGGGAATAGGATAATTTGACGTCAAAACTGTTGCAGGAATATGAATTCAAGGAGGAAATATTTATTTTAATTTCTATTGAGGAGACATAGTTCTAGTTATATACATTTGCACTAACCCGATAATGTTAATATCCGGATGATTGCAGCCCATTTTTGCAGCCCCGTTCATCCTTCAGCCCATAATATGCAACCCTTCCTATAATAATTTCAGAATAATTATGATCAATCATAATTAATCAACAATTTCAATTAAATAATTACGATTGTAATTATTGTAATAATTTTTTTGTAATTCAGAGTTCTACAACATATTATTATTTTGGTACAAGTTAAATATTTAATATTTCGTACATCGGTAATGCTACTACTACTAAATTGGTATTTCAAACCTACTAGCAGGTGAAATAGAAGAATGTCTGTAATAGTAGATTTTAACTCATTTCTAGATTACTCTCTCCAACAGATTAGTCTTTTGGTTTTTAAAAGTCAGTGTCGAATTACTGCTCACCGGTAATTGTCAATACGAAATGAATATTGTTTTGCCAAATAATGAAACATAATATATTAAACTAGGCAGCCACAGGCCCGAATCGGGCCTTATGATAACTCCGTGGATAACCGATATTAACAGTTAATTTCATACAGAAATTCTTAGAGGCGTGAACAAAATCAATAACCGTGCATACAGGGCAAGCTACTGAAGCGACGAATCCTATCTCTGAAGTCTGAAACTGAATGTTGCCCTTCAACTTGAAAGCACTCTGACTGATGGTACATTAGTTTATACCCTTGGTGCCCCACAACGGCCACAACCCCTTGTCCAAGGCGCCTAAGCATTCATTGTTTTAGAATCCCTTAACCTCGCAAATAAAATCAAAACACACTTTGATCCGGACTTTTAAACGTTAAGATCTTGATTACCTTCCCCATCACTACCTCATGTCAGTGTGAATACTACCAATGACTCAATATGTTTAAACGATTACGTCAAAAAAAAACGTTTTAAGGTCTGGGAAACAAAATTTACAAATTCTAAAACAGCGTTTCCAAATACATTTTAGTCGGAAGGAATTGTCAATCATAATGTCAGATGTTTTGTTTAAATTTGCCTTCTTGTCCGTGTTTAAGTTCATGGGTTCAAAATGTTTAAACTTTTAAATAACCAAAGTGTTTCTCGACGCCTGGAGCTGTAAATTGGTATGTCATTCCATGATTTTTTAATTTGACTTTTTCGACCGTTTTTGAGGTCAGAAATCAAAATTTTGATATTCCAACATCGCCAAGGTGTTTCTCAAGGGTTGGCGGTGTTTATTGATATGTCACACGGCCAATTCACGAAAAATTTAATCTGGGTCACGTGTGCCAAGGTCACAGGTCACGGATTTTCGAAATCTAATATAGCCTAAAGCCGTTCCGGATTTTTGTATGAATTTTTGGTCGTTTCGGTTTTTCGATAAGACAGCCCAGTTCCGAGTCTATATACCAACTATCAGATACAAACACCATACTTTTAGTTTTATGTAGTAGATTACCCTATGATTTACGATTATCAATCATATATTAAGGACTGCAAAACGTATATGATGGGCTGCAATCATCCGCAAATCCTCGAGAATAGAGTTACAATTAATTTACTAATTTTTGTCTTAACCATTCGCTATTGAAAATGTTGAATTACTAATTATTATTATGCTGTTAATTTTTCAGATACACTGTTAACGCTGTATCCTGGTGAATACGTTATGGGTTCGGCTTTGTTCCTTCTGACGCTCCTAGTATTGCAACGAGATATCCAGTACGTAAAAGCATTGGAAACTTCGAAACAAGCAAAACGTGATAGTATTATTACTACGGCGATGGAAAAGGGTATCCCAAATGATAACTTTGACATGACCCCTGAAGAAAAAGAACACACTAAAATGTAATATGTGCGTATTAAATTATTGTTACTAACCCTTACTATTTGATTACTAGTATAATTACGAACCTAAGCATACTAAGCATGCTACACATGGTTGGTATATTCTAAATATTAATAAAATTAGGAAAGATGAGTGCAGTATTATTTACAGATTATGGTTTGAATAGATTTGCGCTCACAAGGGAAGTGCCCGAGAGTTGAATTCCAGAATCGCTTGATTTTTTTGTAATGAATCTATATGCTATATGAACAGCTAATAGGAAAAAATTATCGGCCCAAATTAATACTAATTAATGTATAAAAAAATTGGGAGAATAGGAGCGCGCGGCCTAAAATGGCAATGTATTTTAAAGGAAACCTTCTCTGCCTGTCCGCCCAGGCCCCCACCTTTCCTTTCCCTTGCAAAAGCAGGGCCAGTTCTAGCTATGAAAAAGAAGCAAGGGTCCCAGAAAGCCATCCTCGCTCCCATTTTCACCCGCTACCTTTTCCCTAACAAGGGAGCTAAATGAAGACTCCGACTGACTTGATATTTAGGTATTTTTGCCTAGATATATTTTTATGTAGATGACAACAGTAAAAAAAATACCACAAAACCACATTGATATTTATTATCATAGTAATCATGTGTAACTGAAACACACCCCACAATAATACAAAACGAAACCAAAACCTCAAATTTATATTGCAAATAATAATTATACACAATATACCAATAATTTAGAAATATTCACAGCAGTTAAGGTTTAGGAAATATAATTGAAAATATAATATAAGTCGCTTTTGCGACTCCTGCTGTGGTGACGCAGGGTTGAACAATGTAGATTGAACCCAATATATCTCAAATTGCAAATACTGGATAACTAGTGGTCTCTTAGCGGCTCATTATTAGAACCATGCAGTTTCGGGTTTTCCTGAACCAACACATTCTCAATAACATTGGTTTCCATCATTGTCCATATCGACGAAGGGTGCAATGTAGAATGCGTCACGTCCAAACTTTGATTGTGTGACATCGGTATCTCAAAATGTTTACAGTTCTCCAGTTGGACTCCCTCATTACTAAAATTTACTTCCAAACCGAATAATCTTTTGACAATCCGAGTAATTGTCATTTTGAAACTTTTCTCTAAATGGCGTAGGACAAAATTCTGGAAATCCAAGTCATTTCCTGTTTGTAAACCCTCGTCTATGTACAAAACAATAAAAGCAGTCCTCCCGTATTTATCCTCATAGATGAACAAACAAGAGTCTTGCAGACATGGTCTGACTTTAACTCCAAAATCTTTGATTTGCTTGGATATGCCACAATCAGGGACTCTATTATTAATCATACATACCTTTCCTCAGTTTACAGACAAAGTCACAGGAGATTTTACAACCTTCTAGTTGAAACATTTAAACCTCGTCAGTCAATGTGGTGTTAGGAAAGGCTGTACTTACATCGGAAAGCACAAAGTAAAAGTTTTTAGCAGCCGCGACTGCTACCTCTGTTCTTACATTGTCATATCTGATGCCGCAGCAACAATCTTTTCATACTCCACTCTATAAGTCTGATCACATCCTCACCACTAGCTTTGCTTTATATCGTATTCCCACTTCAGGTAGTTTTTTTAGAAGACTCACATATCTCTAAGAGATTTTCTGTAAATTGGCCTTTTCACCAATTCAGGAAAACCAATTTAACCAACCAAGTGTCATTTGAAGCTGTCTATTAATTTCGCTTTTAATTGCCTCTTCCAAATCTATCTTATTTCAACCCGACATAGCTGTACGTCTTTGGTTATATAGGGCTTCCATCCACCGTTTAAGTTACTTGATCCGATTTTGGTTGAGCATCAAAGGCTCCGTTCATGCAGCCAAAACGATTTGGAGGAACATTTCTGTTCTTCCTGCTTGAGAATCGTTCCTATTCTCAACCTGGTTTTTTAGTGGTTAATCTTACTCTTTAAAGGACTCAATTAATTCCAGTTCATAAAGACCTTCATTCCAGTTCATGTTGCATGAGTTCAGCTTGCTCTACCCAAGACATAGTTGAAGCATAGTATAATTGATCACCTTGCATGGTTAGAACAAAAAATGTTTTGTTTCAAAACGTACTCATCTTTAAATGTTAAATTGTTTAGGATTAGACATTGTAATATAGAATAAGAGTTTAATTATAGTTATTTTATTACATGTTAGCTCTCAAAAGAAGAAAGTCATTCTATCTGTCATATATATATTATAAGCGGGCTACGAGGTGCTGATGATTTAATGTGCCTTAAGTGCTTAAAATAAAGTGTGATCTGTAACATTGGGTGATTGGGTGTTTGGACTTAGAATTTATTCTGTTTATTTCAATTTCTTAACTTATTCTCTTACGTCAACTCTTTAACTCTCGTATACACTATTATGCAGTAACTCTTCTGCCTCAACTCCTTAAAGACTCAACCTTCTCCCTCAACTCCATCAAGACTACTGTCCTGCTCTCACTCTCCAGACTTCCGTACATTGCTTCTGCACCTGCTGTCTAGACAGTCACATAACGCTCTCTTATCGCTTAACTTGCACAATTCGTTCTATCTTTATTACTTATACTTAATGTTTAACTACATTTAACTTATTCCCCTGTAGTAATATATTGAAATTTTAAAATATTTAAATTTGGGACGAATTCTTCTTAATCCACTTGTATTATGGGCTAGCAAGATTTGTTGGAATCTGCGTTTAATCTGAAGTTGGATTTAGGTTATGGTTATATTAGTTATCATAAACAATAACTTGTATCAATAGAAGACGTAAAAAGATAATAAATAAGCCCTTGTGAAAAGCTACACTCTGATTACAATAGCAAAATTTTATTGCAACATTACCTTTTGTTCCAACTAAAGGAGTTTCAGTTTTCCCGAAACTTTTTGGAGGTGCACTAAAAGGACTCAAGGAGTCTGTTCTATATTGAAACACTACAAATGTTTCTTTTTGTACAATGAAATCGACCTTTTTGGATTCGTCATCAACAAAGATACTTTAAAATCCGATCATAGAAAGCTTTAAGAAATTTCAAGTTGAAGCAACAGGAAGAGGATGTAGTCAATTTCTTCCAGAACAGTTACCAGAACAATTCATTCCGGTTATTACAACACCGGTAACTGCCAGACATATCACACATTTGGTCTGTTTTAACTTTAGTCTGTTTGCAATTACGTTCCAATTTTGTCATAAACATCTGGCAGCGTTTGTCTATTGGTTGAAACATTTCGGATTACATATTTTCTGTCGGAAGCAAGAAACAATGGGACATCAGAAACATTTTCATTTTATATGAAGTGAAACCAACAACTGTGGGATCGGTGATCTTTCTCCATAACACGGAAATACCCGTGTTTTCAATGACCATTGCACCTCGCATGGTTAGGAAAGTAAGGATCACTACCATTACACTCCAGATCATATTCTGTCTCTTGGGATCCACAATGATTCTAGATTATGTTTTTCTTATTCGAGTTTTTTAAGTTGGCTTATCCTGCAAGCGCATTCTATATCGCTTATCTACGATTCCTTGACAATGGATATTGTCAATTTATGGGCCAGTTGTCTTCTTTCAGGAACTTACTACACACTGACTTGCTCAATCTCAACAAGATAACGTATATAGTGATGTTTTATCGTGCTATTTCGTATTCTTGGCTAATTTCAAATCACTTCTGAGAATCTGTAGATATACATATAGATTCATTTTCAAGTCCAGTCATTTCTAGTTCTCGATAAAGCCTTGAAATCCATACAATTTATTTACATCTTTGAGCAAGTGCAATTCACTCTGAATCCGTGGAGGAAGGAGTGCAGAGGTTTGTCCCTTGCTTAACGAAATTTCTTGAAACAATAAATATTAACAAACACTTAGCAGTCAACTTTTTGGTTTGTTTATTGGATCGATGGTTTGCATCCACACATCTACAGATTTCGTCCCTCTCCATTTTTGTTAGAGAACACAATATTACAAGGTTATTGATCCCTAGTATATATTGTAGGATCTTCTTGGCCGTGTCCCAGTGAACCCTGTTATGACTTGTTGATAAATAGTGAACAAGCATATGCTATGTCTGGTCGAGTACATAAAGCTAGAAACAGCAGTGACCCAATTAGTTCTTGGTGGATACTAAAGGTGAGCGGCGCATGTATTTATTATGAGGGATGACTTGTGGATTACTCCAGGAAATAAGTATCCATGACTTAAAACGCTGCTGTTAAAAAATAGTTAGATAAAAATAGATTGCTGTTGTAACTTATATTTACTTTATTTATCTCAATTTACCTCAGAATATACATGTAACAATATTAATTATCACAATCAGTGACCTTCACTTATATAATTCTACTTAAGTTTACAAATCGACTCTTAAGAATACAACCGCCTGGCTTTGCTTCTCAATCTTAAGTCTCTTGGTTGACTTTTTGCAGCCGACCAACTTGCTCTCCTTCTCTTGACTTTGTATTTTTTCTGTGTACCTACATCTTATTGGTCTCCCATAAAATTATTTTCTCACAACGCAACACATCTTAGCATTATAGCTTAAACTAAATGTTTAACTTAAATTATAAAATAAAATTGAACAAGACCTTATCTGTTTACAAAATTGGATGAATAATGATAGACTTAAATTTTTATTTGATTTGAAAACTGATTTTAAAAGATGGTTAATGATTGTAGCTAAACCATTACTTATAAACAAAGCAACTGAGTTTACAATTACATGTAACGGTAATTCTTTAAAATGAGTTAACTCCTTAACAATTTTTGTGTTATATTTGATGACAAATTGGAGTAGACAGAACAAACAAAGTAACATCTGTTAAGTTAGTTCGGATTTCCCGGAATCTGATAAAAGCCCGGATTTGTCAGGTTCAGAAAAAATTACTGACTAAGAATCCGAGAATCCAGCAGCGGTGACAGAGGGTTGGACTATATTTGTAGAACGAAATCCGTACATAGGGTAGTTTAAATGGAAGTCCATTGAATAAATGTTAACAAATTAAGGCATTAAAGAAAACATCTCCATCGACACAAAAGCAACCCGATATCATTTTAAAATCGGAAAAGCAAGTACTGGAGAACTCTGGTTTCCTGAAGAAGCAGTCTCGATCGCTGTTGTCTCAATTACCTTTAATATCCAGGATGGTAGAAGAGTACACATACAGCGTAGTAGTACGTAAAACGGTATCTCATCGACCTTTGAACGATTGGTCTTCTGAGACAGAAAATGTGATATTGGACTGTTCCTGTTGGTTTCTAAAACAAGAATTAAACCAACTGTGACAATAAACATAAATAAAGATTGCGATTTCAAAAATAATTTTATTACCTAATGGGTTAATAATCAAAATTGCATTGTCGTAGCAAAAGAGATTTGCTTGATCTACCTAATTCATTCCAATGCATTTCACTGTGTCATTAAAAACCTGCATGGCCGCAAAGATAAAACCTAAAATTTCAATACTTGTTAGAACAATATGATGATGGATAAACAATAACAAATTTTCAATTGATGGAGGTTTCGGTTTATCGATCCCGTTTAAAAACAAAAACAAAGAAATGTTTCATTTTTCAAATTTACTCCTTAATCTGTAAAAATATATGTCCCGGATTAGTTTGTGTGTCCCTTGAAAAAAATAATGAATAAATGACGATAGACGAAAAGATGTTTTCTCATACAACATTATTAGAAATTGTATTGTAATGCATAGGTTAATTACTACAAAGTCAATCAATGCTTACATTACAATATCAAATTTCTTGCCATCCTTCGACTAACAAGCATACTAATCGTATTCATTGGAAATATTTTGAATTTTTAAACAGTCATATCATTCATTCAATCATTACGAAATTTCATTTATCAACAGGATTTTGTTATACTCATTGTTGTTGTAACCTTCTTATTTTAATAGCGCAATACATGTGTTGAATATTTTGAGAGTACCCAAAAGTGATGAAATTAAGTATGAAAAATGGAATGGAATATGAATAATAGTAGTAACAAAAGCAAGTATTATGAAGGTGCATCTCAGTTTGATGATTTTGTGAACTCACAAGAGTCACACAACAACTTTTGTGAAACCGAGGCACACAGAAAAATCTTAAATATCAAAGACTGTCTACGCAATTCTTGGATATCCGGGCTAGATTGACGTTCCGGTAAAGCTAACTTCTATAAGATGTTTTTGTCGTGATATCGATAGGGTCTTGTTTTATGGATTTTGTCAGTGGTCAGATTTAAAAAAACAAACGGGTAAATTTAAAGTTGCGAGCGACAAACAGGATTGATTGATTGATCGAGCGAAACGACAAATTGGTATAGCACCAGGCAGATTCAAATCTCGGGCGGGATTTTTCTATTTATTTTTTAAATATCAGTGAATTATGATTTCAATGCGAAAACTTTAATTGGTTGGTTTCGGAATTATCTTCTTTCATAACATTAAGATTCAAAGCCTGAATCAAGCGCCAATAGAGCTGCATGGATATGTAAGTCCTTGTCGTTCCTGCTTTCCTATTAGCACTCCAGGTGTGCAATTAGAATGAGTTATCAGAACCTGAGTGAACCCGCCTAATGACTTTTACAAATACTTTCTTACGGTTCGTTTCCAGGCGCACAATTTTGTTTGACAATACCATCAGAATGATATTTCTCTTTTTTGTGGTGTTTTTTGAAGCCTTTCATAATTTGGATGGTTTCTAGATCTTGTCATCCTTGGTTGTCTGTTTCGAGTTGTTCGAACTCCGTTGTTTTTACCGAATCAGCTTGTTCTCTTTCCTTTGGGTCGCTTATGTCATTTACCACTTATAACAGGCATTTGGTTAGGGGCTCTAACCCTTGTAAATTCGTACATACTCAACAAAGTATGTCGGACTACTGTTCCGATGACTTTAATTCCTGTTGGTCGTGCGGACACAGGAATGATGATCATCAACACAATTGATGACACCGTTATAATTATGCTCTTAATAGTGTCATCATTAGAAAGGTATATATCTTCCAAAATTAAAATGCGCAAGAAGTAAAATTTCTCTCGAATACTGACATCAACATCCGGATTGTAGAATCGGCTGAAAAGCCGATAGAGAAGGATTGGTTGGTTGCACGCTGTTTCGCCAAAAATCTCCAATTCTAATTGTTTTAAGGAGCAATAAACACCGCAGTTGATTCCATCAACTAATCTTAAACAGATTAAGACTTTAATAGTCTCAAAAGCTCAAAAAATTAATAAATTCATTAAACCAATTATGTAAAAAAACACGAAACAAAACACTTCAAAAATTTTATAATACAAATGATAGACATTATAAATTATTTATTTATTTATTTAAATTCGAAATAACTCCATTTAGGCTCTCGCCCATGGAGTCCGACATAAGTTTGATTGTAATTGTGTAATTTATAGTTTATATATTATTATAATTTATTATTATAATTTACAATTAATTATTCCAACCGCCTATGTTTAGATTTTAATTTTTATAAGTTCTTTAATTTTACCTCTCTGAGATTTGCGCACCTTATCACAATAGGTCGTTGGTTTGTCATTGAAAATAAACTTTTCTTCATTGTATGTAATATACTCTGTAGTCAGTCTACATGGCGTAATTAGTTACCTTCCTTCCATGCCACTCCAAAGTCAAGGTAATTGGCGTTTCTTGGAGATCGCCTGGGTAAGGTGCTAAAGTTACTGGAATACTTAAGACATTCAGTATAGGAATGAACAAATGCTGCCACAAGAATAATTGGATTCTTAGCAAAGTAAAAATGTCGAGTGGAAAATAAAGTAACGAAAAGGGGGACGATATGAAATGTGGCGTCGTAATGGAATTCGATAAATTTGTCATGTCTCTCAGCAGTTTGATACAAGTCAGACAAATTCAAAACTATTGACTCGTGACAGGGTGTTACAGTCATTCGACAAGTCCTAGTTTCGAATTAATCCACGCGTATCGTGAGCAAAAATAGACACATAATAGAAACATCTTTTTGTATTTTTAGAACGAAAGCTACATTATATAATTGTTTCTTATTCCTTGGTTGGTTTTCCGGTTCTGATGTGCTTGATAGCACTAATGCTTCTCTATATTAAATTTAATAAATTAACACAAGTGTCGACAAAGACAACGACAAAGGTGGCAGGACAAAGGTATCCGGGCGAAAAAGTTGTTAAAGGGTACAAAATATCAGATCACAAATTGTAAGGCGACAAAGGTATTTTTATTTATTTGTGTTAAGATTGAAAATTCATTAGCACATATTCAGAGTACAATAAGGACTGGCCGATTAAGAAACCGTAGTTTGTATTTTATGGACAATACATGCATACAATATTACGCCCATCAATTATAAACAATTAAATACATCTTGATTCTGATCTAGATCTTAAACATCCATCGAATCATCATCATAACATAATGTCAACATCCTTTAAAGATGCTGACGCTGAATCAGCCAATATACATTTTATGTGAAATAGAATAATGAATAACCTATATTCTAACACCTTCCTTATTTCATAAAAAAATCAACCGAAAATGCTCTCTTCAGACGATGCTCTGGGCTGAAAACGACCTTCGATTTGTTCTTTAACTCCATATCGGTGTTGATAATCCGATGTTTCTTCCTGAAGCAGGTACACTTAGCACAAGACATTACATGATGAAGATTACAAAAAGCAACCCTACTCCGACTCCAATTGCAATCCACCATAAATCCCCATCATCAAATCTGGTCCAAGGATTAATAACCATAGATTTGAGAACTGGAAAATTCGAATTGTATTCATCCCAGTTAACCTTCGGCGTCAAATGCCAGGCCATCTTCTCCACGAATAGTGGATCCTCTTGTTCCATATAAATGAGCTTAAGACTCCCTTTTAAGTAGGTGTAATTATTAAGTGTAAAAGTTGCTGTCAAAAGCAACTTAAACACTTTATTAGAGCAAGTCATTTTTCTTGAAGACCCGAAAAATTATTTGAATCTAGGGCAATACACATATAGCATGTTGTTATATGCCTTGACCTGAATGAACTCCTCCGCTTCACCCTTCTTGCTATCATAACATTTCTCACGTATGAAAGCCTTGTTATTGTTTGAAAACGACTCCTTCATACACTGTTTAGCCGTGTAAATGGATTTTCCATTGTAAAATGAACCCATACCGAGTGAGTCCAAACAATCTTTGCCCAGCGAAAGAATTGCAGTCTTTGGTCCCTGGTACGATAATTTACAAGTTTGTCTCTTATCGTAAACCAGTAACGAAAAAGCATCTGCCTCTACAATAGTCAACTTCTCATTGACTACAGGGACTATAAAGTCTAAAGTCAAGGAAGTTTCAGTTGTGTCCATACTAAAACTCTTAAACTCTCCTAGTTGTATCGGGCAAGTGGAGTTGCAGGGCAAAGGGATATTGAGAAAATCCAATAGGCTTTCATTCATTCCGTACCGCTTCCAGATTCTTTTAGTCTCTAAAACTATTCCCCGTCCTACTTCAAGTCTGCTCATTATGTAGGAAACTAGGAACTGAACGGAGATCGTGTTTTCCTTAAATAAATTAACATCCTCTAATAATTTATTCACAACCGTGCCCATTTTCTTCACTTCGTCTTGAAGAAATACCAAATTCTGGCTATTAATTTGGGCTTTTTGTTCCATGTCAGCCAGTGTTCTTTCGATTTCAGCTTCACCTAGTGTCAATTGGTCAGTTCTGTGAATCGCATAACTAGCGAGGCCAACCCCAGCACTTGCCACAGTAAATACAACAAGAATCCCGATTACAATCGGAATCACCCGTTAGGATCTGTTTAGTACAATGGAAGTTTTCGGGCACATTTTCTCGAGTTCACCTCGAAATAAATGTTCATACTGTTCATCACAATTTTTTACTTCCAATCCAAGAAATTTCTTTACATTTCTGGTAATAGTCATCTTAAAACTATCCTCTAGGCTTTTGATATGGTTAATGAAAGCTACTTCATTTGCAGTTACTAACCCATCATCTACGTATAAACCGATAAAAACGGTTCTCCCGTCCTTATCGTTGTAGATGAATAGACATGTGTCATAAAGGGATTGAGAAAACCCTAGTTCAAGAAGTCTCGTTTTAATTTGCAAATGCCACATTCTTGGGCTTTGCTTTAATTCGTACATTCCCTTTTTTAGTCTACACACAAAGTCAACTTCAACTTTGCAACCTTCAGGTTGAAGCATATAAACTTCTTCGTCCAAAGTTGTGTTTAAAAATCAGTGCTCACATCAAAAGGAACAAAGTGAAAGTTGTTGGAGGCTGCAACGGCTATTATAGTCCGTACGCTTTCGTACCTAATTACTGGAGCAAAAGTTTTCTCATAGTCGAATCCGTAGGTTTGGCCACAGCCTTTCACCACTAATCTGGCTTTGTGTCTGATTTCCCATTCTGGAAGTTTTTTGAGCTTAAAGCCCCACATATTTCTTAAAATTCCCAGGTCCGGTTGGTCAACTGGCTTTTGATTTCACTATCAATGGCTTCCTCCCAATCCAGTTTATCCCAACCTGACATGGCCTCTTTGTAAGTTAAGGGTTCTACTGGTTGTCTGTCTACTAGTATCAATTCGTCCAGTTTTCGTTGTACATCTAACGCTACAAAACCCAACCGAGTTAGCGGAACACTTCGGTTCTCCCGAGCTGAACGCCTATTTGTGTTTTCGATTTGTGTAATTTCCAAGGGATCTTCTTCGTCTTCTTCTGACTCAATGAGTTCGGCTCCATCAAGTGAGTCATCTTGATCCATTTGATCAGCTAAGACAAGGTTGAATCATTACCAATAGTTTGCTCCTCATTGCTTAATGACTCATCTGCGTTGAGAATTAAAACGTCATCATCGCTATCATCCAAAACTCTCTCTGGTTGTGACTTATTTTGGCTTGTCTTTGCAAGTCTGACCCTTGGGTCTTCTTCCTTGTCCACCGGTTCCGTGAAGAATTTCATATTTCTATCAGGAATTGGACGTAAAGGGATTAAATCCTCGAAGAAATCCACGTACCGAGACAAAAAATATTCTCTGCTGCTTAGATCCCAGAGTTTATATTCTTTTGTCTCCGGAATATGACCGACAAAAATCCCTTCTCGGGTCTTGGTGGTCTATACTCCGTGGGGATTTAAAATGGTTCAGGGTAAAAGCTCTTTCATGTAACAACTTCCTCTTGGTGGTTCATCGATGAAAAATCATTGACATGACCTCATGTAATATTTTGTGTTTTCAATTTCTGGTGTTAAAATGATTTAAGCTTTGGTTCCAAGATGGTTTTTTATTTATATAGTTTCAAAATGGTTCACAACGTCTGATAATCAGCAAACTAACGACAATTTGGGTATTTAACATACAATCGGTTTTGGGCGGGGAATGATGGGCAGGAGAATGTACAGGGCGTGGAAAAGCGGGCATGAGTCATCATATGAGGCAAAATAGAGAATGTAAAGTCCACAATTTCGAACATCTTTCACGTCTACTGGATAGTTGAATCCCACCTTACAAGGGACGTAAGGGAAAGACAAATGCCCGATCGCGCGATCGGGCATTTGTCTTTCCCTTACTTCCCTTGTTAGTTGTCTACGGTTCATACCTCCTGTCACATTTAGCGTCTAGTTTTTCGAACACCCAATTCAGGTTCTCTGTGGTACTTGATACTGAACACTGAACAATTCAGTGTCAATAAATATTGTCACTTTTTGTCTGTATTGGCTCTACTGAATACACTGATTACACTGAACGCGGGTTCAGTATTCAGTATATCCAGTGTGTTTTAGTTATACCGCCCTTATAGTGTCCCTTTTTCATACCATTATGCATTACCACCCGACAATCCCTGTAACAAACAAATTTGAGTTTTTTAAGAAGTCACATAGAAATGTATAAATAGAAAAGACGCATGTACATTTAATAAATATCACATTTCCTCAATGCTAATTACAATGAAGAAATATTCTATGAATAGATAAGTTATGAACTGATCTGTAATGAAAAGGAGTGATGAAGAAATTCTAAATTTTGTTAGCTCCATCCCATCGCAGAGTCCGCTCATGAGGTTCCCGAGTAGTTCCGATGTATATAATAATATAAGTCAGTAAGTTCAAGAACGATGCCTTTTTTCGCCCATTTCGGTATCTGATTCTCGCAATGTTGGCTTCGTCTGATCAGAATTTAGAAACTCGATTCAGAAATAAAGACAAATGTGGGTTGGATTTAAGTTAGATTTTCACCTTTAAAATAAGCTATAATACAATAAATTTGGTTCAGGCGTTTTGAAGATTTGATATATCAAAAAGGGGTACTTATTCGTCAGACACCCTGTATTAGGGATTTCTATTGAAAGAGAGATTAATAAAAAACGATAATGAACAAAACTAGGCTTTAAATATACTCATTACCATTACGATAATAATTGTATGCAATTTAAATGCTCTGGATACGAGAATGGAGGTGTAATACCAAACAAATTGAACTATCAGTAATAATTACATCGTAGTCACTGATGTTAGGAATGACATATCATTTGCTCGGAACTCTTTAACATCGTCTACAAGCTCCCTCACCGCTTTCGACAACGTCAAGTATTCCTCGACAATCTGTTCCCGTGAAACTGTATCCGGTAGGTAGCCAGCTTTGGATGCAATCTCAAAATAAGATATTAATTCGTCTGGGTAACTCCCTAATGTTTCGTGCTTTAAAATATTCTCAAGCATAAAGCAATTTCTAGCCATTTCATCCATACATGATGCATTTTGACGCAACCTGTCTTCAATTTTGATTTTCATGGTTGCCACAAACTCTTTAGCAGTTGCAGCTAATTTTTTGCAAGCCTCATCCCAGGTAGGAATTTGACTTTGTCAACTCCGAGTACTACTTTAGTTGAGCAAGGCTAAGTTCTGCTTGGTGAATTGACTTAAGATTTTTACTTGGGGTCACGTAAGTTTTGAACTTAGCAACTTAAGATAAACTTAAGTTTGACCTTGATGAATTCACTCCCTGAATTTTATAGATAATGCTAATTAACCCTACCACTTTGAAACCTTTCGATCGTCATTTATTAACACTTGATACTGTTACTGTGAGATACTTTTTTGGCACTTCTGAAAGTTTTTAGGTATTTTCAAACAGTTTTGAGGCTTTTTAAAGCATTTTGAGGATTTTCAAAGAATTTTAGGGATTTTCAAACAGTTTTTAAGTATTTTCAAACAGTTTTAGGGATTTTCAAAGGATTTTAGGGATTTTTGGAATTTTTAGGGACACTGGATTTCGCTACCCATGTCGAGTAGGGATTTTCAGAAATTTTTTTAGGGACATTGTATTTCGCTACCCATGGCGAGTAGGGATTTTCGAAAAATTTTTTAGGGACATTGTATTTCGCTACCCATGACGAGTAGGGATTTTCGAAAAAAATTTAGGGACATTGGATTTCGCTACCCATGGCGAGTAGGAATTTTCGAAAAAAATTTAGGGACATTTGATTTCGCCACCCACGACGAGTAGGGATTTTCGGAATTTTTTTAGGGATATTGTATTTCGCTACCCATGGCGAGTAGGGATTTGTAGGGATGTTCAAGAAATTTTAGGGATTTTCAAAATTTTTAGGGACATTTTCAAAATGTTTAGGGACATTTCACAAACCACACCCCCTTTAGGAATTTTTATTGTGAGAATTTGGATTTTAGGGACATTTTAAGATTTCGAGGACCCGGACATACATACAATGGTAGTGAAAACATTCATATTTAGGAACATTTGTCGGTAAATTGCCATATCATAGGAAATATTATTTATGAACTAATGTCTACTACTGTCGGAACTGCTGTCGCCAAGTCATTTCTAGCTTAGAATAATTAATTTAAAATTAATAAATTATATGTATTTTAGCTCAATCTTCATTTTGGATCACTGTTAGCAATCGGTTTCCGAAATATTATTTGTTATCTTAAATCGTAATTTGTATCAACCCAAAAACTATTTAACGTATTAACGTGTGCTCAAAACTGAACCCTTATACTTATACTTATGATTTGATTTGTAAACTATTCCCTTTGAATGGATGACAAACTGGAGAAATCTATCCAGCCAAGATCTATCAATCAATTAAAGCATATTACAAGTGTTAAAAGTATATAGTAATATTTTTAGTAATTGTTAAATATTTCAAATTCAATACAGTTCTCACAAGTTCACAAGAATAAATTATTTTGAATGCAATTTCTAACACTTTTTTATGTTTCGGAAACCCAAATTATTTCAAGTAATTTAGATTGGATGCAAAATGAAGTTTAAGAATATAGACAAAAACAGCTTCAAAGCCGATGTCCATGGCCAGTCAATACGATCCTGTCCATAAACCAATAATAAGTATCCTTATCGGACAAAAGATAAGGCAACATGACTAATCGGAGTAAGTGAGCTGGTGCCAAAAGTTGAACCGTGCCAGTCTATCGCCTCATAATAGGTTAAACACACAGCACAGGCCATTATATTTCATTCAGACAACGAAACTGTCCTTATATTTTTCGTTGAAAAAAAAAACCATCGTACATACTAAATCAATATGAACTAATACAATCCTTATAAACAATATACAATATAAATAATCGACTAACTAAGACCATTCATCGTACAGAAAGCTATTATAATGTTAGAAAGATAGTCCTAGAGACTGAATCAAATTCCATAGTCTGTCCAGTCATATGAAAGCATTTGTACTTATTTCCAAATCCCAAAATCACATCATCACGGATGTCTGTACCTAAATGCAAGTTTAACTCATTCAAGGCAGAAGAGCCATTTGTATTGTACCCTATATTTTAATAAGTGTCAAATTAAGTTATTTGAAACTGCTCACAAAAGTTAGACTAAGAAATATTTAATTCCCATCCATCAGTATGCAATCAACTAATTAACTCAAGCTTTTAAGTTAAAGTCAATTAATACTAAAAACCATCAAGAGACGAAGACGAAGAACTGGTATGTTATCCTTCTGCTGTAATCAGCAAATTCTCGACCCAGACTCGTGCGTCTCTAACAATATTATTATAAACAATTTCGGGTTCCAGTTACGGAAACCTTTAGTTTAACCATCGAAAATCGAAACATTAGTATCAAGAATGGAGAATGACTACAGAGGCAGTTTGGCTTCTTCTGTTTACATTATGGATATCAATAACAAGTGCTGGAGGTTGGACTCTATATTACTAAATAATTTAGCATGAACCCGTAACAATGATCCCAATCACATAATGTGAATTAGAATTCGGTGAGAATAAAAGGCCCTGGGCGACTAAAGTAGGTATTAAGTTAGTGCATAAACCAAGACCGGCTCGTGTTACTTCTTAAGTTCTAAAGTGTCAACATCTCAATGTATACTGTTAAAACTGCGGAGCCAAAATTTCCTGCTGAAACGGTAATAAACAATACTTGTATCGAGGTTCGGGTTCTTGTAAAGAACACTCTGTAAGTCATTAAAAATTCTGCCACTTTGCATTCTGTAGATTTTAATATTTGCACGGACTGGAGTGGAGGCACAAATCAGTCTGTGGTCTGCAAAATAAGTAACTACAAACTACAACCTTGGACTTAAAAGTTTCCGGATTTGGCAAATCAATATATAAAAGGACTGGAGATTTTATCGAGTCGTTCCATTAAAAAACTCGAATTTGTTGTACTTTTTCGAGATCAAGAATAAAAACTGCAATTTGAGCCGTTACACGCAACACGCAATAACTCTGAAAAGTTCCAGAAAATGGAAAAATAAAATATATTGGCAAAACCAGTAACAATTTCGATTGAAAAAGAAGTACGGTTCCATAAAATAAGCCAAAATAAGTTTCAAAAGCCACTCCACAATGGAAAAAAACAGTAAAAATTTCGTCGTTTTAATGATTTTGGCGATAAGTGACGTAGCCTTATCTTCCTCTGGAGGAGTCCCTCAAAATTATAAGACCGTTTGCTCCCGTCCCGAAGATTGTGAGACGAGGAAGTTCCTAGACTGCAACTTCCTCTCCAACACTTGCGACTGTCCCAAAGGCTCAGTTTGGGACGTTGAAACCCGACAATGTTCAATAAGCGAAGGTCGACCCTGTGACCTCCATCGTCACGGTCATAAAGGTCACAAAGTCCAGTACTGCGTTTCCAATTCCTCTTGTGTCTCCAGCCGCTGTAGCTGTGACGATGGCTACTTGAAGACCGGCTTCGGCCTCTGTGACCTCAGCTACGACAGTCCCTGTGGATACCCCGACATGCCCCCATGTTCATGGCGGTACGGACTGGAATGCCCGGAGGGGTCACTTCCCAATTCCGAACGTCGCTGCAGATGCAAAGGTGAATCCGTCGACTACCTTTGGGACGAAACCCTGCAGAAGTGCGTCAGTTTGATCGGAAGCGCCTGCGACGCTGACAGCGTTATCTCCGACGACAAGCTAGAATGTGTCAAGGGTGGTCATTGTGTCAAAGAACGGTGCGAATGTGCCCCGGATCATTCCCCAACCCCCCAACGTACCTGCCTCTTAAATTACGGAGAACTCTGTGACAATCGTGCAAAGCAGTTCTGCAACAAGTACAGTTTTCTCAACTGTCAGGATAACGGGAAATGCGGTTGTGAGTTTTACGGGCAAATGGTTTACGACGAAATAGCTGGAGAATGCCGGTCGTTGGCCGGGGAATTCTGCGACTTGCCGACGGCTGAGGATGAGTCGGGGTGGGATGGCAGAACTCATCGATGTATTCGCGATGCGGAGTGCACCCAGTCCAAACATCGGGGTGGGAAGGGTAAATGCACCTGTACCGAAGGTAAATTGAAGACCCCCGACCGTAACTGTACCGAAGCCAAGGGTCACGGCCTCCCGTGTATTTTCGCAGGAGATTGCAACACGAAGGCCTTCCTGACCTGCATCATCGAAGAGGATGGCGGGGGAACCTGCGACTGCATCCCAAACGAGATGTTCAACAATGGGACAGACTGCCTCGTCCTTCCGGGACGCTCTTGTTCCAACAATCGGATTTGTGGCAGAAATTCCAATTGTGAGAACGGCGAATTCTGCATCTGCAACCCCGGCTATGTTTTGGACCATGTCAACTTCACCTGCTATCTCCCATCGACGGTGACGACGACAACTGAGGCAGTAAGTGTCGAATCTGCTGAAAATGAAATCATCCCAGAAGAATTTCGGAATGAAGACAATGACCAGGATGACTGCTCGAAAATGCCGAAGGACTCGAAAGATTTTGAAATGTGTGACTGTGCAGAGCGGACTGTAACTCATGTTTGGGTACCGGAAGTTGAGAGATGCCTTGGCCTTGTTGGGAGCCCATGTGACGATGACGAGGACTGTGTTCCCTTCGGGTTTTGTGACGAGTCGGAGTTGGAGACCAAAACGTGTCAATGTGACGTCGGAAAGAGGACAACTTTAAACCGGACATGTGAACCGAAAACCCAGTTCGAACAGCTCAAGCCGACCGTTATGAAGGCCATGTCATCGTCAGGGTTTTCTGAGATGGTTTTGATCCGGTATTACTTCGGTTCATTCATAACAAGCGTATTTGTTCTCTTATTAGCTCAATTTTGGTAAACTGGGGACTTATTCCGGGATAAATGGTCGACAATCAGAGTATCTGACCAAATCTGTAAATTATGGGCGTATTTACACAGATTTTTAGCTAGTCAACTGGTAAAATCCAAATATCTTTCACCGGAGTCGACCCCGTCTCGAGTCAATGAATAAATTCTGTTAAAATCCATGTACTGTTTTAAATAATTTGAGTAACCAATCCGAAACTTGTTCAGCAATTCCATTTTATTAACAAATCCCCTATGATTTAATCACAATTAAAAACTTGATGCATACACTTACATTCACATCGCGTTTCCTTTTCCCTTGAGCAAACCAAATTCAAAGAAGACTTGAGATGAGATCCTACGATTCCAACTTAATTCTGGTTAATGGTCTAAAATACTTAACTAACTAATTAACTCTATTCTGTCTCGCCTCGTAAATGGAACATTTTTTAAAAGAGGAAGTGTGGCTGTGCTCTCTAGAAAAACATTGATTTCCTCTAAATCGCTAAAGATAATTTGAGAAGTACTTTAGCGTTTCGAACTAATTTTTAATTTATAAGGTCAAGGGGTCAGGCTCAACTACCCAGAAGCCCACTGTAACTCTGTCAAATAATCGTAAATCTATATTTTTGAAATAAATATATAAATATGTATTTAACAGCTAATCACAACTCAATCTAGAATGCTTGGTTTCCTCTCTGAATTTTTAAGTCTACGAATTCTGAGTTCAAAGGAAGAGTAGTTAAGTATCTATATAAAACTAACGTATTTAAAGTAATTAAATCCGAAAAATACAAAGTACCTCCATAAAGCTAAATTAAAGAAAAACTTATCCACAGTACTTACATACATTGTATCCTAAATTGTCATTCGCATAGTTTAGTATTATTAGTTGTGTGTGTAAACGGAGTTAAAGTAACGGAGTTGAGATGGAATTTGGCACTGTGTCCCCCTCATAGTAAGATAGTTAAGGAGAGGGGGGAGCCTGTGCGCAGGCGCAAGTTCGCAATGCGCATGTGCGCCGACTTGTGATTTGTTTGGAACCTCTTACGGAAAAGAGAGTATAAGCGTATTCAACCCAGAATGAGGGGCACACAGTGTCAAAATTCCACCGAGTTGATGAACCTCGACCTGACAGAGTAGTTAATTAAATATTTAAAATATTTAAAATACGAAACCCCTCCTTGTAACTGTAAAGCGACAGATAAGTCTAGGTGTAATTGTAATCGATAGCAAGAGTATATCGATAATGTATTGCAAATATAAACTATAACACGGAACAGTAATTAATTATACTTTAAAGTGTAGAATATCATAATAACACACAGAATATACAGCTCGTTATAGTCATTAACTAATTAATTAAAAACTTGCATCAAATCTGTCTTCAAATTCCAACATCAATGTCTCATCCTTAATCATTTAAATTAGTTTAAATATATAATGTCATCATCATAATATATGAAGAGAGGAGGTATTATTGGGCCTTTGATTTAATCCTGGGACATACTCATTCTAGCTAGCACGGGATTCTTCCTCGACTAAATCAGAGGCTCAGTAACAATAGGTTTCAATAATAGATAATAATAATATTGCATATTTTATGAATGCTAGTGGTATAGTAATAATAGTAAATTAATATGTAGGACAATAAAAATAATAATAATTCCACACTCTTGTTAATATACGTATTTTGTGTAATGTGAGATACTTGATTGTGAGATTCATTCTTCATTAATTACTTTAATTAAGTTAAGGTTAAAGTTAATGGAGCATATATGGCTTGGCTTTTTAATGAAAACCTGTGGCTTGTTTTTTAAACTGTATTTTATATACTTGTTGTACTCGTACTAAATATCTCTAGTTATTTATAACTTTAACAGTAATTAAAGTAACAGTTTCAACTAATTAATCGGTTTAAACTAATCCTAGTATCATATACAAGTATAAGTCAGCAGCATTTACATTTTAATGTAGTCTTAAACGGTAGTCATCAGCGTATCAACTTTTTATTTTGGCGAAGCAGTTACTGCATAGTAATTAATCAACAACTAATTATAATTAAGTAATTAGTTAATAATAAAGTCCCTAATTGTCAAATAGTAGTTAACATTTATATCCTTTAGTAACGTTAATAAAAATTATTTGAAATTTAAAAATCCAACTCCTGCTGTAATTATTCTTATTTGAAGCCAATTAACTCTATAGGTTTTAAACGGTTTAAAAGGAATATATATCAATTATAGCCTAATTAAAAGTTACATTAATTCAGAAATATCGTAATTTGTATCGACTAATTAATAGCAGAATTGATTGTCCATTATCCAGTCCCCCAACTCATCTTTCATCAATTGATTCATTGGGTGAGGATGACGATTTTTTATTGATCGATTATCGGTTCATTAACGTTACAACAGGTAAGGTGGTTGGAGACACGAGAGCCGTCGTTTCTAATTAATTACTTAACTTCCTGTCACCTAATAATTTCAAGCGTGGTCAAGTACCTTTAAATCGGCTTTTAATGACGGATTTATAAAAAAAACAGTTCGAATTTCCAATTTCTAGATAATTATAGGGACTTTACAAATTACAAAACAATCATTGTAATAAAAACAGAAAACGCTCGTTGCAAACAACCAAATCTGCTTTTATTCTTTGGAGATCAATGTTTGAAAAGCACAATGACAAGAGAAAATGTTGTACCAAAAATAAAACATGAAATTCACTGAGAAAATTGCAATTTTCTTAAATTTTTCCAACACATTTATGAAAATTAGAAATTATCTAGTCATTCATTTCAAGGTTTATCACCTTTCGCTGATTTTTACGAGCACAAATTAAAAAAAAACAAAAATCAGGTTAAAAATATCTGTGTCGAAATGTGATATAAAAAAATCCAAATCCGACTATTTTTATGACAAACTTATCATATTTGCTTTGATTATTTGTTTGTAACGGGCGTTGACTGGGATATAAAAACATAGCTTGTGATTTTTTCGTTTAAAACCTAAGTTTTTTAAATTTGAATAAATAATGGCTGGCCCGTGTACTTGTTCTGTCTGGAGGGCATTGGATTTACGTTTCCTATTTCTTATTATTAGATTCTAGAGATGATGATTTGAAGAGTTTGATGAAGAACCTTCTGCTGACGGATTTAGATTCACATTTGCAAACCTCCTTTGATCTTCCTTCAATCCCCCGATCCAGTAACTTCGTTAAAAAACCTTTGATTTGGAAATGGTGGGTTGTGTTCAAAGGTCAAAGGTCAAATCCGGAACGAGGAAAGGTCATTTTGCATCCAATTCTTCCATTTGTTCACTCGAAGACTTGAGATAATCATATTTCGGATCACATGAATTCTAACATTTTAATTTGTTGAAGAGTTTTATAAATATTTAGATTTTATGATCAAGCTCTCTCTCCTCTCTCGTCTCTGGCTAAACTCATATTTTATTTACTCCTACGTATCTTTTACCCGAACCTGCAAAAACAGACAAAACAAATAACAGTAAGAACATGTAAATTCCAGCATGAATAATGTCAATCATTTTTCGAAAGATAATGGGGCAGGACATATAGATAGAGAGGGGACTGGGTTTCATCAGATCAAAAGACGAGCAGTTCCAATATTAATACAAATGTATGGGATAATGTCCTTGGATCCCGTGATAAAAATCCAGGTGGAATTGGAAATTGCAAATACTTCTGGTCCATCGGTTCCGGTTCGTTCATAAACAACAAGAAAAATTACTGCCCAATTTCCTATTGACGTTGTCGAAAAAAATCTCGAAAATAATTTTTTTTCGAAACACTGATTTTTGATTAGCCACGAAACAGTGGATTGTAGTCCGATTTTCGAGATTTTTAAAGTTTTTCAATCATATGGAGTGGTTTTTTTAAGAAAATGTAAAGATCTCGATTCTTCTTGATCATACCCTAAAAAGCTCTAGCATTTTTGAGAGTTCACTCTCTCATACTCTTCTTGTAAGATGGGCATTGTCTTAAATGCGCATTTATAGACTGATTCTCCGTCTCTTGGGTTCAGTATAGAACTGAAATAGAAGCCTGTGAAAAACCCGTACACCACAAATCAGCTCAGTCAATCCAATGGAACCACCGAATTGGTTACTATGATATAATATACAGAATCCTATTGCTCAATTTACATTCTCTCGAGAAACAGTTTCGAAATCCGGTTCCTTTTATACAATTCACATTTACTACCACCGTGTTGGAAGGTAGAAATAGTAATAAATATAAAGCCACTGGGGGAATCCCATTTAAAGTATCGTGAATCTGGAAATAAGTCCAGTTTTACCGAATTAAGCCCCCAACCCGGAATAACTCCCCTCCAAAGCATTGTTGTTAGTCCTTCTCTTACGCTACGAGTTCCTAACTCAATGCACCGGAATAAGGATCCCACCCCTCAAAATAACAAGCTCAAGCAACTTGATATCCCAAACTAACTCCCCGGGGGAACTTGAATCGGTATTTATTTATAAAAATGTGGGTAACTTATTCCGGGGGGCTTGTATTGAAAATACTCGTGTGGTTTATGATCAGATCTTGACTCTGTTACCCATTACACTTTAGTAAAATGAGATTGTCTGGCTAGTAGTAGAGGGATGTAGCTGATTAGATTAGACGGGAGGTAGTAGTTCCATTTAACCATCTCTCGACTCCATCAATCTTTAACCTATTAAATTAATAAATAATATATTTCCCCGACTCCCAACCCAACTAACTTGGTCCGTACTTGCTTTTATCGGTGGGGACATTAGATTAGAGATCGGCTCAACTACCCAAACCAAATGCCGTATCATCATTCAACATTCAACATTAAAGTATAATGGATCCCATAACCTAATCCTCTCCATCTCAAAAAATACATCTGCCACAGTTCAAAGGAAATCCCAGGTCCTCATACACTCCCATCCACCCACAAATCAAATAAAAACAGAAAAATTCTATATCCCTTTTGCCCGATTTTCAGTGGGATTGAAAATCGATTTTTTCCTGGTTTATCTTCCTTTGAATTATTTTGGACAGTTTTGTGTTTGCTCAATTGTCTCCAACTCTTAAATTGTATCAATTCAATAGAAGCCCCTACTGAGTATGTATTCCCCGGATTAAGTCCCTCTCCTAAATAAAGAGGGTGAGATTTAGTGGGGATTAATAAATAAGGTGTACCTGACAATGAGATGTTGTACGATGAACCTTAAATACTGAAATAATTCCCTGGGGAGTGTACCATCGAGTAGTTTAACTGTAGGAACAGACGAGGGGGGATTTATTTCAATATTTACGGTTTTATTGTCAAAAATATTGGAGGGATAAAGATCCACGGGGACTTTCACCCAGGGACATTGCAAGCAGAAACCCGAGAAACCGTCCCAAGTCCCGGGAAAGGGTAATGGGAGTGTATCAGGCTGTGCAGATCTATTGTTCGTCTCGCTGGAATATCACCTGGAGGATCAATAGCCTATTGATGAGTAGATGATAGAATCATCCTCGTCTCTGGGATACAAGCCGAAAGGATAGAGAGTGTCATAAACTGGAGAATCGTTATTCGGGTGGCTATAAAAGTGAAGCTGACTAACACCATTAACTATCGGATCGGGGCATTATGTCGGCTATTACCCGGTTCTCTCGCCCCGAACTACCCGCCATCCCAGTCCTACTTTTGATTTTAAGCTCTTCTGTTGCCCAATCCACTCAAGACCATCAGCTCTCCAGCTCATATGATAATGGCAGTGGTGGTACCGGTGGTGGATTCGGAGACCCCTGTTCTCTAAATGACGTACAACAATTTCCTGGTCCAGACGGTTGTGACAGTTCCGCCTTCCTCAAATGTGACAACTTCCGCTGTGACTGTGCAACCCTCGACATGCTTTACAATGAAACACTGGCCATTTGTGTCGTGTTTGCCAACCGGAGCTGTGACTCTAATCCCAACTGTGTTGCCAATGCCCATTGCACTTTGACCCCCGATAAGCCCAATGATAAGCCAACCTGCATATGTCAGGCCCCAGCTTATCGGTTTCATATCGGAGGGGTTTGCCTCCTTTGGCATCATGAGCCTTGTTCAAGGGACGGGGATTGCCATTTCGGAGCACATCTTAAGTGTATGGACCCAATAGGGTCGGAACATAGTATGGAACCTCGACAAGATGATAGCAAGAAAGTATATTTATGTATTAGTTTACAACACTAATATTTTTTTCCGTAATACAAGTTTCGAATGAATTAAGCTTTTGATCCATATCAACGATCCCGTCTTATGAGTTGATGTAATATAAATATTCAAAGATGTCTATTGGATTTGTCAGTTTCAAAATATTTAAATGTTTTCTTAATTTTATGACAAATAACCAGAAATCAAAGTACACAATTAGCATTTTCCTGTCCCGAACTAAAGTTATAGTCACCTGTAAGTTTCATAGACCATCGAATGTTAATTTTGTAATCCCTAAATCGCCAATATCCTGTCATCAATCATCTTTCTATCAATAGACATCAAAATGGATAATTACCGTAATTGCACTAAATAAATCCTCAGGAATACCCGGTTATAGAAATCGGGCTTTGGTTTAGCTGATCTTGTTAAATATGCATTCGAACCTTGTACTAGCGGGCAGAAGCTATTGTAATAATAATATTTATCATTTTGTACAAAAACGTTTCATTAAAACCCCCATATTAAGGTCTGTGAATGCAATCCGGAGAGTCACACCTGGAGATCCGATCTAGATACTTGTGTCGGTCTTCATGGAACACAATGTTTGGAAATCCTGGGCGAGAAATGTGTCGAAAACGCATCCTGCAATTGGGACCAAGTTTGTGATTGCGACTCCGGTTTTTCGGCCACTCCGAACAAAACCTGCCTCCGGAGTTTCGGATCTTCTTGTGACAATTCCACCCGCTTGTGCAACCACCACGGGAATCTCAACTGCTCCGACGAGGACCAACAATGCCGATGTCTCAACCCCAACCTCATGGAATTTCACGAGGAAGATGAGAAATGTTACGTAAGACTCGGACAAAGTTGCCAACTAACAAATGATTGCGTCCCGAATGCCGAATGTGACCTCAAAGGTCAAGGGGGTCAAGGTCAAGCCATTTGCCGATGTCGGGACGGGCATTTCCAAACCGGACTTGGAGCCTGTGAACGGGCCATGGATTCCGGTGGTGGTGGCAGTTTTGCTAATTATAATTATTATTATATGTCGTTAAGTCTCGGATTACTTTCCCTCGTTTGAAGGGAAAGGAGAGAGCTGTTCGTTCGTTAATCTTCTCCATAATCGTTAATGTATAATGGATACATTATAGTGTAATTTGCTTAAAGCCAAAACTATGTTGTAATTTTACATTTTATGAGGTTACATAAAGATGGGTCTTAAGAAATAAGTACCGATTTGACGGTTTGGGATCCTATCATTTTATATTAAGACTTAAGGACAATGAACCTCGGTGATATTTCATGTATTTAACCACAAGCTGCTGACTGAAATAAAGCCCCTTCATAATTCCGAAAAATAGTACTCCTCTCTGAAATAAGGCCCCACCCCTTTACGGGAGAGTTTTATCACATTTTTTTTCTATTTCATCGAAATTCCAGGTCCTAATTTTTATTTAAAACCTACAATGTGCAGTGTATAAAAGCCCGAGTCAGGATGCTTCAATTTGTCTGTATTTTAAACCTATTCCCTTGGCAACACTACTTTACATGGCCCTCACGGGTCAACCGATCGACAGATTTTTCCCACCTTCGAACTTAGCCTTCGCATTTTCAAAATACACAAGTGTCCCAAATTTCAAGTCGATCGGTCCAGCCGTTTGGCCGCTAGCGTGTCACGGACAGACGGACGGACGGACGGACGGACGGACAGCATGATTCCATAAGCCCTGACTCGGGCTAAAAAGTCCCATCATAGGCACCCCTGCAATAACCGCCTCTCCTACAATAACAATAAACGATGACGAACGACTAATAACATCCGATTCCTGAAACTTCATTCATGATGAGATCTTAAAAAAACCCTAAAATCAGGCATTGAGAGAATTGTCGAAACAGAATCTTTAGTTCATAAGTTTCTGCTGCTGGCTTTGGTAAAGTTGTTGTAGAAAAGTTTGTGTTGTAAGTTGGCCTTGAATAGGTGGCTGGAAAGTGAAAGGAAAGACGTTTATTTTGGTCCTAAGTTGCAAAAGGCGTACAAGGATCTGTTTCTATCTAAACAATGTTGGCTTGTGGAAGCGGAGTGTGAAGCGTGTTGATGAATAGAGGAGTTTGTGTCTGAAACGTGTTGAGAGATCATAAAGAGAAGAATTAAAGTTGGCTAAAGGATTGGTGGATCATAAATTCAGCTGGAACCCTAAGGACTTGATTTACAAGTCATCCGAGACTTTCTCCTCAGACGACACCAGATACCCAGACACACTTTCCACACCAACCTAGCACCTTAGCTTAGCCCTCCGCCCTTTTAAATGAGATTTGTCATTCTTCAAAAAATAGGCTCAGGCTGGACCTACAAGGGAACCTCCTCAGGTGTGCATCCCTACAATTTTGTGAAACCTTGAAGTACAGCAACACTGTTGGACATGTTGCACGACTTGGGGGTCCACTGAATGAGATTCAGGTTCAGGGTGGACTTACAAGGGAACCTTCTCAGGTGCACATCCCTACAGATCTGCGAAAGTAAAAGCGACTATGTTGAACATGTCACAAGGATTGCGGATCCACTGTCGGTGAAAGAGGGCTTTTGTTTTCCCATATTATTAGCATATAGAAAATATGATTTCCAAAGTGCCTGGACTCCTATCCCCGATTAGAGTGAATTGGCTATGGAATTGTGCAGGAGATTCTGGTGGGATATGGCCCGGAGGAGCCGAGGTAAGTAAGTGAGGTGGGAAAGGAAAGTTTATGAAATTCCATGTAATTCCATGAAAGTCCATGAATTGCCATGGGGCTCCTATATCTCCTGAGTAAGAGGTGCGAGGCTTGGGAAGGACGGAAGCGTGACTTTATCAACTGACACTTGAGATTTGGACCAATCTCAATGCTATCAGAGACACACACATACAGACGTCCAGAGACAAGTTACTATTTCTCCCAATGTTGGGACCGAATCGAGACTCTCGTCCCAATCACATCCCGAAATAAATTGTCACGTACCGCAGTATGCGGCTTTCTCTATAGCACAAGATAACAGGATCCTAGCTAAAAATAGAAAGCTGTTGTTTATGAACGAACGTAGCGGACTCAAATACAAGTAATGATATCATGTCCCATAGCATAGCGTTGGGAAGATAAGAGAGGAAGTGAGATAAGTGAGAGTCATACCTTAGAGTTAAATGTTGACACGAAAGAGTTGATAGTAAAGAAGCGTTTTAACTGTTTGTTGTATTCCTCCTAACTTTAGAGATAAGACTCGGAGAGTTCAAAGTCGGTGGTGGTGGGGGTCCTGGTCGTGACGGAGAGGCCGGCCCCAATCCCCGACTCTGCCGACGGCTCATTATAATAAGTTTCTAGGACTTCGATCTGTTCAGGGTTACTATTCTTAGGATTCGAAGCACCCGCACTATTCGACGCTTCAGACTTGAGTTGGGGAGGTGGGGCGGCGGAGGGGGGCGCGCGACTCCTCCCACTCCCCGCCCCCCCGGCACTTTCGTCCACAACACCGACAATGTCAACTTTGCGGCGCGTGGCGTTCTTCTCCTCCAGTTTGTGTCGGAGGAGCTTGAGTCGGTCCTCCTTCTGCTGGAGGAGGGTCTGGAGGGCCGTGTTTTCGGTCTGTAGCTTCGCGAACCGTTCGTCGTCCTCCTTGGTGGTGCCACCGTCGGGGGCGGAACTCCGGTCCGACTTCTCGTTCCCTTCCCGAAGGACGGCGAGGACTTTGGGCACGAACACGAGGCCCATCGTGATCATGGAAGAGAAGATGATGGCGAGGGACACGAATGCAAAGGAAGCGTCTTGTTGGGAGTTGATGACCATGGTGACGGGGGTCGTGATGAGGCAGAGCACCGCCACGTTGTAGATCGACATGGCCACGAGGCGCGAGTCGTTGATGTGACGCACTTTCAGCGACCGCGTCTCGTACGACAGGAAAAGGCCTAGGACCAGCAGCAGCCCTTTGAAACTGTACGTGATCCCTGCAATAATTAGACAAAATGAAAATTAATGAGGAGAGTTCCTAAAAATGTTCCCGAAATAAATCCCCACCCAAACTTTCAAACTGAAACCAATACCTCGAAAGAAAAACAATTGAGGGGTGCGGGCAAAAATATTACCGAAATAAATCCCCACCCTAACCCCTCTGAACCCCGAAGTAATCCCTAGAAAGAGTAAGAACTGAGGGAAATAGAAATAAATCGGTGGGGGATTACAATCCAATTTATCAAGTCCCTTGTCTCATCAACTATGTAGTACATGGATTACAGCTCTCCTATTTAGATTCACTTCCTCTGATGGAAGATGAGACCTTTCACCTGCACAAGGGAACCTCCTCACTTGCTAAACCTCATTCCTAACAGTCGACTCGTACATTTCGAGAACTTCCCTTGTATCAAAAGAACTTCTACAACTAACGTTAGACCGCCAGTGGGGATGCAAAATATTGGCAAGAGGTTTGGGAACCAGCTTGGGGCCTCTCAAAGTTGAGAAGCTGGTCGGGATTGCCACGGAGGTGTTTCTAATCGGCCTTAATTGTAGACTTAATTGAAATTAAATGAGTTAATTGTTGGTGTTACCGAGCCAGATCCTATTATGAGTAGATTGGCAGTGTTCGAGGAGAGGTCGGATCTTGACATCCTCGTCCGTGTCTAAAGGAACTTCGGCAGGGAAGGACTCGACTTCACGTTTCAGCGGATCCACCAACGTCCAAATGCTCAAGTAAATCACTTCAATCCCAACCAAACTCGCTACCAACAGATACAACTTCCAGGGCTGGATTTTATGCTGCAACAACGTCATTAATTACGGGACATTTTAATTACTTATATTCATAACACTATATATACTCATATTGGAGGAAAGAGGCGGAGGAAATTCAATTAAACGGTTTTGATGATGACTTTAGTTTAAGCCCGCTTCTGGTAACTCTCTCCTGCCGAGGACAATGTTAAGGACAGGAGCGGGTAGGGATATAGATAACCTCTGATAATAGGCCAGGGTCCCTCGGGCTCAGAAACTTAATTAACAGCTTAGTTTCAAGGGTTATTCATAAACGACTTATAATCAGATGTAAAAGATGGCTATTTAAGTTATGACAATAACTGATAATCAGTAAAGATATTAGTTATTGTTATCCGTATTGTTTATAAACGGCCCTTATAGGGGCTTTCGTAGAACTAGTGGGTTCGAATTGGATTAATTTAAGGAGGGTGTACAAATCCAGCCAAAGACATCATAAGGCGTTACCAGCCCAAACTACTCGGAATTCCCTACTGTTTTAACATAACTACGACCTTATACAATGGGATTGTAATGAAATGGATTGTCAAGGTCAAGAAACGACAGATTTGGAAATTTGAAATCGATTTTTTTAACCGAAATTTTGACGATTTTAATTGTTCTTTATCGGAATGAGTGATTATATCGTACCTTGGTGGCAGACTTATTTTTGGTGGTAAGACGATGAACTCTCCAAACTTTGGAAAACATGGCTCCATATCCCAAGGTAAAACCGATTGAGAGGATCCATTTACGGAATGTACACATCACTGAAAACATTTGTGCATTCACAAACTGACCGTCCAGTCCAACTAGAAACACGGTTATGAAGCACAAAATGTGTCCTATGAGCATCAATGTATTCGTCACCGGATGTGACAGCTCGATTATTCTGAAAATTCACATCATGTAAAATAAACATCTTCAAATAGTTCTTAGCAAATAGAGTCCGCATATCACCACATTTCTTGAATCATTCTAATTGAGATGTTTAAACGGTCCAGAGGATTTATCTTTAGAACATTACAACCGACTAGACCATGAGAGCATTCTGAGTTGAAATCAATTACTTGAAAGCTCTTTACAAAAGCCGTTTTTAGCCGTAGGATCTATGATCTAGGATTTAAACCCGAATGACCCTCTTGGCCTCGACAATTAATCCGACGGATACATCGTTTCACACATAACCAACCCAACCGGGCCTTGCCTTTGATACGCACATGATTAGTAACAGTTGTTAATTAGTTGTGTAATTACTCACCTCCTATCTCTGTACATATAAGTGAAAAATATAAGGAGGAATCCCCAAACAATCCCAACCGCTGCAACCGTACTCATCGAAATGTATAGAGACAACGACACTTTACGTAGAACTCGCTTCTCTATCGTCCGGTCTTGCGGCACTTTCCCTCCTGAACAACAACAACAAAAACAACAACAATTTAATATTCTGTTTTACATCAATGGTGAATAAATATAAATATGTACATAAAGGCTTATTTTTGTCTGTTCTATAGAAATTGCAAAAGCCTTGTACAAAGTGAAAGTTCTAACCATTCGGTTATTCGTTTCACAACTAATCGCATTTTCTTTACAATTTAGAGTAAATCTCTATTTGGAAACCCCTTTGAAATACAATAACCCCGCAATAAATACCGCCCATGGGCTTCTAAATCGAGTTTTACGGTAGTAGTAAAAAGCACACCCGATCCCCTGAAATGATAAACGGGCTATTTAACCCCAGTTGAACTTTAATATTGAAGGGAATTGTTCAGAGGTCAACTATTTACCATCCGAAAGTAGTTTATGAACGAGCCTTGTGGCCTCAAATCTTAACTAAAGAGAATATAAATCCAATTATTATTTATAAGACTTACGTGTCCATTGTTCCTTGCCGTACCAAGTGAGGTTAAAGTTCTCGATGTCATAGTATCCTAATAAGCTGTACTTCCCATTGATCATTTGTTCAACTTGAGTCAGTGCAATCCGGTCACCCTGTTCACTAAATGCCGTTTTACCCTGGAACCAGAATCATTTATTAGAACCAGGCAAAGGCCCCCTACCCCCGTGAAATAAATCTTTCCTAAATAAAAAATAATCTCCGCAAAAGACAATAAAAATCCCAGGACAAAGCCACTGCCTCTTTCCTTAGCTCCATCAATCCTGATTTCACGTCCCTCAGGACAGGATCCACAAGAAATACAAAAACGAATCATGAAATAATAAGAACAATATTTATTTTTCATACCGAGATCCCGTCAAATGAGGTGTTGTCCATTTCCCGATATATCGCATCCGCTATGTCCTTGTCCTTGTTATCGTAAGTGAAGTCTTCGAGACGACGGTTCTTGGCCGCCAGCTTTGCTATCGTCCGATTAAATGCTGAAATGACAAAGCACGGGATATTATTATTAAAATTAAATTTGATGTTTTAGATTTAATCTCGTAAAATGCTTAAAATACTGGCAACATTCACCTAGTGCAACAGCCCAGACGGCATCATAAGCCAAAGGGGCTTCTTGATAACCTTCTGGGAACTTATTGTTGTCGATTTCAGTAAAGCCTTTTTTCTTCAGTTCTGTGTGCAATCTCCGTCGGAAGTCCGTTACGCTCTGCAAAGTCAACCGATTTTAAGATAAGACCTTATCCTTGACATTTTAAACCAATTATTGACACAGTTAGTGATAGTTAATTAAATGTACCATTCCAGACTTTGTTTTCCTGTGAACATCTTGGTACCACATGACGGCTTCGGTGGTCAAGTGACCCTCCGCTGCCTCCTTCATTTGCTCTTTGGTACAGTTGATACCCTCCTGTTCCAACCCGTTCTCGTACCAATTGTCTTCGTACCAGCCTGTTCATAATTGTTTCAGAATTAGATGATCATATTTCTGTATTAAAATTAATTTTTAAAATATGATATAGAGTAAGTTACCAATGAAAAACCAGACGTAAGACTTTCCGTACAGTTTCTGCTTATAAATTTCGCAAAGAACGCGTCGGGCGGCGACGACGTAAAAAAGCCCTACGACGATTCGAGCATCTTGTCTTTTCAAATTCCGAACCGCTTCCGTGGGATCCGTGAGGAAACTTTGTCGAGTCACAATCTCAATCGTTTCCGCCTTCAAACGCTCTTCTAAATCTTCAACAGTCTGAAATATTCAAATCTCATCAGAGCCTGAACAATGGGTTTCATTTTAAATCGATTCGACCAGCACATTTGTACCTAAGTTTTGGGGTTACAAATTTAAATTTGTATTTCAAAAACTGCAATTTTTCTAGGCTATGTACGTGTTTTACGAAGCATAGGGTAATTTTATATTTTTCTAAAATATGAAGGATTTATGTGAATTTTAGTTTTAATTTCTAGACGATTTTGAAAATGATACAAAACATCAATCAATTTGAGGTAGATGATACATCCTAGGGTTTTTTTAATTTTTCACTGTAGCGTAGTTTCTCTAAAATATGAAGTATTTCTGTGAATTTTGGTTTTTCTTTCTAGACGGTTTTGATGCGTGATAAAAAAATTAACCAATTTGAGGTATAAAATTTCATGTCATCAGTCATCACATAGTTTGTACTTTTTTACAAACTCGCCATGTGTTTTAAATGTACATTAGAATTTAAAATTGAAGCAATTTAACTTTCAAAGCGTTTGTCAGACGGAAGTGTTCCCTTGTACATTCCGGATTCTGGAGTAACACGTGTTAGGCCAAAAGTAGCTCAAGTTTATATCCCATGAAATGTGACAGGTTCGATGGTTGGTTGGATAAGTGGGTGGGTTAGTTCTTGGCTTGCATTCATGTTTTATTAAAAATGTATCAATGTATCATCAAAACGTAGTCATTCCAAGGATGTGTTTTTTTTAAGTTTTTCAAAGGAAGTGAGATCTGTGGGAATGATAGATGTTTTAATAGTAACTTACAGAAATGAACACCTCTTCAGCTTGCTGTAAAATAGCAACACGGGACCAGCCGAATTTTTTCATGAGCTTAATTCTTGTAGGATTATGAACAGTGGCACTGGGATGAGTTCTAAATAGAGTTTTAAAACGATTCCGATCTGACAAGGCTGGGCTGCTGGCCCCGTAACATAGCTGCAACCAACATGACATTCATTACCATATTACCGCATTTTAACACCTTATGACAAATACCATTTACCAACACCCCTAATGTCCTATCATATGCGACAGAGTATATTTACAAGCAATTTCTTACAAGGGAACTTTCACGACTGTCCAACTCGATGATATAAATCTAATTTAAAATGTCAATTTGACGTTTACGAGATGATTTACAAGGAAACTGTCTCAAGTGTAACCCATCTACACAAACATTATAAGTACCAAAAAATAGGAGGAAAATCTAATCAACCAAATCTTTATAATTTATCTGCTCAAATGAAAAAAATGTATCGCGGAAATCCAGTTTTGGGATATTTTTCTATGAAAATTTGACGTCTTCGCCATGATATCGTCCTATTTCAGGATTTTTTCGCTTAAATCCGGTAAAATCGGGTTTTCCAAATCGGAAAAATTTTCATGTCATCAGAAAGAAAGTTTTTTGACCCACTTGTTACACTTGGTACGGTTCCCTTGTAGTTACTTAACAGATTAATTGAACATCAACATTAAGTTGTGGAAAATGGTCAATTGAAATTTCCAATAAGTTTTGCCTATAAACTCATTTTTAATCTCGTCCTCGTCATTCACATAATCGTGTCTGTCACTTGGAAAGCTTTCCCTCTCTGTTCATATCATGTTTTAAAGCTTCTCCCATGTTCTTCAGAAATCAGAGGAACATATCTTGAATGAACCGAGTATCTCATTTTTAAGATGTGTCGATAAGGACTCGTCCTCCGTACTTATAATCAGTTTTTGGGGTGGTGGGGGTATTTTGTCATGACAAGTCAGTGGCGATAAGGATTTGGTTCTAATGAGATCTGTCCCTCTTGGCTGGGCGTGGGAGTTTATTAATAAATTTCGAAATTCGGCACTCACAACAACTAAATTCCATTTTTTGGCAGCTTCAGCAACAGTTGTACATACGGTAGAACAGCCAGCCAACAACATGAGTTTTTTAGGCTCATTATACAGCAAGTCATACATCACTGCAGCACCCAGGCCCGGCTCACACTAAAATTATACATGAATAAACCCCTTAGCATTTACCTTCTCTTCAGATTTATTTATTTACCAAAATCCGATACGATTTACATATGAAAAATGAAAATAAAAATCCCAGATCGGAAATGATCCTTGTTTTTCTGTGCAAATTCCTCCCACACAATAAAATTCCCCTTAGCCAAGGAATTGTAAACAAAAATCCGGAAATGTCAAATGATCAAATCCTTGGTTGGATTCTTGGCAACTCTTCGTTATGGAGATCGGATGTATTCCGATCTGAATAACATATCAGGTTTGTTCACTTTGTTCTGTATGTTAGGTTATCTTATTTATTTCATTGTTTATACAGTGTACTAGTTGAAAAAATCCGGTTTTTATATCCGCTAAAACAAGACCGTTTGCAAACAAGTTTTTATTATCACATATTTCTGGACTTCGATTTTATCGTTTTTAAAAGAATAGAAATATAATCACTTCCGGTTTGGGAAATACAATAATGTATGTTATTGCAAGAACAGAAAATAATTAATTGAGTAATGAAAACGCATGAAATTCTAAGGTAGCACCCTGTAAATGCAGTGAAATAATTATATTGAGGACTGGCATTTGTGCCTGAATTTATTTCTATTAGTATTGGCAGGCACGTAGTTTTTTGTGTAAGTTGATGAGATTTGTTGTGCCATTACAATCGGATTAAATCCTTGTTTTTCCTATTTAATCTCTGTTTAATTTCCTGGTAGTTTGTATAGGGGAAATGTAACTAACCTCACTATCATTCCAATGCAACGTTAACTTATATCCTGGCAGAAGGTCTCTATTATTGTTGACATCGTCGAGGGCCATCTTTGCTGCCGGTTGACACGCCTACACAAAAACAAACATCAAATAACATCACATTTATTCCATTATCACATTCCAACGCATATCATCCTGGAATTTCAAATGACTTAAATGGACCGTACAATACAAAAGTCAGGAAGAAGTGCACAAAATCAAAATAAATTGAATTAAATAGAGTTTAATCTGGAAATGCAGTTTTTTTTTGGAATTTGATTGTTTTGGCGTTCAGTTCCCCTCATAAAAAGAGAATAGAATAGGGATCCTAGGGATTCCAATATGAGCATAAATAACAGGTCGATAAAGAACTCATAATTACATAATTACTAAAGGATTATAAAGGCATTTCTACCCACTTATTTTAATGTCTATTCACATTTAATTATTGTAAATCATGTGTATTGAAATTTTAATTAACATTCACCGTTTACAAATTTTAATTGGAACAACCTTCAAGAATCGCTTTTTACAGACTCCGATTATATCCGTCCAAAAATAAACAAAAGTAAATGGCCATAGGTCAAGAGGTCAAGTCAACGGAGTATTAATAGAATTAGAGGGCGGAGCTAACAGTTTATCCTCCATATATTTAACCAAGTATGAGGGGATTTCATTGCCAAAAAATGTCCGGTATTTAATGCAACCTATTCCAGTTCAGTTTTTGCGATATAAAATACATTGATTGCATATTAAATCACTATTGTACAATTTTGGTTTTCGGGAGTGCTTTTCTGGTGTGCGTTTCTGAAAGCGCGTTTAAAATCCCAAAATGCTCAAAGAAAACATCTCCAGAATTTGTAAAGAATTCGCAAATTTTTTCAAATCTTTTTCTAATAATCCTTATCCAATTGAACAAAAAATGTTATTTCGATTTTCGAGCCTGCTTTTTTCGCAAGCGTTTCTTTAAACGCTTTTTTTTACCTCCCCAAACGTCAAAATAGACCTTTCTACCCATTTTCAAAGAAGTCCGAAATTTCTGAAATTTTCCTCTCATAATCCTAATCCAATTACACAGAAAATGTGTAATTTCGATTGTGTCAGGACCGTTTTTATAAAACTGCACTAGAAACGAAGTACTTAAAAACTTTCTCCAACGATCCAAAAACTTTCCCCATTTCCAAAAAACCTTCACAAATTTCTAAAAACTCACTTGACCCCCCTGCCATCCCCCAGTGCCATTAATAGGGAAGATCCCTCCAATATGAAGCTCCCGTCGTCTGGAATTGGCCTCTGCACCAGTCAGACTCCAAGAAACGAGGAAGCCCACGAGGGTCACGAGGCCAAAGGTCACAACCACATCCTTCCAGCCCCGACCTCCTCCCCCCATCCTCATCCTATACGCACCAACACCTCACCCACACTGCCACAACCACACTCACAAAACACAAAACACAAGAACAAAAACTAAAAACAAAACAAAGGTCCAGGAACAAAAGTCCTCTCCCTCCCCTTGAATAAATAATAGGCTGGAGACGGTAGAAGGTAAAGGACACTCCCAACAACACTTCAACTCCCTTCCCGACTCAAGGTGCCCGAGCTCACATTGTGCTCCCCATTTCCAAATGACATCCCCCCCAGGGGGGTGGGGCAATTAAATGGGGGTGGGCCTCTAATTCGGGGTTTTGGATCCCACGGTCCTCTGAGCCTGGTGGTGGTGGTGGCCAAGTTGTACAATTCCCGACCTCCCCATTCTAACTGACTGTATAGGGAGATTGTGGAGAGGTTGTGGAGAGAGGGAAGGATGCGCTCAGAGATCTTCTATCTCTCTCCTCCCGTTTCTCCCACAAAGTTACTAAACTCGGACCCACTTTCACCACCGATTTTTTTTTTGCTTTCACTTTTATGCTTTTTCACCTTTCCTGTCCTCCCGAAATAATTCCCATTCCTTCACCCTGTTGGGTGCTCTACTATTTGAGATGACGATGGGATGCACTTGGTTCTGGAGTTCGGGAGACAGTGGTTTGATTTAGTAAATTCCTGTGCTGGGGTGTTGGAGTTGTGAGAGAGCCTCTCCTCGCCATGTTTATCCAAAGGTTAAGTTGGTAGCGGGAGAGGAAAGATAGATTTCTCGGGTAATTCGGGTTTCGGAATAAAGGGAGGAAATACTCGTCTCCCGGCTTCTGCTCGAGCCCGATCCGGTCCAACTTACTATTTACTACTGCTACACCTCACCACCTATAGCAATGCTTATTATAAGAGCCTAGAGCAGAGCTGGAATAATTAACGGCGGTCTTGTAATACCGGAGCGATGTCATAAGAGCGGAAGTGTAGGGGGTTTTTGGGATTCTGATGGGTTTTTAAGGGTTTTTAAGTCGACTTGAACTTGCTCCGTTGTTTAAGGACGGCCCTTAAATGCACTCGGAGACGAGGTGCAGGTATAAATATAGAATAGGAGCTTTTCTATCAAGGATCCAGGCTCTGGTCGTAGTTGGAACTTGGAAGGGAGCATTACTGACTCTTGACTCAGGATTTTTTAAGTCGGTTTTAAAACGGCTTTATAGGACCTTCCGAGGCTATGTGTGTGAGTTTTGGTTTTTAGAACGTTTCAAAATGCCCCGATGGAGATCAGTATATTTTGGTTGGTTTTGTAAGGTCAGGTTAAAATAGGCGTGGGTTTGGTATTTTTTAGACGGTTCGGGATCTCCTGAATGGGTTATCCTTTGAAGTTTGAAGTTAGTCTGAAAGACAGGTGGGTTTGATGATGAATTTGAAGCCAGGCTTGACCTTTTAATGAAGTGTGGGATTCGAACCACCGACTTGTTACATTGGCGAGGGCAGAGGTGGCAAACTCATATCCTAACCACGACAGACAAGCTCTTGACGTTAAAATTGTCGTCAAAGCTTATTTTCATCGAAAATTGACGCTCCGTTTTGGGAATAGTAACTGGAATCCGAAGTTGTCTGAAGTACATGAATTCCGTAATTGGAATGGGATAGGTGTATGGAAATGGTATAACATAGCCCCGAAATCTAAATGCTAACTTTAAAGCGGAGCGGAAATGCGGAGTGCATTACATTTTACATGTTGGAAAACACCGGAACTGAGAATTTTAATACCATATTTTCATTATGTACGCTAGATAGATAATGCGAACGGCTTGTTATGTCTGTCCGTCTGTACGTCCACACGATAACTAATAACTCGAGAGCGGCTTAACGTTTAAAAAAAATTCAGGAAATAATTTGAGTCCTTCAGTCGAAGAAGTTAAATCCTTTTAAAGGGCTTTTCAACGGTGTTGCTTTATGGTTGGGGCAACGTGAGATTTTTTGCATCAATTTTGATTGGAACGGTACGGTATCCTCGACCCGACACTACCTTTGCAATGCTGGATAGTTTAATTTATTTACCATATATGCATAATAATAATGCCCTACAAAATGGGTAAGAAATAATAAATCAAGAAGTAATGGACTGGTTTAAGGAAGCGTTAATAAATTAATGAAATAAATGAAACTGCTTCCACCACCACACCACGGCCTGGAAATAATATTAGCTTTGGCAGGAAGTACAATTAGGGAGAGTGGCCTCCTTGGCTTTCCGACTCCAATCAATCCCCCACCACCTATTTTAAATATAACCCTCGTAATTGAAGTAATGTATATTAAAATATAGCCATATTTTTCGTGAGAAATGGAACTGAATGCATTTATCAATTAACTCCGGGACGATTAATCAAGGCAGCTTGTTCGGAGGAGGAAATGAAAGTGGACAGGGTTCCAATTAGCTGTTTTGCATTTTAATCGAAAAAATTATTAGTATCGGAGCATTTGTGGGTTCAGTATCATGAATATATTCCCCACTTACAACTTGTCTAGAAGGCAAATCATCAAAATCATTGACAAATTCCGAGAGTCCTTCAATTCAAGTCTGGACCTGGAGTAGAAGTGAATGAAGGATATTCGGGAGGAGTGTCCATATATCGCGTTTACAATTGCTCATCTTGCCCCTATCTTGTCCATGTTAGTGCTAATGACTAAAATGACCAAAACAAGGCATAAGACACATGTTAATAACTTGCGGTGAGGACTTGTCGGAATGGATGGAGGAGGAGTGATGAATATCCGAAATATCGGGTAATGAATTCTGGAGTGTTGAACTTTGATGCGGGTATTAGTAAATGGTGCTGGTGAGTTGGCCCACCTTTTCTCTCCTAAAAGGATTGTCCATATTCAATTAGACGTGTCGAGCTGTCAACTCGAAAAACACGACAACCCAACCAGCAGCCCTTGCAATTTCATCATCAAAAATCATACAAAGCACGTCCGAATGAACTATTCATTATTCATCCTCCTTTTTGAATATCCGAAATGTTCAGAAATAAGAATAATTACGGGAGGGTACAACCCCCCTCCCAGAGTCAGGGGCAACTTGAGATGTAGGGGGGGGGGGGGGTGTCAAAAATTCCAAATTTTTAATGGAAATCGCTGCGTTATCATGGGGCTATGAGCAAAATGGGACCAAAAACGCTGGATTCAGCACATCCCAAGTTCCAAGTTCCAAGTATGACGTCAGAAGTACCCGGATGGATTATGCATGGTCCCCACATATTGTCTTAATAAAGCGTTTATAGACATATCCTCGGGAGTACCTTCACTTTGATAGACTTTCAGGTACAGGAATATCAGCTACCTTTCCATATATATAGCCCTTGTTCTAAATCTAACCAGCTCCTATTATAATACTACAAGTCCTATATTCATTTGTCCTCTTCCTCGTCTAGAGAGAGACTATAGACTGCCTTTTGTCATAAGCGAAACTCCGACCGTTCCACCCTAACTGCCACTGCCAGTGCCACCACCACCGTTTTTTGGCTTTCTCCTCCAACAGACCTCATTCTTCCTCCTATTTACATGTAGATTCTAGACTGGCTCTTTCAGCGTTGGAGAAAGCAGCTCTAGGAACCAGAACCCAGGAGCCTCGGCTCTGCTGCCATGAAATATACATTCGGCTGGAGAGGTTTCTGGGGTAGGTTAGGGCTATCTAAACTTCTGTCTCCTGAACTTAGGTTGATGAGGACTGAGGAAAGCGGTGTATAGAGACTATAACAAGGCCCGACCCGCTACTCCTACTTTCACTCCTAAATGCGGGTAAAGAGCCAAGAAAATGGGATGGAAATCGATAAAGATATCAGAAGAATGACAGGAAACTCGGGCCGTCGGCTTCAAAAGTTACCCATTTCATGGAGACAATAGAGGAGACTCAAGGGCTACGACGCCTCAATCTCCCAAAAATGATTAAAATCAGGGGAAAATTTTCTGAAAATTAGTCCGTCTAATTTTCCCACGTAGGGAAAAATTTTCCCTCCGCGGTAAAAAATGTGCAGGGACGCTAATAATGGGGCGTATATGATGGGGTGCAATCAGTCGCATACCCCTTTTAATGACTGCTCCGCGCATTGAAAAGAAAATTCGGAATTTTCCGATTCCTAACAAATTTTGCCCCGCGTCCCTCTGTATATCTATTGACTTGTATCCTCCGGCTTTGCGGGTCCATTGTCGGGTTGGGAGATATAGAACCCGGCCTTTCTGTTAATGAACAGGACCAGAACAGGAGTCTGTAATACCCGAATTACCCCTATTACCCGCATTATATTACCACCTTAACATCTACTCCCAAGTTGAGATGGACAGGTTGGAGACTGAAGGACCATAACGCATACTGAATAGCCCAAACACTAAAGGTAAATAGTATGAAAGGATTACTTTATAGCATTTTAACATTCCTTTTGTCCTTTCCCTAACAACTATTCTCTCTTATTCTTTGTGACTTGGGACTTTTAGGTCCAGAAATGTATCACAAACCATGGACAACTCTGCTTTAATTATATGTGGCTTGAGCAAATAACTTCTCTTGCCTATTGATAATTCTTCGAGAAAGTTAAAAAAAACTAATGCAGAAATGAAAATCAATTAATTTCCAAGAAAAATCATGGATTTAAAGCAGAGATAAAGAATATCGTGTCCTCTCTAAAAATTAATTTTCTCCTTTTTGGATGAATTTGCCCCTTATTCGGATGTACTTACCCTATCCAAGAATGAACCTGCTCTAAGAAGGATGAACTTACCACATGAAATAAAATTTCTCAACTATTGTTCTGTAGAATAATCAATAGTGAAGCAATTCAGTGAATTTCAGGGGACTATTTCATTCTTTCTCAGGCTATATCATTCTGGTTGGGAGAAGTTCATCCGAATTAGGGGGCAAATTCATATTTAAGAGTGAGAAATTAATCCTAAGCCTTAAAACGGTGAGTTTTACTAGGCATCATTTTTTTGTCGAAACCGCATGACATGCACTTGTGTTCCGTCTAGCCTAGAACTCTACATTTTCTGTCGAAGTACAATTGTCGTGTGGACAATGTAGAGGCCATAATTGTGACGGAATGGGGTAATAGGATTTTAGTCGATGAAAAGAGAGTCCTCGTTAAAAGACTGAAAGTATAGAAACATGATCATCCCTTTGTTCATCCCAATTACCTGTTCATTATTCCCTTTTATTACCGAAAAATAATCATATTCCATTTTCTATTACATTTCATTATAACTAACTTACTTTTTCATTTACTTTCTCAGCCATTTCCTTACATAATTTCCATTCAATCCCCTTTCATTCACTTCTTTTGATTCATTTACGAAAAATATTATTTCTTGTTTCTCCTCAATACAACAACACACTTATTAGTCTTTTGGACAAGTTTTTACGACCCTTGGCCTCCGAATCGGGTGGACTGTTCATCATACAATTATTATGTCCTAAATAGGAGGGAACCTGCCCAAATGTATGACAAATCTGTAAGATTTTTGGTAAATTTTTAACCCGTCACACTTAAGAGGGTTCCCTTGTCGGTTGTTAGTTTATCAATAATGAATTCGACTCGGGGTTTCTTAGAAATTACCACACACAAAGGGGGAAACCGCAAACGAGGTAACCTATATCATATCCCAACCCGCTACAGTGACAGCAATAATTGGAACATCTACCGTAATTCTATAAATAGCTTCCCCGAATTAGATCGCCACCCTTTGAGAGGAGGGCTTTAAAAAAGCATGTCATCTCGAAATTAGCATAATTAACTTATCATTTAACAATGGAAATTGTAGTGAAATTATAGGACCGCTTCGATCAATATTTCTTGTCTTTCTGAAGCTTTTTAAGAAACACATCCTCCGAAATAGAGCCCCCCGGGGACTTTATTTAGGTACAATTTTTATTTAATTCATTTCTTTCTCTTTAACCTAGTTTCATTGTATGTGAACAGTCCCCCATAATTTGAATTGTTTTTATCTCATTTGGTCCTGAGTTTTGGAGGTTAAATAGCTAAACACGAAATCATTATTTGGCCAAGAAGTCCGTCAAGTCCAACTCTAAGGAATGGTTAATGGAGAAGGAGTCTTGTTATCTTAATATTATTTGCCACTGCACACGCAACAAGCCAAGACGGATCTAGATTAGAGACATTCTCCACGTCCACTCCGGTTCGGTTTCGGGAACATTATGCAGAAATATATATCAATTGGCCAAAGTAGCTACAGATCCCGAACCTTACTTTCAGACAAGATTAGAATAATAAATTACTCGGCCAGAAAAATAGGACAACTTTCCCATTCCATCATTCAACTTTGCCTTCTTGGCAAATTGCGAATTTTGCGAATTCTTTGGGATAAGAATGTATAAGAATATAAACCATTCTATTATTCCGACTACGACAATTCCTATCATGATATGGTAAGGTGTATGGTTGAGTATAAATATTATAAAATAGTTCCATACTCTACGTCCTTGTCAACAAGTCCGTTCCTAATCATACGGTTACAATAACTTATTATGCTATATTATATTAACTGGTTAGTTTGACAAGAAATATATTCAGGTTATGTCGGCATTCGAAGTTTTAGACGACAAGGCGACCACTTATTACTTACTTTACTAAATGTACTGCAAAAATGGATAAACCTGCTTAAAAACTACGTTGCACATTCCCCCAAACATTACCGTAAATCTCTAAATAGATCCTCCCGAAATAGTTCCCCACCTTTGTAAGGCTTGAAAATATAATTGAACTTTATATATTCGTGGAATTTCATGGAAATGTCAGTCTAAAATGTATGGAAATTTTGAGTTTTGGAGTATTTGGACAATAAATCCCCCATAATAGAGGCCCACCCGATAAACATCCCCACGAATTTATAAGACTTGAAAATTAGAAGCTCAGAGACCTATTCAGAAGGTCAGCAAGTTAATTTGACCATAGAAACCCTTACAATTAGTTTTGACCATATAAATACACTTAAATTGACAGTAAGCTGTTTTGACAATTTGGCCAAATTAAGTTTATTTTTATGGTCAATGTAAGAGATTCTATGGTCAACTTAAATGCATGCCATTAAGAAAGTACGGTATTTTACACTACGAGACAGTAAATTCCTAGCTTTTGACCCACATGACATTATGACTCTCTTCGTCGCTTTCCCCCAAGCAAGTATCGGAATCGAGGAGAGGGGTTTCGGCCTCTTCGTCTTTACTGAGAAGGTTCTCCTGAAGAGGGATGACCCCACCCCCTGGGGGGTTCGATGACCTTGAGCCCATTGACTTTTGGGGGTGTGACCCCGGGGGGCCAGACGTGGCTATGGCTTGTTGTAGCTCCTTCGTGCTCTTGAACACTTTGAATCCGACGTGGAAGCAGATGCCCATGAAACAGAGGAGGAGTCCCAGGAAGTTTATGAAAGTTAGTTGGTCTCCGTTGAATATCACAGCAAGGCACAAGGTACAGATCTCCTGCGAATTAATACAAAACACTTACTCAATTATTGGCTGTAATAACAATAAAATACTTTATTGCTCTCCTGATAACATTTTCACGAGCTTTCGTATCGAGGCGTCAACACAACAAGAAATATGCTCTTGACACTCTTGACTACTCTTGAGCGATCCAAAACTACCTTTACCACATTATTAAGAGGAACTGTAAATTCACAACCAGATATTCCGAATTTATGCTCAATGAAGCTTGGCTTTGAGAAAAGATCCGAGGCAAAAATATTGATTTATTACGTCAACTTGCAGGTTCTGATTTCATAATATGTCTATAAAAAAGGGCTTGCTAATACTATCCAGACATAAATGTAAATTGACAACGATGCGATGTTGGACATTTTAAAGAATGATAACTTTCATTTGTTAATTAAATTAAATTAATAGAAGTGTTTCAAGTGATTAAATTGACATGAAAAAGAGAAACATTTCATAACCGGATGAATTTAGATCGAATTAAATTGATGAATTAATTTTAATTTCTAGTTATTTATTAGAAATCTCCAAACTGGTCCAGAATTTTGCACTTTTTTTTATAGAGAGCCATTGCTTTTAGTTTCGAATAATAATGCAAAATTTATTTAAGAGCTCTTGCTGGTAGCAATTTAGTTCATACTAATATACTAAATCATTGAAGTTTCTAGTCACGCATGGAACATTTTTCGATACCAAATAAAAATGGCTTATTATTAGCGCAAAATGCTGTACTTCCAGAGATTCGTCGACTGCAAATGGAGACAACCGTTGACACATTTCACATTTAGTCCTTTTGCATTATAATTTGTGAAAAATAACGGACTCATTGTCGTATGACATTGTTGGTTGGGAACGATAAGGTCGAGCTGTATTCAACAATGTATATGACTTTACTCAATGGTAGGGGCATTTTGAGATTCTAGCATAAAACGACTCCCATGTGTGTCGGACAACGGCTTTAAATGGTACTGGACGACTTTTACTCATATATTTCGTTTGGTTTCACTGTTTTTCATATGCGTTTGCGACATTTTATTGATGATGAATAGGTTAAGAAATGATTTGAGACGAACCTTAAAAATACTAGCAACGGAGAGTGTAAGACTAGAAGTGTAGGTGACGACCATATATTCCGCGATTTCCATCCAAAAAGCCATCAGAGCTCCAATCAAAATGGAATTCATTGCACTGAGGAACTCCGCCTTGTCTTCCGCCGTCTCAAATGCCAATGGATTCTTCGCAATCAGATTTTGTCCTATCAATCAATCAGTATCCAAACTATTATTTATTTCCACCTCCACTATTTTTATGTGACAAACCCCAAATCCGGACCACCACTTTTCCCATTTTCACTTCCCAACCGAAATAAATGGCTAGAAAGGGTTTAAATAATTCAAGCCTTATCTTGGGAATCCGATTCAGGGTGTCCCGAATAGAAATCGCATTAAATATAAACGGGACTAACCTTCAAAGAAGACGGCAAAGGGCAAAACTGCGATAATCATCCAGGGCTGCACGTGGTAGACCATGTCGATCGGGTTTTGTAAACCTAATTTCGATTTCTGAACTATCAGTTGGCACATGGACCACCGAAGGCCACTGAAATAGCAACAAATTAATTTAGGGTTTAACATTTGTAGCTGTTTATGACTCTCGTTGGACTTACATCTTAAAAACTGGATTTTTAAGCTATTAATGACGTTTAATTGGTAATTTTTTTGATCTAAAAAAGTCTAATTTTGATTACAATGGTCAAGAAACAGTAACGGATTTGTAGTTTCCTAAAATAAGTACATTATATCCAATTTAAGGCTTGGTTGATGCATTTTTATAACCCTACACTACATGCCCAGATGATATTATTTCGAAAAAGAAAAAAGATAGAGTTAAAGATAATTATAGTAATAAATTATTTGTCAATCAAAATGTTGATGAAGGTACCTCAAAAAGGAAGCAGCCATAATTAATGAAAATCCCAAGAAATGAAACTGCGTTGATTTGTACGTGAACATTATCAGTCCTCCAGAGATCATCCCCACAATCATGAATAAGGACCAGTGCTAATTAAATGCAATCAAAAACATGCATTTTCCATTTAGTATATATAACTGTTAATGTATCGCAATCTAAAACAAAGCTCAATTTAATTTAAGGTTGAGATGTTAAAAGCACAATTTCCTTCAATTAAAATTGTCTTTTACCATTTCCTCGAGTTTGAGGAACAAGGCGAATCCAAGGATGAAAATGATAGCTGTCGATTTGGACATCGTGTATCTAAATCCCGAGAAGAAGAATATTTTCAATAATTTATAGATATTATATATCGGATTCATTGCATTGTCCTAATGTCAAAATAAACCACTATAAAAGGCTTACAAAGAGACGGTGATAAACTCCTGTCCCCAATTCGAAAAGCCAATGTCAAGTCCCCCGGAGATTCCGATATGGGACAGTTTCTTGGTCCAATTGTCACAGTCGAGGAGGACCCTCCGCTTCTTGGTTATGCATTCGTAGCTCAACCTCAGGGAACTTGCCAGGAGGAACTTGATGACCAAGTGACAGAGCACAACTGTCAACGGGAAGTGGATCACCTGTAGCTCAGATAATTTTTTGAAGTCAGTTAATCTTTGAACTGTTAATTGTTAATTATCTTAATTAACTACCTTGAGCAAGTGGTTTTGATAGAAGGTGAGTCCGATGGAAAGTACGTAGTAGACGAGGATGAGGAGTACATTCCGTGAGATGACCCACCACAGTGACCTCACGGCCCCCGGCGACTGACGAAATAGGGCCGCCACTGCCGCGCAACAGCGAAGTCGAAGCATCGCTTCCGAAATTGAACCAACTTCCTCACGTCTTCGATTCGTCGAAAATAAGTCCTCTTCCTGTCGAAAAATCAGTCTTCAGTTTTGACTTTGACGATAAAAATGTCGAAGTTCCGGTTAACGTCGATTGCAAAGTTTTTCGTCTTGATCGAATTTCCGGATTTTGATATTTTTAATCGACAATTCATTCATGCGATTTCCGACGTTCTTTTGGTCTTGACGTTTTTGAACTTGTCAAAGTCAAATATTATTTTCCGGATTTGATATTTGGATTTGGAATGGATAATTTTGAGTTTGTTTTAAAATACCTGGTCGTAGTCGCCTAATTGGAATGATTCGTAGTCATCGTCATAGTACTCGTCTTCGTCAGTTATTTCCGGTCCTTTCTCCTTCATGAGGGACACTTTCGGTCTCTCGATTTTATTCTATTTTCTTCTCTTTTTAACCTTTCATTCCAGGATTTTTAATCGACGTTTTTTCATTATTTCTTGTTTAATTGGCTCTTTTAAAAGTTAAACCCCGCTGGACTTTAGAGATCGAAATCGAAAATAAAACTGTGAACTAATTGGTAAAAGCCTGTAATTTGACTGGAATTGATTTGTAATTAATTACTCTGTATAGTTGTTTATTTAGGGAGTCCTTCAACTCAAAATGCAATAGTGGAATTCAATTGATTTTTTAAGGGCAACATTTCTTTTTAAAAGGCTCGGAATACGTTATATAGTTCACTTTTAGATGGCAAAGGCAAAACCCAATTAAAACTAAATATTAATCTAAATTGAAATGTGAAATGAAGTTAAAAAATATAACCATTTAAAAGGGGATTTGTAATGAAGTTTACATTTTTTTCTTTGGATATGATTTGACAAGTGGACATAAAAATAGTTAATTAAAACGTGGATGAATTAATTCACTTTTCTCCAAATCTGAAATGCTCTAAAAACTGTTAACTGATTCTAAAATCTACAAAAAGATTGTATCATTGTATGTGTATGGAGCGTGTGAAAAATCGTACAAACTGAACTTCTATACTTGGTTTTCAGTACGTGAATAAATAGTTGTCTATTTTGTATTCGTAATTAATTTAATGAATTAGCTATTGAATAAACTAACTGCTAATGTGAACATTGTGCATTGTTGAGTGTGTGAATGATTAAATGTTTTAAGGATTTAACCAGATGGAATGGATTTATATTCTGTTTGCTATATTATTGGTGTGAAGAAGGTGACACTTCTCTCGTCCCAATCTCACTTACAAAAACTTGAAAATGTTCCTAAAGGCGCTAACTTCTCTTCATAAACAATAACATCCTCACTTTCCGACACCTTATATATTTTTGTCATTCTCTTTACTAAATTCAAATTAAAACTAATTGCGAATAAAACGCAATTTTCATTTTTTATTAGTCATTTTCAGTTGAATAAAACGTGAAAATTTAAGGTAACCTGATTCTATATAATATTATAATAGAATAGAATATCAAATATAGAACTAATCATTTTTTATCCATCCATAATATCCATATCCGTTCAAGTTTCAAATCACAATTGCATTTCCATTTTTCCATACGTATAGTGATGATTTACTATTAGCAATTAGTAAGTTTATATTGTATTATTAACTTGTAATAGTTGTAATACCTGCATGCAACCTGAACTGAAGCAAGTAGCATACATTTTACAAACCGACGATACGTTATGCACAATAGTTTATTTAGGAAAAGGTCAGGGGGCAGGGGGTGATGATTGATGATAGTGTGGTGTATGTCAATGTCATGTATATCCATTTAAAATCCTAATCGCAACTCACAACGTCACAACAACTAAGGATAGATTGTAGATATTCAGTTCTCAATATCTTTATATTAAATTACTTATTGATTGCATAAAATTATCATATATGGCAACATTTCTTTGGTTTCAATTCATACATTTTCACATTTTCATTGAAGCAATAGATAAACCGATGACCATATTTTGAATACACTATGATACCACTCTGTGCCCTGCCATTTCAATTTGCCAAGGCAAGATATTATTTTATCTTATATGAATATGATCGATTAGCGAGATCTCGTTGATTCAATGAATTACAGTCTCTCATTTGAGTACAGCCTTGTTCTCTGAACGTCTGAACTAAAGTTTTTGTAACTTGTAACTTCTATAAATTTGAAAGCATCTTCAAGCATTTTTACGTTAGAATTTATATATGCTAGAATTTTGACAAGGGATATATATGGTCTTGGTTATTTTCTAGAATTCTAACTTGAACAGAATCTTTCTCTTGGCCAATGATCGGATCGGAGTGTCAAGTGCTCTTGATCAACATTTTGCTAATAACCTTCCCCCCTCTCATTTTTGACCCTAAGGCCCCCACCGACCAAAAAGGCCAGGACTTCCTCAACCATCAACAACCACAATTCAAACGAATTTGGACGGAAATGGCGTCGGTGACCAAAAACGTCTCTTCGACAAACCCCTACCGATTCGTCAAGACCTTAGCCGGTGTCCAGATGCCGAAACTGATCTACGGAACGGCTTGGAAGAAGGAGCGAACAGCTGATCTCGTCGTCGAGGCCGTCCGTGCTGGTTTCCGCGGCGTTGACACGGCCTGTCAGCCCAAACACTATTTCGAACCCGGCGTCGGCGAAGCGTTGAAGCGTCTCTTTGCTGAAGACGGACTCAAACGAGAAGACCTTTTCATCCAAACCAAGTTCACTTCTCTAGACGGACAAGACCCGAAGAATATCCCGTACGACAAAACAGCCCCTCTCTCAACTCAGGTGCAGCAGTCGCTGGAAGCGTCCCTCAAGAACCTCGGCACTTCCTACATCGACAGCCTCGTCATCCACTCTCCCATGAACACGATGGAGGAAACGCTGGAAGTCTGGAAGATTTTTGAGACTTTTGTGGAGGATGGGAGGGTCAAGCAGTTGGGGGTCAGCAATTGTTATGCTTTGGCTAAATTCAAGAAAATATACGACGCTGCGACAATTAAACCCGCCGTACTGCAAAATCGTTTGTATGAAGAGTCCGGATTTGACAAGGTATTCGTCATTTCGTCAATACGTTATTAAACGGACACCAATTAATGTGCCCCCCCCCCAATAGGAGGTTGCCCCCTGTACGTGGGGTCCGGTGTGGACAGATTCTTTTTTGGGTGTTGGCAAATTCAAGTGGGCAACTTACTTTTTGGGTGTGCACGATAATATGAATCCCTAATAAACTGACCTGGTCTAATCTAATCTAATTTAAAGGAAATCCGTGAATTCTGCAAAGACAAGGGGATTTACTACCAAAGTTTTTGGACCTTGTCTGCGAACCCTCAGATTTTGGGAGATGGCCGGGTGACGGCGATGGCCAAGAAATACGGGAAAAGTCCAGCTCAGATCTTCTTTGCTTATTTGGTACAAACGGGTGTGGTCACACCGCTAACAGGGACCAAGGACAAAAAACATATGGTCCAGGACCTCGAGGCACTCGACATGGAACAGTTGACTCCTCAGGAGAAACAAGTCTTTGATGAGTTCATTAATTAAAAACAAAAAATCAAATCATTAAGCAGTTAAACTAATTTATTATTACAATTAAAATCACGATTCTGTCTATGTCAATTTTGTGATGAACAATGAATAAACATCGAAATGGTCCTTATATTTACAATTAAACTTGCTATTGGTTTTTTGTCAAATTACCGCTAATCCTGATAAAATTCCCCAGGGGCGCTATTTCGAATTACTTACTTTCACATCTTTAATTATTTGCATACCTATAAAATAAATAAAAATAAAGTACAATTAAAACCAAGCCAAGGAACAGAGCTTCCCGTTTTTGTTAGGAAATCGACGCAATTTACGCATAACTGATTGTAAGCTGCTGATTTTGATTAATGACGTATTGTCCATCCCTTTCATCTTCTAAGACGCCTTCAGTACAGCCATAGATAACATTGTTTAGCAAATTGATGGAAGGTGAGAGTATGTTACAGAAATCATACTAATCATACTGCTCAAGTTCAAGAGCAATGTAACAAGAGTTACATGTACGCAAAGTTAAGTAATTAGCGAACCGTGAATTAAAAGGCAAACCCAATTAACAGCATTACCAATGAAAAATTCATGTTAAATTAAAAACAATTCTTTCTATTCCAATCCATCCATATATTATATTAAATATTAAAACAAGTTTACGGATGACTATTTCTACTTCAGCCAAAACATTATCCAAATATTATTTTATAAACTACATTTGGATACGCATTTTAAATATTATAATCATGAAAAACATAAACGAGTTTTATTTTAGCTAACTAGAATATTGTTTGCTTTTATTCGTAGTGTATTAAAAAATTATCATACGTTCATTTTACAACCCCCTTGTGAGATAAAAAAATTGATCTTAATTGTAGATGAATTATTCAGTAGTCGCCTTGGTCATGTCCAAAATCATCAGGGAATGGTGGGTTTTGACCAAAAGGTTCAAATGCTGGAGGGGGGTTCTGAATATTTTGAATAAAAGGTCCAAAATGACTTTGCCGTCTTCGGTCCAAAAATGGTCGTGGTGGACTCTGATTTTGAGGAAATGGAGCAGAAAATGGGGAAAGATCCAATGGATTTCTGGTCCTTTGAATCTGAAGATTGGCACTCAATCCCCCTCGATTTTGAAAGCAATTGTCATAAGACAGAATTTGAAGTCGTCGTTCATCAAATCCCAGAATCCTCGTCACGTTCAAGACCGTTTTTAAAAGTCCAGACGAGACTGTCCCCTTCGTCGTGAGGAGTTTGTAATCTCGGAAGAAACCATTGACACATCGGACGACCATCATGTACGACCTGTTGTCCGTCGAAACCACGTACTCTTCAGTCGATCCTATAATTTTGGAGATAAAATGAGCGATTTAATTATAAATACAATTGATAATAAACCGTCCAACGAATGTACTGATGTATCGTAGATATAACGTTTTTAAACCGTTTCATACACATGGAAACATGTTCACAGTGAAAACTGTGTTTTAAAATATTAAAAATGCATGAAATATCGAAAATCTCAAATTGCCCCAATAATAGAGCAAAATTACATATGTCATTCGAAAGCACTTGATTATAGCTTTCAAATGACGTATCAAATGATTAATCTCAATTTGCCCCAACCATAGAGCAAAGTTACATACGTCATTCGAAAGCCCTTGATCATAGCTTTCGAATGACGTATCACACATATATGTTTGTAATTTGACCTCTTTGACCCCTCCCCACCCGTCAGTGGGTGACCCCACCCTCAAATCATATACGCCATTCAAAAGCCCTTGATCATAGCTTTCGAATGACGTATCACACGTATATGTTTGTAATTTGACCTCTTTGACCCCTCCCCACCCGTCAGGGGGTGACCTGACCCCCAAATCATATGCATTATTGAATAGCCCTTGATCATAGCTTTCCATCGATGTATCACACATGGGGGGTTGCTATTTGAAAAAACGTTGACCTTTGACCTTTTCCCCCTTGACCTTTGACCTGCAGGGCCCCCAAACGAACTTGACCTCCGCTTGGATGTCCTATATAGATATCCGAAAGAAAAATTCCAAAAAGTTAAGCCGTTCTCGAGATATCGTGTTTACGGACGGACAGACGGACAGACGGACGGACAGACGGACAGACGGACGGACGGACACCAGACCATTCGCATTATGTATCTACGATACATAATAATAGCACGCTTATTGTAAAGTCACTCTGCTCTTTGACTCGGCGGATAAAACTCATTTCATCTGGCAGCACATATAGTCCACTGCTTCAACATGGGACTGGCTATAGAGGACGAAACGAGTTTTATCAGCCGAGTCAAAGAGCACATGGACCATGCACATGGGTAGTCATCATTTTCGGAATTAATTTATGAAGATTGCTGTTTTAATTTAATAATGTATCCTCGATTGAAGTGGTGTGGCTACATATACTTTTACTAATGTCAAAGAGTTCAAAAATGTTGTCTAAAATCACTTAGCTAACTTAAATTAAAACCATCAAAATATTCATAACAACTAGATTTCTGAGGGGTGCGGGTGTCATTCAGGGGCGAATTGTTTAGTGGAATTTAAGCAGGGATTTTGGGTAAATATACTAACGGAGTTTTCCAAAAGGGGTCAAGCAAAATAAAAATGCAAACCCGTTTTAGCTGGATTGACACCACTGGAACTTCCGAGTGCCAAACATGTCAACCGTCCTGGAGTGACGGCGGAACAGGACTGTCGAAATTCTCTGTCGTCGAATCCCTCGGTCGTCAGATTGAAGCCATTGACGACGGACGTAAATTCTACAGAGAGGCACATTGACGCCAACTCCGAATCGGAGTCAGGGGGACGACTCAGCAGCGTCTCTGCGCTTCGTCGATGACCAAACTGACTTCCGATTGGCACAAAGAATGTCTTCTGTCCCATCAACTGTTGAAAATAGTAAAGAAATAGCAAATTTTAATGCACAGAATTTTATTTAATGATATGGAAATGAGCATTTGGCTATAGGTTACCCAGGTCGGGTCAATATTCGACGCAACTTCGGGGGCGATGCAAGCCCCTTCAGAGTACGCTTCTGAAATCAGCGGGCTCCTATGAGATGGGGGCACGAACGGGGCATCGTATTGCCCCTGACCTTTGACCCTCACTATTGTCAAAAGGCCCAAAAATATTATGAACCTCATCTTACGACTTTAAATCCCTACACTGAAATGATTGATAATTTCTCACTCCTGATTACTAATTAATGCTACATAATGAATCCAAATGTCAGATTCTTTGTAAAAGTCTCTGCAATTACTTAAAAACAACTCTTGCTCTTCGTGTCGGCTTCCATCTGACAAATGAACTGAGGATCATAAATATGCATAGTGGATTAATTAATTGCAAGGAATGATAATTTATAATTGCTGTAATTAATAGCTAAACAAAGGAAGTCAGTTTCCATCATTTAAAGTAATGCGGATGCATGGATACTCCCAAACATGTTCAGTGAACTTCATTGCCTTCTCCACCCATCCGGAAGACGTTCAGGATCGGCTTCTCTAACTACGCATCATAAATCATGCCTAAGTGTAAGAAAGCACAATAATATTTTTTGAACGAAATTAAGCAAAAATGTCTAGATTCGAGACATTTATTACATCCATTGTCGAAATAAATCCTCATCTTAATTACCTTACTACCTTACCTACTTACTTACCTTGTTATCTTATATTCTTGATTGGAAATTATAACAATTCCCATATTATTATGACCAAAAACATAATTGCATGAAACCATCAAAGAATTTGTCCTCCGAAATATGAAATAGTTCCCCACCCCGAAATACATTCTCGATAATTTGGAGGATTTATAGTCACGCTTTTTCACTTTTCAGTTCTTTGTAAAAAAGTCTATAAAAACGATTAAAATAGATTAAGGAGTGACAAGGAATCGAAGCCGAGGCTCTTTCATAATTTTCACTAATATAGGATCATAAACTTGAAGCAACGAAATCAAAGGGGGTTCAGCTTCCTGTTAATTGTACTAACAACTATAACAATTCATTAGTTTTAATTGGTTTTCGAGTTTGTTATGTAAACAAATATAGGCAGAATAAAAGTTGGAAATGAACTTTGCATATAAATATATATCCCTCCTTCGAAGCAGTCGGACAGGGAACGAATTATAGCTCTAAAAATGTTCAAATGGATTTTTATATCAATCCTTTTAGTAGAAGGTAAAAACAATTTAATTTGTATCTTTTTGAACTTAAACTTTAAAAATGTGTGTCTTGTGTCTTGCTAAGAATTTTATTCACAGCTTTCCAGGAAATGCATCTTCGAACAGAAAGTCCAAAACTGTTGTGGACTCAATAACGAAACAAAAAACTTTTAAATTAAATATATCGTATTCGTATACCCTTATAAATGAAATTCCACTCGGCACTCGGTGCACCTAATTGTCATCAATTTAGCGCACGATTTCATCCAAACGCATTGGAGCTTATTACCCCCCCCCCCCATATTTTGAGGCTTCGAGAAAAAATTCCCGTAGAAGACTTTACACAAAATTGTACTCCGGGTTTCATTTCCGGTCTTAAAAATTCCTAGGGTTTCCAGCTACTTTCCAACATCCGGATTCCGATCGGCCGGAGCCATCAACCACGGAACATGGGGAAATCGAGGAGACTCTTGTAGAATCAGACATAGTGCTAGGGGCCGATAAATCAGCGGACGATGCACCAGCCACCGAGGAACCAGCGGACGATGTACCGGCCACCGAGGAACCAGCGGACGATGTGCCGGCCACCGAAGAACCGGCAGCCGATGAACCGGCGGCTGACGCTCCAGCGGCCGACGCTCCAGCGGTTCATGAGCCAGCTGTAAAACCTGGAGTTGTAGTTCCCGTTAAACTGTCGATTCTTCCAACTTTCTTTAAATTGTCTTCAAGCAAACCAGTTGCGGCAATCAAGGAGGACCTTGAAAAAATCTTAACTAAAGGTTCTGCTCATGAATAGCCTTTTCCTAAGACCTTAGTCACAGTAATTTTATTGTAGCCACAACCATCAACGATTTGCAATTAAATTTGAAATTCGTAATTTGTTGGTGATTGCAGAACAACTTGCAGCCAACTTAAAGGCCAAAGAAGAGAAAGAAAAGGTGGAGGAAAAAATCGAACAAGAGACGTTTAAAAAATTTTCAAAGACCTTTGCAATATCCGTCGCAGGTGAGTTCTAGTTGATTATTTATTTGTTGTACGAGATTAATTTAGATGATCTAGCAGGGCTAAACACTATTACATCTTTGTTAACTCAATCTATCGTTATCATGAATTCAACTAATCCAAATCGTTTTTACATATCTGAGTTGTGTTCATAAAATTGATGAGGGGGTACTTATTCCGGGGATTAACTGTTTCAATGCGAGATTCAATGTTCAAACTAAAATCTGGAAGAAATGGGCAAATTTCAGAGTTTCTATGAATATTTTTCCAATATTAAGCTAAAAGTACACTTAAATTGAGTCTAAATAGTCTTGACTAATAGTAAAAATCTTGTTTTGTTTTGTCCAAGATACGCTGTCGAAAAAGGGTACGGAGTGCGTAGAGGTTCTGGGGACATGTACGACGAAAGAGGAATGTTGTGGCGACACAATGATCTGCAAACGCCACTTCTGTCGACCAAAAACATGGGTTCCTATCGATGTCATGGACTAGCCATTCTAGCACAGTTTAAATTCGTTTCATGTTTTTATATAAAATATTATGTTTTGTAAATTTCAATGATAATTTATTTAGTAAATCCCCACCTCAAACAATTTCTCTATATTCAGCACAAGAAAACAAATAATGGGTATTCCTTGACAGTAATATTGAGCAAATGGACAAGGAAATCAAAACTTATTTTGATTCTTCTTTTCATACGCTTGTTGAATGTTTGACTTTAAAAGTGATAAACCGTTGCAAACGCATGTAAAGAATGGGGGAAACCACACGATAAACTAACAAAATATCATACTCGTGGCTAACGGAAACATGGGAGTCGAGTCGTTGCGTTGGGGTGGTCTCTGAATATGGCGTTGAAACCGCACTTCCGCAAAATAGCGCGGTCACACCCCTATGTTAGTAAGGGAGGTCCAGAAGAGTGTTTAATGAGAATCCCTTTCAATAACCTAACCAAACCTAACCTAACCTAACCTAACCTAACCAAACCAAACCAAACCTAACCTAACCTAACCTAACCTAACCTAACCTAACCTAACCTAACCTTACCTAACCTAACCTAACCTGACCTAACCTAACCAAACCTAACCAAACCTAACCTAACCTAACCTAACCTAACCTAACCAAACCTAACCTAACCTAACCTAACCTAACCAAACCTAACCTAACCTAACCTAAACTAACCTAACCTAACCTAAACTAACCTAACCTAAACTAACCTAACCTAACCCAACCTAACCCAATGGTAATCGTCAAATAGCACCCATCTAAACCTCAAGAGCAATATCTTTCGTTGTTGGAAACGTATAGTTAGAGCGCAAACGGACAGACAGACAAGGTCTTTACATTGTTACTGTTACAAAGACTCCTGATTTCAATACACATACATTGGCATTGCGTGAAACTTTTCAAGTGCTTTCACTCCTTTCGTACGTACGTTTGCAACGGTTTATTATTATCTGAGACCTCAAATTAGGATCTAGAGCTGATTTATAGGCTCATCTCTCCTCTGATCGTCCACATCAAATTTAATGACAATCCACTTACAATTAGATTTCCTACTGCTTCTCTTTACTCTAGAATCTTACGATTTATCGATTATTCCTCCTAAAAAATGACAATGTATAGATAATGTCTGAAGGAGACATATTGTCATGTTTCATTGACATCCGAGAAAAGAATATAACTACAGATTACCAACCAATCGGCAGTCTTTATTCCACTCCCTCTTAACCTAACTTGGACCATAAAAAATGTGAAGCTCTGAAAACCTACTGTCATTCATAGACAGATCTGTTCATAAGTCTGGGAAATGATCAAAACTTCCGGTTTTCGAGCTGATGACCTCTGGAAAACTGCCCACGGAACAAATGCCATCGGGTTGAATTTAAACATATACGATAAGCGTTAAATGAATTGACAGGATTTTATTTTATTAAATCTAATTAAATCCATGTTAACCAGACTTTGCAAAGGGCTAAAAGGATTTTGCGGTTTTCAATTTGGGTTAGCACTGTTAGTAGTTATTAATTACTCGGCTGTCTGGTCTTAATTACGTCACATGAACTTCATTAATCGGAAAAAGGACATTTATATCAATCCCTCAATTACCCGAATAATGGAAGACACAAGTAATATACTGCATCAGTTAGTTCTGGAATTTCGGTATCAACATACATTAAAATACACATTTAAAACGTCAATTGTGCGCAGCACCTTGGTTAATTTTTTATTTAATTACTATAAACGTATAAAATTTAAAATCCAATTTCTCCTGGTATATCCAAGTTACAGAGATTCAAGGCTCAATAAAATACGCCTCTTTTGAGAATTTCACAAAGATGTTATCGAGATTGCATTAGTTTAGGGCGAATCCAATTGAAACATTCCCAAACCGAAGTGATTTTTATGTCGTCGATTCCATATAGATGACATACCAAAAATGTAAATGGTTGGAGTTGGGAAGCAGGCAAACTGTAAACTTTTTTAAAACGTAATAAAATAACGCTCGATAGAACCATAAGGATTTATGATAAAATAAACCCCTGCTGGGGGTTTATACAAGGATTTGCATCAGACACGGGTAGCACTTCCCTTCACAATATCGCCATTCAACAAATATATCTGGCTCGATATAACGTAAAAATTGACGCACCAAAAGGCAATCGATTGACAAAAATAGTTAATTCAAGGACATAATACGGTAATAAAACATTAAAAATAGATAAACTATGCTCTTTACAAGAATGAAATTAGAACAATGGTATATGAATTGAAAATATTATCATTTATCGACCTTCCTTTACAATTGAGTAATCCTCATTTTGTGACCTTAACAATGGAACGGTAGCAAAAAAAAAAATTCTGTGTATTTATTTCCATTGGATATTAAGATATTTGAATTCAGTATAACTTAGTGTTATCGGGTTATTTTAAAGCAACCAGCTAACTTGTAATATCAGCTCCCACTGGGTATTACAATGGGATCACTGGGATGGGCTCTCAGGATAATTATAATATCCTTCTTTCTAACTTTGTTGAAGGTAAGTTTGTTGGGAATTTAATGAGCTTCATTTTTAACTTCAAATTCTTTGCATTACAAAATTTTTGAACAATTTTTAAACTATTAAACTAAAGACATGACTGGTTTGGTCAAAAAGACGTTTTTATGATTCTGGAGTCAAAATAGGGTTAGGATTTTAAGTATTATCCTGTCCAATATTATCGTTGCGCTTAAACGCTTAATTTATTTATTTTACAGACAATATTGGGAGCAGAAATCGTCTATCCGGAGGAGCAAGTCTTGTACGATAATGGACCGACAATTGTAGTTAAAGGGACTCCAGTCCCACCAGCGACGAAGGGCGTCGCTCCAGCGTTAGAGAATACAGCAAAGGAAGCGCCAGCAGCCGCGAGCGCGCCCTCTAGCCCCTCTTCCTTCCCAGCAACCCTTCACCCAAACCACGCGCTTGGAAATTCGACAAATTCGACATCCGACAAATCAAAAGGCCCTCCTCGAGAACGACAAATGCAAAGCCGGTCAATTAAGACGGATATTTTTGGGGAACTCGTAACTACGAACGGAGCTAATTGTAGTATTGCTCATAATGATCTAAGTAAGCTTAAAGGCGCAGTAAAGTTTCAACTGTGTGAACCCGTGAAGCTGCCAACAAATGCGGTAGCGGTGTAATTTAGAGACTCAGTACACGATAATACGAACCCAACCTGTCAAATTCAAAATACCCACCTATTGTCTAAGCGTCTTTACTTCGCATTAAGATTGAGTTAGGAGCGGAGGCAGTATTACATTCAATGGGTTGTTCTTTTATGTAGATTGTTTAAGATTGTTTTAGGAACATTATTATAAATATCTGTAAAATAAGTAAAACCTCGATGCAGGGATTCGATTGGGGAATCAAATATACTTTTAATGAAACTGCGACTGTAATTTAGTTCTTCGGAATTCATATTTCTGTTATAAACTTTGGTTCGGGTCTAGTTGTATGTCAGTAACAGTCCAATGATAATATTTTAATTCATTTTTAGTACAAAACTTATTTAAGTAAGAATTTGTCTAAAATAAAACCAATAAAACCTCTAAAACGATGGCGATAGCTCGTAATTTCACATTATTGTGCGGTCAGGATCTCAGGATTGATGCGTAAATCTTTGATAGTTTGATATCACCGTAGCCATAATATGAGAGATACAGGTAAAGTTCTTCAAATATCCTACGTAATAATAGGCTCTGGGAGTGCGAATTCTTTTATGAAGGATTGCATTTTCAATTTATATTCAAATGTGAAAAGACTCGGAATTCCATTAGCAAAAGTAAAAGTAGGGAAAGTATTCTTTTAGGCTATTCCTCATCCAATCTATAATTCATTTTGTAACTTTTTGGATTCATTAAAGTCAAATTCATCGTTTTGTTATTCAAGTTATGAAGACAAACTACAAATTCACGCGGTTGAAGTTAGTATCCCCATTGTACCAAGTCGGCATGTACAGCAACAATATTAGCGATGTCGTCCTGCAGCAAGAAGGCATTCGACATTCAGATGAGCAAAGCTGGAATGTCCTCTTTCTTCAAAGATATTTCGGAGTTTTATATTTTTTTTTTATAACAGGACTTAATCTGAGATTAATATTATAGCAGTCTACTATTGACAAACGATCAAATGTTTAAAATTTAACCTATAACTTTTGTTGAACCCACTTTATAATTCTTGTTTCTACGATACATGGTAATAGGGAACAATTCCTGTCAAAACAAGGGGATAATATGCTATACAATTTTGGAAAGGTTTAAGGTCTTCTTCGAGTGGTAATTAAACCTCATTCAAATGTTCGCCCATTTAAGGTTCCAGAGTACAAATTACTAAGGAAAAATGGGTTACTTTGAGCAGCTATAACTTTTGACCCACTGCAGCTAAAATTTTTAACTAAATTTTGTTATGCATGTATTTTAATTTCAAAAACTAACACTCCTTGGGCCCGATCTGCTTTTCACATGGTTTTAGAATTAGACTTGGGGGTTGGGGGTCCACAAAGTCCTTGCGGCTTAAAATCGCCTACTTAACAAAATCAGAGCTATTGACTTTGATGTTTGAAGTTGACAACGGGACACGAATCTCAGTTTTGCAAGGAAACAAAAAATGAGACGAATGCGCAGTTATATAAGTTATCAATCAACCTCTTCAGCTCCTTTTATATATCTTACAATTAGTGGGCTTCCTAAGCAGACGTGACTAGTCACTCTTATCTTTAGTCGTAATATTTCTTACAAGAGAACATTACCAACTGCACCTCCACGATTTAAGCAAGAAGCTGTAATATTATAGGGTCTATGGGTAAATTGAATTGCGTTAGGAAAATAAGTGTGAAGGTCGGGAAGTAGCGGGCACTATTTGTTTTTGGTGCAATACTTGTTTTTTTTTGTACTAAACTCCAACCCAAAAGGGAGCAAAAATATAAAAAGGCAGTTGTTCTGTTTTTATTGACTAAATCCTTGACTTTGCAACTAATTAGTCGGTCAAAATCATTCTATATAGTTACTGATAGTACCGATATTAAACGATATTTTTTGAGTTGTTGTTTCGCATAACACTTAAAAAATATCGGATGGTGGTTGGTACAGTTGGGAGTGTTCCCTTGTTAGTTATTCAGTACAGGTATTTAAAATTAGGCGAGTTAGTTTAGAGTCTTTTAGTAAATTCTGATTCAATTGCCCCCGGTAAACTTCCATCATTAGTATAACCCTTCAGCTTCCCTAAGTCTTTAGTCGTATAAAATACGGACATGTGGATTTTTAAACTTGGGTAAAATTCGCAGGAGATACGTTACCCCCCATGACCGATACCAATCCATCATTTTCATCTAGCTACAATAAAAACTAAAAAAACGAGCCTCAACTTAAATTCGTTAAAGTATAGGAATCGAAAAGGTATTTGTGTTCATTACTGGATTATGAAATAAATTAGTGGGTTGTGGGGATGAGTTCAAGTTTTAGATTTTACGTGACTCGGTCTCTTAAAACTCAGAATGTCACAAATTTAGGGAAAGTCACGTTCAGGACTGCTCTTTCAAACTTGGAATCATTGAGATGGAACGTGGGTGGTCGAGAATAGGGTTACATCCTGGGCACTTATTCCACATTTACACTAACTGAATCATTCCCTCAAGCTTTTTGACATTAAAGTCCTTGCTGCTCCTGACTCCACGATGAAAAGTCGTTTTGTCAAGCAAAAGTTACTATGATCCGACAGAGATTCGAACCTGTGCCCTTCAAAAATAGACCCGACCCTCTACCACGTACACTATACACCGCTATTTATGAGGGAAAGGGTATTTGCACCTACTTATATCACACGAATCGACAAAACGACTTTTCATCGTGGAGTCAGGAGCAGCAAGGACTTTATCATTAGTGTATTATATATATGGGTCTAACGTTAGTGTAGATGGGAGTTGGGCTTTACAAGATTGGAGGATTCTTATGAGGGGCACCCGACCACCAACTGGACTGCCTCTGGCTTAACTCCATATGAGAGTTATCAAAAAACAACTTTTTATTCCAACACTTCTAAAATGTAGTAGAAATCATATAAAGTGTTTAATTAACTATGTATCATGCTTATCGGCGGTTATCGGCGGTAACCACTACAAGAACCTACCATGTCGCGCGCGGAATATTAAAAAACTTGAAACTGGTATTTTTAAGCCGAAAAGGTTTTTAAACCACTCCCTCTGATCCACTGAGCGATAAAAACGGAGATTTGATACCGCACGCGCACTACCATGTCGCGCGAGCCATATTAAGAAAACTTCAAGTTGGTATTTTTTCAAGACAAAAAAGTGTTTAAACCACTCCCACTGATCCACTGATTGATGGAAAAAGGAGATTTGATACCAAACGCGCACAACAGCGTCGCGCGCGCCATATTGAAAAATTTAAAGTTGGTATTTTTTCAAGACAAAAAAGTGTCTAAACCACTCCCACCAATCCACTGATTGACGAAAAAAGAAATTTGATACCGCACACGCACTACCATGTCGCGCGCGCCATATTGAAAAACCTAAAGTTGGAATTTTTAAGCCGAAAAGGTTTCTAAACCACTCCCCCCGATTCACTGATTGATGGAAAAAGATTTGATACCAAACGCGAACAACAATGTCGCGCGCGCCATATTGAAAAAGTTGGTATCTTTTAAGGCGAAAAGGTTTCTAAACCACTCCCCCTGATTCACTGATTGATGAAAAAATGAGATTTGATACCAAACGCGCACAACAATGTCGCGCGCGCCATATTGAAAACTTTAAAGTTGGCATTTTTTAAGATGAAAAAGTGTCTCAACCACTGCACCTGATGCACTGATTGATTGGAAAAGGAGATTTGATACCGCACGCACACTACCATGTCGCGCGCGCCATATGGAAGAACCTATAGTTTGTATCTTTAAACCGAAAACAAATGTTACAACAGTCCATCTGACCCATAGAGTAATAAAATATTGCAACATACCCCACCCTGCGCACTACCGTGTGGTGTGCCAGATTAAAAAAAAATTAAAATTGTACTTTTAAACCGGAAAAATTACTAACCCACACTGTCTGACTCAGAGGATCCTAAAACATTGTGACATAATTAGAGCGGAAGTAGCAATTTCATTTGCAACTTTGCTGCGAATAAAATAGCTAGTACATTGCCACCCATTGTGCCCCATAACCTAATAAAAAATAGGCAAATTTTTAACACGGCCCACCTTGGGAGAAAGAGCTCCAGTCCACAATATGCTCTTTTTGTAACTGTAAAAATTGCCTGCAAAACAATTGTTGTTCTATCGTTATATCAAATGATACTGATTTTTGTGATAGAGATTCCCAATTCGGATAATTTGTTTAAAAGCTGAGCAGAGTTGACTAAGATTTCTGTCCGATACAACTACCACCAACTCGATATCGTGAATTTCTTGATCTTTGATGATAATCACCGATACCGCGGAGACGGAACGACGATGAAGTTGTTTCAAATGGCTTCTGTGGAAACGCAATGCGATTTCGTTAGTCTCCAATAAAGTGAGAAAGACTGGATCTTGTTTGCTGTTCATGGTTAAGCATAAGTATTCATGTTCCTTTCAGAGACTAAACTTCTTAAGCTTATTTAAATTTCAAAGTTTTATTTATAAAGAAATGGAAATGCATAAATATAAACATTTCTGTTTTAGGCTAAAATAATAATGTAAAATACAAACTTTATTAAAAATTGCACCAAAACACTATTTTTTCACAGATAAATCAGAAAAATAAAGTTAGCATTTTATTGCAAACATTATGGTATTTGTATAATTAGTGAGGGTGCGAAAAGTGCATCCACTAAAAAAAATTAAAAATAATTTTTAAACAATGCATAATACGGCACAACAATTAATGGAGACAGCTGCCTTTAAACAAACAAAAACAAAAAAGTCTCTTTGGAAGTAGGACAGCTAGCTTTATCATGAAATGTCCTCCGCACTATAGAGGCTATTATTACAGACTCCCAAATGTAATTGCTTTTGTTCTGACCAACCGAGACAAACGAATAAAAACTTGAAGAAATACACCCTTCACAAGAGTGATATTTGCATGGAGATTCGTTATTTAAGTAAAATGATTGGCGGCTGAGAAAGATTTTCCAATGTTAATTAAAGTAGGATTATCTGAAGATAACCCTATAAATTTTCCAATTTGTTGCTAAGGACACCGCCAGCCAACATAGCAGATTTTCAGGGTTATAATATCCGCCAATCATTTTGAAACAGACAATAGTTGCAAAATTACTAAAATTCCGAATTGAACATTGTAAAAAAGTCCAAATTCTAATATAATTACAAGTTTTCACAATTGACAACAATACTAAAACGGGTGTTTCTGAATGACCTCACAAAGATATTGAGGCTCGAAGCTATCGAGATTTCTTCGAAAATCTAATCTTAATACTTGACTGCACTTGAGGCTGGGGAAAAGTTTCGAGATGTTTCAGGTCTCTATAAGATTAGATTTATCGTTCTTTATAAGGTTATTTTTATATTCTTCGTTTTAATGTACCGGGAGAAGTTTTTTTACTATAACTTTTGAACGCGTTGTCTATTTCATTCAAGTTTTTTGCAGTGCCGTAGTACAGTTGTGTTGCAATTGTATGCAATATTTCAGAAGTTTAGTGTATATAGGGATGCAGATAATCTCTCCACAAGAATTAAGGGAATGATAATCATATAAGCATAATTGACTGGGCTAAAACCACTGCTAGAAACAATGCTTTTAATCATTTAGACTAAATATTATTTAGTATTATTATACGTACTACTTCACAACCATTCCATACGATTAATCATGTCTTCGCTATGGAATCCATGTCCTCATCTTCATTGGCGTCTGGTTTGACTGTATTATCGTAGTATTTCATTGTCGGAAATGTTTTGTTATTCGTGAGATAATAATTGTACTCCAGCCATGCTTTTATATGTAAAATTAGATTAAGGTGGACAAGGACAATTGAGGATTTAAGAGGAGAGTTTAATTCTTACATACACTGGGAAGATGAAGATATTATTAAAGCCCTTGGAATATATTTGATATCCAAACGAGGATATTCGTATTTAAAAAATGTACCCAAGCAGCCCCTTCCATCGGAATCTACTCCCAAGAAAAGGCTTGAAAAAATACCGATACGACAAGGACAAATTGATGTCGCTTTTTGGATTCATTCAAATCATATTTGGCAAATTGGATATTCTTTTCAATTAAATACCCACTCCTGATAATTTTATTTTAATCCACGAACGTATACAGCTGTTGACTCATTCTAACATTCTCAAATCAATTTTAATATTTATAAGAACATTTTGATCAAAACTCGTTAATTTTAATTTTTTAAGCTTTAGTGGTACTAATATTAACCATTTGAATTTGAAAAAATCACTTCAAATAAATTTTTTATATTTTACTGTGGGCAGTAGGTAGGGGCAAAAAGTGTCCCCAGCTCGACTATGCTGCCTCCAGCCCCCAGCTGCCCCCTGGGGTCTGGGGGCTGGGGGCATTTTGCCCGTATATGCAGGGGACTATTTCATAAGTGGAAACAAGTAATCCGTTTTGATTGGAACGCTGTTTCTGCTGAGATACTGGAAGAAGCCATTTCCGCCTTGCATGAAATAGGGCTTAATGTTTACGCATTTGTATCAGATATGGGTCCCAAAACCCCGGGATTTTGGAAGCATCGGGATCTAGGACAGTTCTCTAAAGGCGATTTAGACAGCACATCATTTGTTCATGCTACAACAGGAAAACCAATATGGGGTTTTGCTGATTATCCACATTTGCTAAAACTGTTTCGAAATCATTTAATAGACTGCGGAATTCACCTACCCTGTGGTAAAATACTAAACCAAACACTTCTTGAGGATCTTTTGAAGAAACAGCCCTGAGAATTTCTACTAACCCCTAAGCTCTCTCACAAACATATTTATTTGAAGGGTCGACAACGTCAAAATGTGGCTACGGCATTTCAACTATTTTCGAGCACTGTTGCAAAAGCCGTACACATTCTATGCCCAATTAACACTGACGAAGCCGTTTTTATTGAAGAAGTCAATAAGGAACCAGATTACCAGAACAAGATGAAATTTTGAAATCAGCATACGATAAATTCTCGGCTATCACCATCGGCAAATAAAAATCCGGCTCCTATCCACCAATTCAAAAAGAAATTCTAATGAACATTGCATCACCGAGAGGTCTATTCGCAAACATGAAGATTGAGGTCGGAGCGAAGTACATTCTTACGTCACACCTTAACCAAGATTATTTGGGGAACGTATTTTTCCAAATCCGCGGAATGGGTGGATTTCAACTGAACCCAACAGCACTCGATTTCAAGTACCGTATGCGTAAATTAATAAGTTCTAAAGACCCCAACTTGGGCCCCCGTTTGTTTAGAAGATAATGATATGGCAATGATAAGCTCGAGAATTTTTTCAGTGCTAACAACTCTAGAATCCATGGCTTGCAATGATGATATAGAACTTTCATCAATTCCTGAAGAAAGGCTAAACAACATGGAATGGACAATCAAAAATATCGATATCAATTTTGAAACGGAGTCGATAAGGGATCTAGCCGATGAAGGTGGAAGTGAATATGTCGCCGAATACATCTCCAAAAAACTTCTACAAGATTCTTACAAAGTTTCCAGAGTTTCCTGTTCCAGTCATTAAATTCTATTCCAGATTGCGAACAAAAATACGAATAAATTTTTGAATAAGAAAAAAGATGACGCAAAGTTTATACGGATGGAAATGAAAAGATTAGAGGATTATAAAAGTAGATTTTCAAATTTTAAAGATAATAGTAGGAGTCTGAACAATGACTGGAGATGATGGAAATGAGTGATGAGTTGATGAGGAAGAACTTTTGGATATTTAAGATTAAATATATAATTTATAATGTGAAAGTGTTATCTGTAGTTAACATTTAATGAAATTGTAGTTTTTGTGGAGTTTGTGCATTTGTTAAACGCTTGGATTGTATTATATGTGTATGCATTTTATTTCATCATTTATTAACTCTAGCTAGTATATGCTAGTAAGCTAGCTTGTTTTTCATTTAGACATGGGGATTAAATGCAAGTGATCCAACCTTGTAAAGCATTTCGTTACTGTAGATTTAAGGTCTTGGTTTAGACAATTTTTCATCTTAAAAAATGCCAACTTTAGATTTTTCAATAAGGCGCGCGCGACATTGTTGTTCGCGTTTGGTATCAAATTTCTTTCAATCAATCAGTGAATCACGGGGAGTGGTTTGGAAACCTTTTCGCCTTAAAAGATACCGACTTTAAATTTTTCAATATGGCGCGCGCGACATTGTTGTTCGCGTTTGGTATCAAATCTTTTTCCATCAATCAGTGAATCGGGGGGAGTGGTTTAGAAACCTTTTCGGCTTAAAAATTCCAACTTTAGGTTTTTCAATATGGCGCGCGCGACATGGTAGTGCGTGTGCGGTATCAAATTTCTTTTTTCGTCAATCAGTGGATTGGTGGGAGTGGTTTAGACACTTTTTTGTCTTGAAAAAATACCAACTTTAAATTTTTCAATATGGCGCGCGCGACGCTGTTGTGCGCGTTTGGTATCAAATCTCCTTTTTCCATCAATCAGTGGATCAGTGGGAGTGGTTTAAACACTTTTTTGTCTTGAAAAAATACCAACTTGAAGTTTTCTTAATATGGCTCGCGCGACATGGTAGTGCGCGTGCGGTATCAAATCTCCGTTTTTTATCGCTCAGTGGATCAGAGGGAGTGGTTTAAAAACCTTTTCGGCTTAAAAATACCAGTTTCAAGTTTTTTAATATTCCGCGCGCGACATGGTAGGTTCTTGTAGTGGTTACCGCTGATAACCGCCGATAAGCATGATACATAGTTAATTAAACACTTTATATGATTTCTACTACATTTTAGAAGTGTTGGAATAAAAAGTTGTTTTTTGATAACTCTCATATGGAGTTAAGCCAGAGGCAGTCCAGTTGGTGGTCGGGTGCCCCTCATAAGAATCCTCCAATCTTGTAAAGCCCAACTCCCATCTACACTAACGTTAGACCCATATATATAATAACATGGGCGTAAGAAATATACTTTCTATTGGAAAATAAAACGAGACTCTCATTTAAAGAGCTTAATTCCAGTTCTAGAAGGTTTGCTTTACCTGGCTAGGGCTAACAGATTAAAGTAGAGACTTATTTACAAGCCCATCATGTCCTAGTTTTCGACCCCGACCTTGCTTTTTTGTGTATTAAAAAATTAATGCCTGAAAGTCGTAAAAATAGCGCGCCCCCAATAGTAATCATTATTTTTTTATGAAACCGCTATTTACAGTGTAGTAGCATTTTTCCCCTTCCCCAATGCTAACTTCCTATATTCCTTCGGGGCAAATCTAAAAAAGTTTAAAAAAAAATGGGAAAACCGGGCTTTTTCAGCCTTCCTACTTTTATATCGCACCTCAAAACGCACGAACTCTGAATATTTCAAAATATTTTGAACCGAACTAATTGTTGAGATCATTTTCCAGTACGGTTATTTCCCTGACAATTTTTCCCGACTATTTTTTTCGGTTACCCCTGGACCGAATCCCGATAACAAATGCATTGTTCAAGCCTTACAATATGTCCTGTCTACTGTCTACCTAGTCTTTTGTCATTAGAAGCAGGATGCCTCTGCTCTGCTTCGAATTCGGAATCGGAAATGAGTGAATCTGACAAGAGAACATGAGTTCCGACTTTGGGTAAACAGGATTATAATGTAGTCGATTGAGGTAGAGAAAAATCCCATTAACCGGTCAATCGATCTCCTACCAAAGGGCCGTCTCTAATTTATGCAACTTTCTTAAGCATTTAAACAGCTACAAAATTTGCCCCAGTTAATAAATAAGGTAATTCTTTTCGAACTAACACACAATGTCAAATGCATAAGTTTTCAATTCATCTTAAAAATATGGGATAAGTACATCTTAATAACTCCACTGAAGCTTCCGTTCCGAGTCAGTAAGCAAAAGGTCGACCTCGATAAAAGAAATCCCAGGTGACGGGACCGAAAAATTGAAATCCAAGAAGGACCGCTCATAAAAATAAAATCGAATACGCCACGAAGGAAAAAATCAGTAGCTGTTTCTCTGTAACTAAAAATAAAAACCTGTTTTGCCATTTCAAGTGAAAAAATATCAGGAAATTTCACGATTTCGAGCCAAAAACTAAGCATCTTCATAACAAATATCCACATTGTCTGATTTCTCTTTAAATTCAAGCAAATACATCTTAAACTATTTCAACCAGCGATTGAATTTCTCACTGTAGATTTTTACATATTCACAACAACATGTTAACTTCTAACATATAGTTTTTTGAAATTTTTAACAGTTTTGATGTTAAAATTAGGTATTTTTCATGGGCCAGTTAAAGTTATGAAACCGTAGTTTATGATCGGAGTGAACTGGAGAGGGTATGGATATGGAACTGAAGGGTTGTCTGAGAGGCTCATTGGATATGATATTATGGATTTAAATTGCTCTTCTCTGTTGACTTACATTAGCCTCTTTGTTCTCAAACTTCAAGATCCTTTCCCCAAGACTTACAAAACCAATATCCCATATCCGATGGAAACATATTCCCAAATTGCAAGTCCGCATCGGCTCTTCAGAAACACATTTTCAACGAATTGGACTCTAGTGTTCTGGTTGTACAGGGTGTTTCAATAAGAAATCTCCGTTTCCAGCAAAAATCATCCTGTGTAACGAATGTGACCCATATCTGTCAATGGACAAGGGAAGTAAGCCAGAAGCCACAACCAGAATCACTTGTTTTGTTGGGTTGAAAACACGACTAACATGAACGATATATTTTAAAATATCAAAATTAGCGGATCTTTGTTTTTATCATGTTTTAAAAATCAATTAAATAAAAAATCTGCAATTGAAATGCCTAATACATTGGATTTTAGTCTGAAATGTTTTGAGGTCTCGTCAAAAGGATGCCCTTTAAAGAAATGTGAAATTATTAGGTTTTAAAAGTTTGTAAAACCAATGTTTCGTTATGGCTTAAAAAATCATTGTTTAATGTTGAAAAATTTAATGGCAACTGAGATTTTTACATTTATTTATTAAAAACAACTTTTTGGCACTTGAATGAGCATTGTTGTATTGGGGTCTCCATATTGGAACACCCTGTATATCCTGGAAATGAAATGCTATTGAAAAAATACAACTATAGTGTGGCACTATTATTCAATTCTTGTCAACTCTTAGATCTGACTTGAAGTTTATGAATGAGCCCCGAATACCGAATAGACAGAACTTTGGTAACATGCAAACCATTGCCTGGGATTGAGGTAGGGTTCCGATGATCCTCGATATCACTTCAATTTTGCATGCATAGACAAAACTGAGCCATCCTTTCACTCTCCATTTATTCCACAATTTGTTCCTCTTTCATCAAGAACTGATCGTCGACTTGGCCAAAACTCTATTCCTCCGAAATGAATGTACATTTAACGAAAGGCTTTTGGTTCGGGGACTTTTGAGCCAAATTATATCCCGCATCAAGGGAAACTATATCATTTTGTGGCCCATTATCCCAACTCTTCAGCTCCTTAAACACCAATCTTATTCACCACTTTTCCTCGAATTTTTACAATGGGACCTCATCCATGAAATTTGTTAATGACAGGGGAATATGACTACCATCATTAGTGAAGTTATTCCCAATAGGGACGTTTTTATTTTGAAGCGGAGCGGAGAGGTGTTTAGTAGATAATAGATTTGGCTGCATGTGTAGAAGGGGAGTTATTCCGGGAGTTGAGTAGCTACGATTTTACCCGATTGTTGAATTTTATTTCGGACATTTTTTGATAAAATTTCAGTTTTAGTATTTAGTGACAAAAAATGTCATATAATGATGTGAACTATGTCGAAAAAAACATTAGAAAACGGAAAATTTTAATATTTAGTTTGCATTTCTAGCAAGCGTTTTATAAATGTGTTAATTTGTATGTGGGGATTTTACAGAAAATGGGTGCGAACGCGCGATTCGGTTACGAGATAACTTTTATGGCTTTTTTGTATTTGACCCAATTGTAGATGGTAAGTGGGCATTGGAGGAGTTGAAAAATAGTATTGGGTCATTGGCATTCGCTATATGAAGGGGAGAGAAAGCCACTTCTCAGGTTGATTTTTCAAAATCCCTATTCGTACTTCAGTGGAGAAACGATAGTTTTTATTGTCCTCATCTGTTCCTTAATTTTTAACTTATTCAGTTTGCTACTTACGTTATGTACATTTGCGGGTTCATCGTATGTCAGTTTAAAAAAAATACATTTAATTACTTTATAATTTATTTTTTAATTCTTTGTCTGTTCAACTGCAAAGCAAATGAGAATGTTCTGAACCTGAGCCTTTTATGGTGTCGAAATGAATGCGGCAGCTGTTTAAATGTGAATACATCAGCCTAGCTTCGATAGATTTGTAGGGATTTGACGCGAACATGCATTTGTTGCAAATCTGGTAGTTTTATCGTGGAAATGCATGCAATTAAATGTCTGTCTGTCCCAAGTTTGAAACTCGATATCGTCATCGTGTCTAGATTTTAGTGATGCCTTTACTGGCCTAAATGTCTCCGACTGTCACTGTCCACAATAAAAGCAACTGAATTGATCGGGGTCATTATCTTGTTGTCCTTGTTATGGCGAATAGGTTGCATTTTGCAAGGACAACCAAAAACACAAACTTTAAATATCCATTGGGTATATTGGATTCTTCCCGAATAGTTATCATGTTTAATTCAGAAGGAGCTGGAAATGAACACAAAATTCATCTGAAGAAACCCTAATTAGTCTAATCACAAAAACACCTCCAGCTCCAATAGGAAATTAGAGTAAGTCATTTTTACCTAGATTCTATTATACATTTTTATTACCGCAATTCACGTCCCCTTTTTACGAAATAGACCCCCTCAAATACTGTCCCCTCATAACATTATTTAAAACCAAAATTATTTTAATTCTGGACAAAAAAATTTGAAAAATATACATCTAACGAATATTTCAAGGAGTTCATGAAAATGTCAAAGAATTTCTCGGAAATTCATTCAAAAGTTGCTTTTTTGATACCTTTCTAGCCTCTAATCTCTATTCTAAAACAGGCTTTTGAGAAAAACTGGCCCGTCATAAGCGCCCAAACAATAAGAGCCTCGATGATGAACGTCCTTACAATATGGTTCTAATGGACTATTTATAAATGTCATTGGAATTTATTTAGAGAACTTTCGTAGTTTAAAGTTCTTAATTTTTATTTATGTCCAATATTTATGAGTGGCCCAGCTAGTAGAGAAGAGTGCAATTAAAGCTTGGAAACGGCATGCATCTCAATCTCAATCATGACAATATCAGATTAACTCTCCCATTCTCCCAGCACTTAATCCCTTTATCAATAATCGGCAGACAGTAGAACTGTAGGTCTCTTTGCCCCTGACGGAGTACTTGAACGGTGACTACATTTGCCATTCCTGATTTATTGATCCATAAACATAAAAATAGCGGATTCTTGTGCAGACTTCCAGTTCATCATTCTCATCCTCATGCATATTTCAAACCCGGATTATCGATTACCAATTTGACGAGAAAAACATGGTTCAACACAGTCCATTCCCAATGATTTACATACGACTAGCTGTTATTATCTGTTATGAAACATTCATTTTTTATTCCTCCTTCAAATACCTCTAATTATTATAAAAATCTCTAAAACAAACACTTTTCCTAAACCGCTTCTTCCAAAGTAGAAGCCCCCTATTCTCTATACATTTCATGGCTTAGAATCTTGGTTTCTAGTGATCGATAACAAAGAAGTTGTAAATAACACAAGAGACTACGAAGAGGAATGCTAAGATGAACACAACGACTAGAACGATCATCCACGGCGTCATGTGGATCCGATGTTCGATATGTCACTTTTTTGCTTATTTTTCAGGAATATTTCCCGGAAACTTTACTTTATTTTTTCCCTGTTTTTGTAAAGTAAAAGTCCATTTCGGATTCATCCGGTGGGAAATCTGATTAGGATTTGTTTGTTTTTTAGCTAAAAACAAGAATAGTTTTGTTTCCTCAAAAATGTTGTTTTGGAGATGGAACGCAAAGTGGTTGGGAAGTTGACTTTTTCTGCTCTCAAGGATGTAACTTTTGTAATCAAATTAATAGAAAGTAAGGAAATTATTTGACGAAAACATCAGGTTACTTTCAAGCATTGTTCACTTTTGGAGAGGAGTATGGCAGATGCTAGTGCTTTTTAGTCATTAGTATTTCTGTTCAAGTATACTTGTCATTAAATCAGAGTACACAATCGTTGTTAAAGTTAAAAACCACAAGTGACATAAAATCCAATGGCTAAAAGTCCCTATAAAAGCTCAAATTCCATAAAATCTCAACAAGTTTGGCATCCCGAACCCTGCTTGACTCATTTTGTTCTGCAATTTGTTCTTGTTCCTCCTTTAATTGTGATTCTTGTTCTTATTGTTTAGCTGGTAGGTGTTAACGGAGTTCTTTGGCTAGGATCTAGAATTGTAGGAGACAGGGTGGGATTTATTGCTTCAATTTCCTGGAAACGTCTTGGCAGATTGGGTTTAAAGAAGGAGTAGATGGCTTAACTCAATTACACACTTTCACTCACTTCACTTACAGAGCCAACTCGCCTTTTATTCTATAGATTGGACATTGGAGGCAGTAAAAAAGTACAAGAAACTGGTTAATTCAATATTACGAGCAGTTGGAATAATAGCAGAGGAAGATGACAATAAAAAACGGATTTCTTAGTTGAAGGAATTTTCAAAGATTTACAAAAATTTCAGAGCAGAAAATCAGTATTTCCAACTGAACTGATCCGGAAAGTCTGAACACGGATCAGTAGCTTTCACAACCCATTACTTTCGACTTGTAAAACCATTGCCTGTTAATTCGGGTGTTTGGAAATCGGGTTCCAGTCGGCTGATTGAATTGGATAATGAAACTGTAATTATTTTCTGTAGATAGACTGGTGTTGTGTTTCTCTTGTTATGGAATAATAAAGGTAAACGAAGACTTGGAAGTTGATTTAATGGAAATCGGGATTTGGAGTTTCCATTTCCAGGAAATCCTGGGAACCTGTTCCAGCGTATTCCAGCATCAGATTAATGGGCTACAAATCCAGGGAATATAAACTTCGTTCTTCTTCTATATTTATTCCAAGTCCAGAAGTGAAAGTAAAGAGAATTTGGGATTCCGAGTTTTCGAGGCGAAAGGTGGAGAAATGATGGGGAACTTGTTAGATTTCCGGTCCGATTATTTCACTAAACTTTCTTTCCTCCGATTTCAAGAGGTTTTCAGATCCTGATCCTGTCCAGAAAAAGCAGAAGCAGGATGAACAATGAACCTGCAAAACGGGATAGACTTCTATCATAGGATTTATTGAGAAGAAATTAGTCAAAATAAAATATTTCATGATACTTTTGGAGTTTTGGAAATAACTCAAAATACTGGTTGAAGTCAAAGAACTAAAGTTTTTGTATATGGATCTTTGGTTGACATGCCAAGAAGTGCAAGTCCATTCTACTGACTTTTGCTATTTCATTAAAATGGAAATCCAAAATGGAAATAAGTAAGAGGTAAAACAAATGTGATTGAGATGGATGTTTGCTAAAAAGAGCCTGTACTTCCGTTACCTTATTTCTTCTTCAATTTAGAATCCGATCTCATCCATCTCCCTTTCCAAACTTATTTGACGGGTGGCAGAGGTGGCTATTTGATGACAAAATCCACCAAGATTTATTTCTCAGGTGATAAGTTAAGTTTCTTACAGAGGATTTCAAAATTCCACTCTCGTGACGCAAAAGCTTCTACTCTGATGAAGTCCCCGTACTTCCGGCCTTTCAAGAACTGAGGTTGTGGTTTATAACCTGAACTCTCATTGTTGACTCCTAGAATTTGCTGAGGAGAGGAGAAAAGTTTGTTGGAGACCCTTTGATATTGCTCTAGATTTAGGAGGAATTAGAGATAGTTGGAGAGAGTAAGTCTCTTGTACTTAATTCTTGAGAGAAAGTTGGGAAAAATTGGGAAAGAAAGGAGATATTTTGAGAGACGGGGAAAATGTCGGGACGGTTTCAGCTCATCTTCCTCCTCCTTCGGCCGCCCTTTCACTAGTAAACTACTTTCCCGACCACACCGCACTTTTTCCCGTCTCCCGACTTCCTCTCTACTATTAGAGCCTCCAGCTCCTGGCCGGGACCTTATTCTTCAGCAAACAGGGTTCTCCATACCCTGGGTTCCTCTAAATTATTTTATTTACATGCAAAAAATATTCTTTTCTCTGATTTAACTCATTTGATGTATTGAGATTTTTTTGGGGCATTTTGTGATTTTTTCAATTTTTTGTAGATTTTGGGCTTGTTTGGTTGACTAGATTTTTGAAGGTATTTGTTAGGACATGTTGAACTCTTTTGGAATTTAGAGCTTTTGGAAGAATTCAATAAAGCTTGGACAGGAGAAAGTAAGAAAGGATTGTAGGATTATCCTTTTTAGTCTGCTGAACTAGCAACAAGGGACTTCGACTGGTGGAGGAAGATGGGTTCAGATAATATGGGGTTCCTATTGGGGTTTAGTGTCTACGACGATTTCGAACCTAAAGAACCGAAATCAGTTTAGGAGAAAGAATTAAAGGCCTTTTTGGCCCTTTCTTCCATATAAGAGGGATGATGAAGATGGCTCTGAAATGCGGATTGTTGCTGGAGGGAGACTTGTCTCTTTTGTTCCATCATTTCCAATCCACCTTCAGACTTCTTATTCTTCTTCAAGTCAATCTTTTATTCACTTTTCAGGAGATAAACCATTCAAATTCGTGTAGCAAAGTATCGGATACAAATAAACAAAGTCGGTAGGGAAATTGTAAACCTCTAAACCAGAAATCGAAAAAAATCCTCATTTCACCCCAGTCATAGAGTAAAATTCAATGCATCGCTAGCCTACTTGTCGGTAGCTATCAACCGACGAATCACGCATATGGTTTTGTAACATCAGAAATGAATGAAATGAATGACCTTTCACCCCAACCAGCTTAACATTTGACATACAAGGTGACGGAAGGAACTAAACCTCCGCCTGGATGTCAGTGATGATATTCCGAAAGAAAATTGTGAAAAATTTGAATTTTTTATTTCACCGACCGACCGACAGACAGACGAACGGACACCGAAACGGAAACATAAAGTATCGGATACTTAATAATAAGAATGGCTCAAAAATGAATGAGGAGTCTCTTTTCTTTCTTGCAAAAGGGAGAGAGAGGCTGGAAATAGGTCTTGCAATTTGAGGAAGCTTTCTCCCCGATCCTCTCCTTACAAATAAATAAATCCCCCGAGAAGGTTCATTAATAACGCGACCTCTTCCTCCTTTCCAAATCCATAACTTCACTTCCGATCGCCTTACAAACTTACAAAAAATTAGGCTTACTCCTTGCACGAAAAAACGAGGTTCCAAATACACTAATTAAAATTAAAACCGCAAAAGAATCCAGTCCACCGATTTTTATACTCCTTTGTATATTTTAAAAGCAGAGAATATCGCAAACTCCGGTTTTAATAAGTCCCCGCAATAACTTCAATCTCTGTTCTCCTTTCATTTTTACCTTGCCATCTCCAACTTGTGTTAAGCTTCACTGATTTTGGGAATTAAAGATACGAAATTTCATTATTTAGGTTCGAGCTGCTTGTCATTTCATGGGTTTTTCTTCAAAAATACGGGAGTTAAACTCACTTTCAATATTTGCAGACTGGCAACTGAAAGGTGATCTTGAGTTTGAATGGAAATGAAGGTTTCGAATCTGAAACTCCTAAATCCTCTTAACTCTTGAAGAATTGTGGAGTTTGTCTAAAAGGGTCGGATAATGGAAAGTCCAACAAGATCAAGATTTCTGGGAATGAAACAGTTTTGTTTGCATAAGAGATTACAACCCGACCCAGTCCATCAACTCATCTCTCTCTAACATACCGTATATTCACCTAATTAAGTCCCCACCTGGAATATGATCGTAGCCTTAAATTACTTGAAATGAGAAAGCCCCGGGGCACTTATTTAAATACATACGGTATGGTATAGTGCAACCCGGCTCATCATCTCATGCTCATTCAATTCCTTCTCCTTTAGACTCAACCTGTAATCGATTCCAGCTCTTAACGGTTTTAAATATTCGATTTTTACAAACTAAATTTTGCTAATATAACAATTGGATATAAATCAAATAGAATTGTAGTTTGACCGAGAAATTAATCGCAACTTTCGGTTCCAATTCCAATTGATTTATTGATCCTCTGAATCCTTGAATGGTCGGTGATAGAAAATTAGAATGAACAATTTAACCCATCTATTACTCTTGATATTCATGGAATAAAAATGCTCTTGTTAAGGGCATTAAATATTCCAATTCCAAATGTTTCTATGAATTATTAATGTTGCCATTGTTCATACGAGTTAGTTTAATATCCGCTCTCTATCGATGAATGGGACAGGATAATATTAACAAAAATAGCACTACATTCTGATGTCTACCCTGTCATTATGTAATTATAGATATGTGGATGGATGAATAATGGATTCGTAATTAATTTAGGAATGAAAGAGAAGGACTCAACTACTGAACACACTTTGAGTTAATAGAAATAGCTTTTGATTGTCAATTTCCCTGGAATAATTAAGAGGAACACTGTGAAGTAATTAAATATAAAATTGGGATTAAATATTTCGCAGTAATTATTCTTCTTCCAGCAGCCGAGTTGCAGTTCAGAGTTGGAATTTCCGTTGTTTTAATTTCAGGTTTTGCGGATTCTTCATCAATATCCGGCCCATCTTTTGGAATATCTAGTCACAATAAACGCTAAATAAGTAAAATTGAAACTTCAATCCCATGGGGACTTATTTAGGGACACGTAGTCCAATTTCCCCAATAGTATTTTTCAAATATGAGACAAGCGACCTTACCTTCGCCGAATGGTTCTGTCTCCAGCCATGAAAAATTGTTAAAATGCCATGCGATTATTTTCTGCTCATTATTTTGAAATCTGGATATTTCTATGTAACTGTCCTGAATCCTCCTCTCTCCGTTCAAGTTGAAGGAAACCTGGCCCTATATGAATTTATTATCCGTTGCTTTAATTTATTCTCATATATTTACTTAAAGGGTATGTTTTTATAAATGTTCTATGCAAAAACTGTGCTCTAAAACGTTAAAACACATAAAACATAAAATCTCCACTTGCCCCAACCATTGAGGAAAAAAAGTAATTCAAAATTACTTGACGGTGCCTCTAAAACGACGTATCCCTATTTCTGGGGTTCTGATTTGAAAAAAATTCACTTTATTGACTTTACATTCTTAGGCTTTTATCTACATGACCCCCGAATGAACTTAAACTCCGCATAAGTTCCAAAAATTTCCCGAAAGAAAAATTTTAAAATGTTAAGCAGATAAGCCCCGTAATCGTCTAGAAAGGTGGACGGACGGACGGACACCACCTCATTCGCATAATGTATCAGCGAAGCATAATATTGCTGCAAATCTGGATATGGAAATGTAAGCCAATTAAAAGGGCTACTCTCCAATAGAAGCATATTTCAATTTTTTTAATCTAAAGTATTTCAGAAAAGATTGGCGATCAGCGATTTATTTTATTGACCTTTAGAATTTTGCGTTTTGTTTTATACAGGTAAAAAATTTGGCACCGTCTCAGATTTAGAAATCGTTTCAGCTCGCTCTAAACAACAATATATAAGAAAGACCCCTCGGAATAGAAGCCCACCCCTTTAAGACCGTTTTAAGGGATTGATATCGAGATTTTTAGTAGTTTGAATTAAATTGGGTTTTTAGCTTACAGATAGTCCCTGGAACTTGAAGTCATTCCCAATCATGGCCAATTGTGTCTCGAATCCGTAATTATCGTATGCAAATTGACAGGGGGATTCTGATTCCCCGTCTGAGCAGTTACTTGCAGCCATTTCATTCAATGCTGCTTAAATTTCAAGAATAGTAACTACATCATTTAGTTGGCTAACTTCAACTCATTTAAAGATCATGCACGATGATATTTCAAGTCACCGAAATAAGCAGCCCAAACGGAATCATAAGCCAAAGAGGAGAGATCAAAGTCCGAGTTCTTATGTTCCCCAGATTCCCTAACTTCTCTCAGCAGTCTGGTTTGGAACTCTCCGACTGTCTAAACAAAATTAAACCGTGGTTATAAAAATGATCCAAACACCCTCTAAATACTGAAATAAGGCCTTGGAATAACCCTCCACATCCCCTTAAACGGGTTGGGGACTTATTTCAGTATATTTGAAGCACATCCCACCATTCCGGAAACAGTTATGATTTCTTTATCTGGATTCCAAAGGGCAGCTTTCATGGTAAAGTGACCCTCAGCAGCTTGGGTCATTTGTTCCGGTGTACAGTGGATGGGGTCATCCCGGTCATCAGTTATCGAGGACGTGGGACTCGTCTGAAGGAACCATTTTTTGTGGAGGGAACCTGTTTCTCATGATCAAAAGAGCAGGTTTTGTGGAAACGTGGCTTTTTACAGGTTTTGAATTAAATTAAGGTAGCCGAGGAAATTTACGAGATTCATAAAAGTATAATAAGACTTGCATAAGTAAAGGGAATTTATACATGTCGTAAGTCCTGATCCTGAGGAATATCGTGGACCCTGGACTATTTCAACCTTAGTTTCTTGTCGACATAATAATCTTATACTAAGAGATTTATATTTTCAGCTATGAGGACTTATTCAGCAAGCCAATTAAGAAGAGAGAATATTCTCGTACTCACCATTCCAATTAAATTAGTTTGCTTAGGGAAAATTAACTTTTGCATTTAAAATATATTGAAATTAGCTGACGTTTGCTTACAAAACAACTCTAAAAACAAACCTAACCTACCTGTCCTTAAACTCCAATCCTGTTCCTCTGACCTACGACATGTCAATTCCGATTGTGAAATTGAATAGAAACACTCACCGAGAAAGAACAGAACATATTTTTTGGGGTCGAATAGTCGGCGGTGATAAATTTGGCAAAGGATTTGACGGGAAAGCGGCTCGGAGGCTAAGGTTACAATTATTCGAATATCCGACGACAGTTTCTCCAGTGAAGATCTCACATCTTCCGACGTCGACATTTCAATCCTCTCAACTTCCGTCTCATGATGCTCCAGTGTCAAGGCTAGATTGTCGGCTACCTGCGTTATTCAGCGTGTCATGACATAAGGATTTATAAAATTTTCTAAAAATATGTTTTACTGATTTGACCCTCAAAAATAGAGGGATTCAATGATTCACAGCAACATTTTTAACAACTTATTAAATCAACGCTAAAGTAAAAGTATAAAAGTTTTATAAATTCTGCCTGCACCGAGGCCGGTATTATCGACATACGAGGTTAATGATAAATAATTGGAGGTGAAACTCACGAAGCCAAACTCTTTATCTTCTTCATTGAGAAGAGCAACACGATTCCAGCGGAAGTGTCGAATGAATTTGACCAGAACTATATTTACTGCGAAAGGGTGAGGTTGAGCCAAAAATAAACTCGGCACTCCCGTTTCCGTGCTTGAATACTGAGAAATTTCGGAGGATGAGCCACTGTAGCAAATCTACATCCCGATTTAAATACTTAACTCACCTCCAATTAAGTAATTTTAAAATTAAAAGAACTAATGAAAGGTTAAATACCGTAATGGCATTAAAAACGGGAGAGGCTTTCCCGAGGACTTCGCAATCTTCGGGACATCCAGCAATTATGACCGATTTTTGAGGACCCGTGGACATGATTTTGTACATGAGCCGGGCTGCAGATTTCGAATCACACTGTATGAATTATACATGAATTTAGTTTATGACTGATATTTTATAGCCAGTTAGTTGGGGAATTATTTCGGGGGGGGGGGCGTCTATTTTGAGAAATACGGTTGCTTTTAATTATTCTTTAACTTACACCACTTTCTCCAATAGCTAGAGTTATAGTATGAAAGGTATTATTTGCCCTTTTATTGATATCTTCAACTGCCATCCTTGTCGCAATAGCTGGTGCACTCTAAACAAGGTAACATTTTTTTAATCTACTTAGCCAACCATTTAAAAGTTCGGACCGAAAGCGAGCAATTTTGTCACAATAATATACACTCAGAATGATGGATTTACATATTAACATAATTGCAACTTATTTTGTATGAAATAATATTCACAAAATACAGAGGCAACAAAACATGGCTATCGCATCGGTTTTTAAAATCGGATTAAATCGTAAAAAAGCCTTACCCCATTTCTTGGAAAGATACCGGCTATATGCACTGACTTCCCGTTCGGATAACTGAATTCTTGACTGCTAACGTCAGGAAATTTGATATAAAATAGCAGGACTAGAAATGTAAGTACGTTTTTAAACGGTGATGGAATCATTTTTCCCAATTAATTAAGTTTGATTAACTCGAATACGGCAGTTCTAACTCTTAAGCCTAAAAGAGTCAGGAAAGCTAATAGGAGCTCCAAAGTCTTAAAAGCAAGAGATTGGTAATGTTAGCAAAGGTTAGCTGAACTGCCGGCTGAATCATCGATCCTGGAATGTATAGGGATATATTATTGGAAATGGGATAGTATATGATTCATATATAAAGAGGTACGTCGTGGGTTAAGTGATCTCTGGCTAAAGGTTTAACCTCAATTAACTAATGTAAATAAACAAATGACGGAGGAAGTGTGATGTGAATTTTGATGACCAACTTTCGTCCAGAGTCTCCATTCCCTTGCACAAAGCTCGGAGGAAATGTCTCGAAAAATAGTTGCAAGACGGAACCTTTGGGTATTTCAAGTCTGAAATAGATAAAACTATCAAAAATATGCCGAACTTGAACATTGGCCTAGTAATAAGTTTCTGAGGGAGTTATTTAGGTCAGCGTCAGCCCTTTTGGTGAGGAATTATTCCGGGGGCTTAAATCGGATTGGAATGACAACTGGAGTTTGACAGACCGTAAATCCTAATATAAATTTCGATAGTTTGCATTCTTCGAGACCTCCTAGGCTACTATATCGGGATTTACGGCAAATAAACTTGAAATCTTTTGTAAATGTTTTTGTTATATACGCCCAATTTTTTAAGTAGCAACATATTAGGATGATCTATGTAATGTGATGTCAGATATATCTTAAAACTCAGTGAAACAAAACCAGTAACAAAACGGTTGAGTAGTTCAGACGTTTCGATTTATGACCTTTCGGTCGAGGCTTGAGTTAGTTTGAGGGACGTGAAGGTCAAATGGGGTAAAATGCGATGTACAAAACTCTACTCTATGATTGGGGAGATGTGAGATTCTTTAATATAATAACTCCCACCGGTCAGACAACTATTACGTTCAGCGTTATTTGATGCTTTGTTTCATGTGGTTTCACCCTTTCCAACAGTTTATTTTCTATCGTATTTCCACCCTCTCTCTAGATCATAATTGTAAATTAAATCGGACACTTGGAAAGGTTCCGTCGTAAGTCCAGCAGGATACGTAGTAGTTGTGTTTGTGGTAAACATGTAAAAAAGGTTTTATTTAGCCAAGGATGTGTTTTATTTTGTGTCTTGGAATGACATATATATATGAGTTAGGAATGATAATATTTGGACAATGATGATGTAATGAATAGGATGTGAAATATGAATGACGCTTTTTAATAACCTTCATTGTATCTCTTTAATTTTGTGTAAAGGAAGAACGGAGAACCTTGAGGAAAGGAAGTAGATATCCAGGTAAAAAAAGGCTTTAAATATGAAGTTACGAATCTCTGATAATTTAAAATCAGTAGGGTTCCATAGTCCCGTTTATTTTCGCTTCATATGGTTTTGGCTTGGGCTTAATTTTCGGGGAAAATAATGACGAGATTTTAGCAAAACAAACAACTGTTTTGATTTGAACTATTAAACACATGAATTTCGTTGATGTTCGTGTAATAATATTTAGTATCAGTTTTATTTTACGCACAAAACTAAGAAAATAAAAAAATACAAAAACTTCAGCCGATTAACCCTAACAATCCGGCAAATTGATGAACATACAACTTATCGTTGTCCATTGTTCGTAGCAGATCAAAACCTTTAGTTAAGAGGTAGGCGTCAAGGTCACCTTTTTGAACTTCATTGTACCACAACACTTCCACCATTATCACCTGTCCACAAAAGGTTAATTAATGTCATATCCTAACATACTGTGAGCTTGACATTTAGTTGTGGGACTATTTCATTCACTGACACCCCTATCGATATAGCATATCAGACACCTAATACTATCCATACCTATGGACATTGAAGTAACAGTCCCACATCACTAAATATGTACTCCTATTTATATTAGCCATTAATACCTATATAAAGCTAAATTCACTTACTTTAATTCGAATTTCTTCAAACGGGAAATGCTTTAAGATATCGATTTCAGATCCTTCGACATCCAAGCTGAGGAAATCAATCTCTCTGAATTTAGCAACTGCTTTAATGATGGAGAAGAGAGGAAATGAGGGGACTTGATATTCCAACCAAGTTTTATTCTTCATCCAATCAATCCCCATCGCCCTCATTTCCTTCAGGTTCAGCCCTTTCCCTAATTTCGCACTTGCAGGCCAATCTACAGGTGTTGAGAAATTCAACTGAAGTGAGAGCAAATACAAGAGAAAAGTATTCAATGTTCAGTATTTGTGCGAAAAATCCATTTGGAAATGTGGAATTTTATTTTTTTTTCGTGGAAAAAACGGATGAGAACTGACAATGGACACTACTTGGGTGTCAGACGAAAAGGCTCTACTCTGGCAAATAGACTAATTCGACCATGCTGATTACGAAAATCATAATATTAGCTCTGCCAATTGATTGAGTCCAGGTAGATCAAGGTAAAGTTAATGTTTGCCAATTACGTAAAGTGACATATGGTTTGGTTGTCGAATATCGACTGTCAATAACTCGCCACCATGACCAATTTGTCGACGTTAAGATTTGGTATGGAGATTACGATTTCGGAAGAAGCGGATGGAGACAAGCAGGCATTTGAAATCCAGGCTTTTCGATTTTTGGACATTAGTCGAGGTAAGATGATGGGATTGCATTCGACCAGAAGTCCTTGCCAACCTCGTTCTTCCAAATACAAGGAATTAGACGCTCCTTCACCGTCAAATGCACCAGCTTCCACAAATACCCCGTTCTGAAATCTCAGAAAATTACAAATTACAAAATCACGAAAATGTCAGTACTATAATTAGGATTTAATGGGCTGCAATTTATATTAATTCCTGATGCCGACTGTAATTCAGTTATCCCTTTTTTTTTAAGTCTAAAATAATATTCCACCGGAATAAGTCCCCACCCCCAAAACGTCTTCCTCACATTTTGAAGGGGGTTAGGGTTTCAACAGGTAGGCGTAACTAATTACTAATATTATATCTCTAGTTGGCATTAATTATTAATTGTGGACTGTTATTATTTCGACATAGTTGTTCACTTTAACGCCAGTGTCGTCGAGTAGTACCTGAATAAAACGTTCAAAATTGTTCCCGTTGCAGTTTTATTTGAAGGCGTGTCACAGTACAGTACACAAAACCTAATAATAATTAGTTTGACACAAGTTACTCACCCTCTTCTTGAACATTTTGTAAATCATCCTACTGAACTGATTCGGATGAATGCTAATTTTTGCAGAGAGATTGTACAGTTTCTGAGACGGTTCTGTCAAATGATGACTTCGAATGTAGTTCCAGAGTCGACTGTCTTTTTGATTCATGGATCTAATGGAATAGCTTATTTCCGAATCTTTTTCGGATTTAGAAGTAATGAACTGAACATTATTCTTATGCTTATGAATTGGGATTGACAAAACTGAGGGTTTATTGTCACTTGGGAGGAGGACTGTGTCAGGGTCCATATAAAAGACAGTGCTGTAAAACACAAGAACGAAAGTGACACTGACGCTGATCGACGAAAGAGAGAGAAGGAAACAAATCCCAAAATCCGTCTCTTCTCTTCGACTCATTTTTAAATAACTTTTAACTTAATTTAACTTAACTAGTTTTTATTAACTTATATATTAAAAACACACATATTAAAATGCTATTGTTTACACATAATTAATACTTTGTGCCTGTTGGTGACATTCCCGACTGTAAACAAATTTGGGACGTCTTTAGTTCATGAAAAACATTCCCCGGATTAACTCTCCCATTCAGATGGACTAATGACGGCATTTAAAACCTAGTATGCTTAAGTAAATTACAATGCTTTTAATGGGTTACAACCACTTAAAAATCATAATTAGATAAATTGAACGTTGGTGAGTTAAAAAAACTGCAAATCAGTATTATAAAATGCCTAAACATTTTTGACTAGTGGAAATTAAGAGATTTGAGAGTATATAAATGATCCTGTGGCATAATTTCAAGGAGTTGATATCCTTTGGTTGACATGAACTTCTGGATTTCCAGCTTCTCTGCTTCTGTGTACATAAACACTTCCACAAGAATAGACTAAAAGGAAGGGTAATTAAGGTGATTAAATGTTTCATTAATTGGGATTAACTTTAAATTGCAATATATATTATTCAAATAAGCTTAAAATGCAGTTACTTTAACCGTGATTTCCTCAAAGGGGAAATGTTTTAAAACTGCCATTTCGGATCCCTCGACATCCAAACTTAAGAAATCGATCTCCTTAAATAAGTCCCCAACTGCTCTTACAATTGAATAGAGAGGAAAGGACGGGAGTTGGTATTCCAACCAAGTTTTATTCTTCATCCAGTCAATCCCAATCGTCTTCATTTCCTTATCATTCATGGGTCGACCGAATTTAGCACTTGCAGGCCAATCCACCGGAGTCGAAAAATTAATCTGAACATAGTTAATTACTATTTAAACTAATTAATATACTATTGTAATGATGGTTATCACGGGGATAAGAACATTTGCTTAACGCTCGCAAGAAACTTGACAAAATGGAAGTTTTGGATACCGTAAATCATGTAATAAGCCCCTCTGATAAACACAGTGGCTGTTATTCAAAACGGCTCCCGAAATAAGTCCCCATAAGCAATCTACGTAAACGATATCCACAACGCAACCTGTTTTTCTTCTCCACAATACATCCCCAGATAACTCCCCAAAATAAACCCCCATGGGGCCTTATTTCATCAACCTAAATAAATCTAACGTACCGTTTGAGGGAAATCAGATAATGAGAGGCAGACGTCAGCAATCCAGGCTTTCCGATTTTTGGACCGAAGTTTAGGCAAAATGATTGGATTGCATTCGACAAGTAAACCCTCCCATCCGATCTTCTCCAAATAAAGCGAATTGGATGCACCTTCCCCGTCATACGCACCTGCTTCCACAAACACGCCTTTCCTCTATTTTAATTGCAAATCCAGTCAAATTAAATTAAATTAAACCACTTTCATATTTAATCCTAGTGACCAGTTAACCTAAATTCATCGTCTAAAACTAAAGACAAGACTTGTCAACGGTGTCGGAAATCGGAGATCTTGAAGACCAATTATTTTGAAAAAGCTAGACGGGATTTCTGAACAGTTCATTCGGAATGGGATGGTTTAATTGCATTGGTAGAGTTGTCTGGGCGTCAAATTTACAGACTAATCTAACCCAGTCATATAACTTGTGAAATATAAATGGTTTTATTTTTTTAAATGGAACATCAGTTGCAAATATATTGTGAGTGGAACTGCTTTTAACGACAAGAGATTATTTACAGACTACCGCAACTATTGATTTAACGCCCCCTTAATTTCTAGTTCTTACGGTTCGATTGAACATTCTGAAAATCCTTGAACTGAATCCATTGGCATAAGTTCCACTTTTGGATGTCAAATTATAGGATCGGTTGGAAGGCTTAGTGAGATGTTGGGTCCTTAAATGCTCCCACAATCTCTCATCCTTCTGATCCATATCAAATATAGAATCTTTCTTCTCAACAATCGATCCCATCAAATTCTGAAGAGAAAATACACTCCTCGATTCAAAACCCGTTCGGATGAATTCAATTTTACTGCAGTGGAACATCATTATAAGGGTTAGAGAGACGCTTAACGTCGACAAGAAGAGGAGACTTGGAATCCCGTAATTCCGGGGGTGAAACTTCATTTTAACTACTGGTTATTAATTACTAACGGGGAACTTGACAAATTGAAAACCTTTGACTTTAAGGTTTAGCTGAGGATTCAGAATCGATCAGAGTAATGAGATTGATATTTCATAATGATTGTAAAATAATTCAAACTAACTTAAATAATAAAAATCCATTATGTAGTGTTGATAACGGGACTCGGCAATAATTGGTTTTGGGATTACCATTGTTTGTGACTCCTACCAATTGTTGAAAAGACGTAATATTTTAGAAACTCTGTAGCACTTTCACTCTCTCTTTCTCAGTGTAAATAAAATATGATTTAGTTAAAAATAGGCTATTGATTTTATATAGAGGAATAAACATTATAATGCTAAATTAAAAGAAACCGAAAGAAAATATTTTCATGAATTTAGGCTCAGTTTAATTAAATACCACACGGAGGTGACAGGGATGTGGAACTATTTCCTCGGAATTTCAATTATAAAGGAATATTGGATTTGTACAATATATATGGGCTATGGATAATAATAATTTGGAATTACAATTCTTAAACATAAAAGAGGAAAATCGATAACATAATATATATATAATCTGTAATAGAATATTTCAATGCAATTATACATTCTGTACAACTTTACGTTCAACGATAGCTGTGATTTTATTGTATTCGAGACAGACTTCATACAAGGCTCGAGATAAACAGCTAGCACAATCATATTTTTAAGGAAGATTGGATATTGAGTTGTTTTTTGGACTTTGAAAGTTTCAACTACAATTAACGAATATTCGGAAAAGAAATCAATATCAAATGGTCACAGCTTAGAATAAGCAGCATCTGATATTGCAAAACCAGATCTGAGTTGAAGTTTGAATGTCTGTGGACTTGATTTTGATGATTTGTTCTTGTTATTGCGGTTTAGAGTGTTTCTACAACACCCAGAAATAGAGGACGAATACAAAGACGGCAACGAATCCAGCGGCGGCTTTGGCATACGCTGATTTCCAGTTTAGATATGTCGCATCCTTCTTGTACTTCTGAGACAACATCGACAAGTTCTGCGCTTTACTGTCCATGTCGGCCAAAACCGCTCCTCGATTTATAACGTCGTCTATATTCTGAACCATGATTCGCTGTACGTCCTGAAGTTCTGTATTTAAGGCTGACAAGTTTCTCCGGCTCCGCGAATCCATTACTGTTTTACGCGCTTTCTGAATGTACGTGTCTATGGATAAAAAATGGTTGTGATCAGATGATAAAAACGAATCCCACAGCCCAGGGCATCTGCTACAGTAAATATTGGCAAGTCAAAATCTTCAAAGCTGTAAAAATACGTACCGAATTCAATAAAGCAATAGGGTCGAGTAACAGTATGAACTTTTTTTCCGAATTGTGATTGGAACTCTTGAGCCAAGTCCTCGAGATAAGTGTAGGAAAGTCGCCTCGAGAAGGCTTTGTCACAAAGAGTAAGGTACACCACATCACTGTCTATTAGATAACTATAAGCAAGAAGAACATGAACCTGTTAAAATTAATTTAAATCCCTATGCTAATTCATAATTAACACTCATATGATTCAGACCAGAATTATATGTGTAATTATAATGAAGTGAATGGAATTACTGGAAAATATAAGGCCCCGTTTCAACGGAACACTGAGGAGGACTCTGCGGTGTCAATCTTCGGAAGAGCATTTTGGCCTGTTGTTGATATTCCATTAAACTTCGCTCATACTGAAAATAAAAACAATTCACAAATTAATCACTGCCACTGATCACGCGAATTCAATTAGAAATTAGATTTAAATTTGAAATTAAAACGACTAATAACCTCTTCGTCATTCTGCATTGAAGCGGCCAAGGGGAGGGAGTCCCTCAGCCTCGTTATCATTGTAAACAGCACCATCCTATCCTTTTCCCCTTACGCCTTATCTGAAATAAATACAAACATCCATGTGCCATGAGTTATGAGTTTACAGCTTCTGTCGGCAAAAGTAATTTACTAATTTATTGTTCGTACTTTGTACTTGCAAAATAAATTAAACTATTAAAATGTAAAATTTCGAATTGCTTTCATCAACGTTCACAACTTTGTGTTTACTTACGATGTTACGAATGTGGAATGGGAACGACGAATAAAAATGCAGTTGATTTTGTGGAAATTCCACAGCAAAGACAAAAGAGTCAAGTAAGTAGTCGGTGGAATGACCAATGACCGAGATTCGAGACGTCGGATGTGACCTTAAAAGGTTAAAGGTCGGTGCTGTGGTAAGATTTCAGGTGTTATAAAAAGGTGAATTAAAAGCAGCTTGAATTTAAAGAGCTAACTTTCCCCATCCATTCGTGAATTGTATTTCTTTTGATATTATTGTAAAGTCAAAAAGTGATCGGTGTGTCTGTGTGTGTGTGTAAATGTACGTGTGAATGACACGTCCCAACGGCGGCAATCCAACTACACGAATCAACTTTCTATGACACCAATCTATACCACTTCCTACTCCCATTTAACCCAACACCAACTCACGATTACAATGATTACATGTGCATTTTACATATAAAATGATGAAATATATTGAAATGATTCATATTTTTATAGTAAAGATACACGTGTAATATAAACTGTCCAGAACTGATGATCATTGAACTTGGTTCCCATACAAGCACGGCAGGAAGTAACATTCTGACATTTTATATCCAGGGAATTCCAAATATAATAATAGGTTTTTTTCGTTTTATTGTCCAGAAAAAGCATAAGCACTACCACTATCTGAAAAGGTATAAAAAGATAAAAATGGTAATATGAAATATCACAGAATCACTGTATTTCACAGCACATCGTATTCATTAGCGAATGCCAGTAGATAATGTAGCTTCCGCTTCGCTTTAGTTAAGGTCTTCGGATCAATGGAAAACGATCGAGGATTAACGAAGAGTTTTTGGAAAGGAACGCTGCCAGCCAATCCACCACTGTCTTTGTCCACATCGCCTGAACCAGAGTCTAATGAAATCGGTGTTTCCGGTTCGGATATTTCTTCAATCATATTCTTCGACTTATTGGATCGGACACGAGGAATTTCTTCGATTGGATCTGGCTTTGTGATTTTTGCACTTGGAACTGGTTCCTTAGATTTCGACTTTTGCAATGCTACTGTTCTCGATAACAGTTTATAACACTCTGTTAGAGCTGATAAGACGTAGACTTTTTTATTGGGAATATTCGTTTGTTCGGGATTGAGATTAGCGGGCATTTGATGACTTGATAAGATATGGAAGACGTCTTGGCTTAGTGTAGCTTGCAGAGCTTGACCACCGTCGAATAATTCAGGATTCTAGATTTTGTAAAGGAAACTAAAGTAAATAAAAAATAATATTGAACATCTTGATGTACATTCCTTTGGCTTTTAACAAGCGATAAGTACGTTTTTTAGTGATCAAGTTAACATACTCGGCAAGCGTTCATCGACACATCGGCGAGTGCATGCTGGAAACTCGGCAGAATTGTATCCTTCTCCAGGAAAGATGACAAGGAAATAAAAGCACCAGCAACTTCCTCTGCATTTTCGTTTTCGAGAAACTCTCCGTTATAAAGTCGTGATGTCCAAACATAAGCTCCGATGACATTCGTAAGTCCCACTTTAACGTGATCATTCGGTTTAATCTTCTACAGATACAAATTTACAATATAGGTACATAATTATCTATTTTAAATTGGTTTCAATTCGCTTGAATCCACACTCTAAGACTCAAATGGACGAATTTCGAGAATCAAAACATTGAAAGTCATAACGTACTGTCAAACTGCTCATAGAAGGAATAGGATTCAAAATCGCTGGCTGGGCCGTATCCGATTCCTTGTCGACAGAATTTCGAATCTGAATTTCAGAAACTTCATCATTATTAATTTCTTGGACTAGCTTGAGCTTGGGTGCGACAGTCCACCAAGGGGCCCATTCGGGGACGACGTCAGCGACATTTACATCCTGAGCGAATCTTTTAAAAGCGGCCCTCTCCTCTTCAGTCAGGTTAACCCAAATCTCATCAGCGTCGTCGAGGTTAATTCCCTCCATCCGGCTTTCCAGTGGCTCATCGTCATCTGAATCTAAAGTCAACAGGAAAGTTCTGAATTTTGAATTTAAACAACTAAAACGCAGAAAAACGAATATAAAGTTAAAAAAAAACCAATCAATGTAGTAACAAACCAAGAGGCTCATGTTCGTCAATTCCATCGGCATCATCGTCGTCACCTCCCTCGTTATACTGTTGATGGAAACGCTGCAAAGCGTCTGTCATTTTCTTCGCCCCTTCGGGATCCTTGACGCTTTGAGTCCGAAGTCCCTCCATGACGCAGTCTTTGTAAAAGGACTCGGAACACTTTACGTGCTTCCTCTCGTCCTTGTAACAGGTTAGGGAACAGTAAGGAATCCCGCATCGTGGACACACGTATTTCGCCAACTTATCCCCACATCTACAAAAGGAAATTTAAAAATTTTAACACTTTGTTCGCATTTCGTAAAAATAAATACACCAGAAAATAAAAAAATAATTTTTTACCCACATTTGACAATTACGTTTACCGTCCTGGTCCTCAGACTTGTCCGGATCCATTGCCTTCAAGTTAATCAGTTCCCAATGTTCCCAAATTTCAAATCTCCAATTCAGTAACAAAAACAATTCAACATTCAACAGAAACAATTAAAGCTGCACGAAAGAAGATACTGAAGAAATGTGATGTTTTTCGGAAAGAAAGAGCTGAAAATTATATTCCTTCCATAAAATGGCAGGGTTTAGTTGAGTCTAGTTTGGACCAAGAGTAAGTAAAAGTAATAACCGCATAAACTGAAATAATCCCCCCCCCCCTGGAATAACTTCTTTATAATAAAAAACGTTGGATTGGGTTTGGGTTGTAAGGCCTTTAATTTAAATACCTTCAGCCCTCATACATGCATACATGTAAATGCTATATCTTAATTTTGAAAAATGATCAGATTTTTGGTAACAACCCGTTCCCCATTCTCATTCCACAGAAGCTAATCTGTCTTCATAATCACAAAAGAGGTAGCCAGGACAAGTGGAGAGTGGACCCGAGGGTCCGCGACATGTCTTTAGGGTCTCTCCAAATTGGACTTTATTGACGTCCTGAGTTAATTATTTTTTTGAAACGACAGATGGTTCATAATAAGAGGACAAGCTAGAATTTTGATAGGAGCTTATTATTGGAGTTCTGACCCGTACAGGCGGTACAGGCCCCTACGGACGGACCCGGACGGATGGGTGGGTCTTCTTTTTTAGCACGATTTCATGGCAACAGTTTACCACTTTAAAATTATGAATTTTGAAATTTCATAATTTTAAAATCGAGTCTGCAAATTCCATCTCCGATCGTACAGTTTCTGTTCCAATCTGAAGGGTTGGATTCAGTGAATATTGTCAAAGGAGGATTTAAATAGATTGTGTATTAAAAATGCTGTCAAATAAAACACTAGGGGATGAAGACTACGCCCTTCTTCCATGTTATGCCAGTACGATATATTCACGTTTTTAGTCCATCTTATCATGTTGCGTTGTAAAGCTTGTATTATTAAACTCAAAGATTTACATTAATTCCCGATGAATATGGGCATGATTGATTTACTTTCGATCCTTAATTTTAATGAATAGAAGCGTACAAATGCGGATGTAACGAAGTGTTTGAGAATGAGTGGATCTCGTTGAGTCCGCCGTACCTGCGTTACCCGCATGATGACCCTACCCGACATCTTCACGAAATTACGATTTGGAACAAAACGGGGGGTTATCTGGAACTGAGCATTCAACAACCCACGACTAACGTTTTTAAGGTCTTGTCTCAGAAGGTAGGAATTAAAATGATTATAAAGAAAGTATTGGGTGGGGAATTATTCCGGGGATTCCAGCAAATTCTTAGCTACATTTTCATGAAATTCTAGAGTAAATGGCATTTTTAATTCCGTAATCGGGCAATATTTCCATAATCAAAGTATGTCAAATCATAAACTGTCGAGATATTCAGCGTCAAAACAAACCGGTTTTTATTTCGGGAGCTTCTATTTTAATATTTACGGTACTTCTCTAAAAACCGTCGCTGGGATTTAGTTTCGCATTGTAGAAATAAAGAAATTATTTAAAATAACCCCAGGATTTCCTACAATTTGTACTGGGGAGTGGGGGCTGGCCACTGGGGAAGTTTGTAATTTTATGAACTTGAGAATCAATTAAAATCAATTAATCTCAATAAATTTGCAGGCAGGGATATTCGCTGGGAATCAAACGGTGATATACGTTAAGTGTAACCCTATGCACCGAAGAATATGTTTCGATTGTCTCAGAATCAAAGTAATTCGAGATAAAACGGAAGTCGGTTCAGTCTCCGTTCCTCTTGAATTGTTTCCGGGAATGAATTGGTTCATTTTGCCTAAATTAATCGTCATGCCTCACGTCACCGTCGGAAATAGGTAACAATTAATTTACATGGGGTGTTTATTTGGGGGGGGGGTCTTAAATCAGTCTTTAAATTACTCATTACTTATTTTAAATGGTCATATATTATTGTTTCCTGACAAAGTGTGGAAGTCTTGGTCAAGCTGCCACGGGTTGAGAATGAGGAGGAATTTTTCATTGTGATCCGAACACCGGAAACGGATGCCTTCCAGGTCACCCCATTCAACGGTAAGCAAATCTTGATATATTTTTGCGAAATCACCGTAAACAATTGAAAAAACCTGTTTTTAGAAAATTGAAAAATCAAAAGTTTTGGCATTTTTGAAATTATTTTAGGTGTCTTGAGAAATGGTGAGGAAGGGATAAGTGAGTTAATCATAAACTACAAACCAAAAGAGTACACGACCCTCGTCTACATCATCGAGGTCCACTTCCCAAACGTTGATACTGCACCCTTCGATATCATCATCTTTGCTAGGAGTATTCCAGGTTTCGAAAGGCAACTACTTCAAAATTCCAAAAATAATTGCGAATAGCTTCTATTTTCTGACTCCGAGATTTACTGTGTCATTCCTTATAATTAAAGCGAGGCGATCATGCGAGAGACTGCGCACATCGCAACGCTGAAGCCTAAGCCGTCGCAGAAGAAGCCGCTGGAACCGCGACAACGGATCCGACTTAAGCCGAGCGCTGACGCTGCGGAATCGGTGGAAGACGCTGATTCTAAACAGCAGGATTTGTGCACCCCCGCGGGGGTCGTTCACTTCCTCTTACGTAAGGGGGGTAAATTCCACGAGCATTCGAAGATGGTGGGGGCATTGGGCCTCAGCACTGCACAGGAACAGCAGATTTACAAGGGACTCGAGAAGGACTTTCACGACAAACTCAATCGATCTAACATTCACCAGAAAAATATTCTTCTTCAGCCTGGAACCTCTTTTTATGGAGAAGAGCCGCTGGATTCTCAGCCCGATCGTCTCAGCAAAATCACCAAGGATAAGGAGCAGCAGATATTGGACTATGAGGTACCGGAAATGTACATTTAGAACCCTGTGGGAATAGACGTTTTTAAAATACTCTAAAGGGCGGATTTATTAAAGAGTAAACGTTAAACCCTTTAATGGGATCACTTGGTCTGTCTGTCCGTCCGTCACACTCTAACTTTCGAACGGTTGAGTATTTTGAATGAGACAATATTTACGACCTTACAACAGCAGAGACTTTTAAAGGTCAAAGGTCACATTTTTTATGACCCTACATATATTTATGATGTTGTGATGCATTGTTATTTGGTAGACCATTGACAGTTACAGGTTTCAGTCAATCGTTTTTCAAGAATGCATATGATTTTACTCTATGGTTGGGGAACTTTGAGATTTTTGTATAAAACGACTCGCATGTGTACGTGTCCGACAACGACAGTTAATGCTATTTAAAGTCTTGTCTCGTGTCTTTTCAACCTTTCGTGATGCGGGTTTTCAAAGGCTTATTAAGGGCTTTATGTGAACGGACCTAGTCAATCTGCTTTATAGTATGTTTTCGAATTTAAAATCTAAATCGTAATTTCAGAAAGCACTTGGCCTTTCTGAGAATGACACGGAGGACTTGACAAGGACTAAACTGAAAGTGTCGAATCAAAGAAGCCTCCGCCGTGTCGGTTCGTTTGGAATATACTTGTTAATCCTATTTAATGACATCTAATGAATTGTTTGACTTAAACACGAATTCCAAAAAAAAAATGAATTTCAGGGGAAGACTACGTCCAGGAGAAGCCGAATTTCAACTCTGTCGAAATCGACTCGATGACAGACGAGAGTCGTAAAGTTGCTCGACAGTTGGCCCTCACCAGATTCGTACAATTGGCTTACGTCGTAATCACTCGGTACCGGGTCAATAAACGACTTGCTAAATTACGTCATCTGAAGCCAGAAGGTGGGACATCGGGACGGAGGAAGGTCGGGTTTGGTCATCAAGGTCAATCGACCGTTGATCAGGGTCACCTAGACATACAGCAATCTGACACCAAGGGTCATGTTGGAAAGGGAAGTGACCATACAGTCAAGCTTTAAACGGTTCTTAAATCCAGATACGAACAATAATATAATATCTTTGCAATATCTTTTCATAAATAAATATATCTCTTTGTGAGATCACTTATTTTGTATTTTTATCAGTCACAGCTATTTCGAAGTTTATTTCACAAAAGTTTATATTTGGACATGATGGACTAACTGAAATGCACTGGTTTTTTAATTATTGACTGAATTTATTAAAATCGAGTAAATAAATAGATTTATAATCAAACCAATTTGGGGGTTTTAAGTGCATTTTAAATGCATGCAATGTAGACATCAAAATCGGAGGTCAATGCTAGGTGTGGTCACGGTACGGTCAGCAGACTCTGCATAGACATTAAAATTGTAATTATATATAGATAAATGATCAATGCTAAGCTTCACCTGATTTTTTGTGCTCTTAATTAATCGATTTGGTTGTTAATAATTTCATTTCAAGAGGTTGACTATTTTGCAAGTGCCACGCCTAAAATATGCCGAAAAAATCGATCTGGTCAATCCATTATATTGTACTCACTTCAATCCAATAGTCAATACAGACTCTTTACTTACCTCGTTTATTTTTATCCTACAGCTAAATTCTAAATAATTAACATCTATCATAACATTTTTCATCAAAAAATTTTTAAATCATGGCTTCATAACTCATGAATGACCCAGAGATTTTTGCGATGTTTGTAGTTTAGTTTGTACTTTAACAAATAGTATAATAGTCGTGTCTGATTCTGGTTTGCGACAATCATATTTCGAAGTAAACAATTGAAAGAAGTGTAACAATCATTATTAATGCATTTCTAGCAAAAAATACAATAAATGTTAAATACTCGAATTCTTAAAAACAAAGTAACAAAGGGTCGGCACTCCAAGATACAATGCTTAGTCGAAAAATAGTTCCTCCAAGGCGACAAATCTCAAGTATTGGACTATGTATAAGATACATTGAAATTGAAGTTTAATTGTCCAGTAGGACAATTAAACTGACTGTTTACGAATAAATGTTATGAATGAATAGCCCTAAAATTGCATTCAATCGGCAAATTGATTTTTTTGAAGTACCTTTTGTTGACTTTGTTTTCTCCAACCTCCTTTTTAGGATGAATGCAATGATGAGTTGAAAATAATACAAAAATCGATCCGATAACATTTTAAATATTTTGATAACATCTTTGGAATTTCCGATTTTTCAGCTAGACATTCTTTGCTCTCCACAACAGCTAAAGACAGCTCTGTCAATATTATGGATCCTGTAATTTTCCGATTAATTCATAAATTTCTACTCCTCTTAACAATTTCAGATAATATCTGCAACTCCCGGAAATCATTTTTTGAATTTCAACCCCAAAACTCTATTTTCGACCCATTTACCGACTGTCGAATTACTTTAAGATTTTCCGACCGTTTTGAATATTTCGACATCGGGAGGTTAAGGACTCCAATAATCAAAGTGCATTCACAACAACCGGATGTCAACATTCGAAAGTTCAATTTTACTTTCCCTCAAATGCCACCTCGGTTTCAATTCTGTATAGCCAACTTCATTTTTGTCGATTTCGACACCGAGTCCGACTCAAGTTTAGTCATTCCATTGATACAGTCCGAATTTGATCCAAATCATCGATTGTCCCGTAATTATTTGGAAGACGAAAGCCAATTTTACAAAAACGGATACGACGGGGTTTACTTTATCATTTTAGGCATGAGCCCTATCGGTCTAATTCCCTTGATGAGGGACCTCATGAAATACGAGTTTCCAAACCACTGGCTCCACTTCGACATGGAAATCACAGAATACCTCAAAAATGGGGTCAAAGAGGTTATCCTGAGACCCCACAATCTTAAATACATCTGTTTGAGGTGTTTACCCCTATTAAAAACGGGGTCAAAGTTCGAATTTGAGCTCTGGAAATGGAAAGATGTGAATTACTTGATTGAATCAAGTGAGACGGTGACCTTCTCCGACTTTATAAAAGCGGAAGAAGAGAAGATCCAAATGTTATTTTGGTGGGACTATTATCATCTTCCCAAATGGATCAAATACAAAAGAGAGCTAATGAGCTATGGACCAAGGCAGATGCTTCGTCATTTGTGGGATAAGAGTTGGCTTATCGTGGCTTCAGATATGCTGTATCCGATGGCTTTGGGCGGAAATGACTCGATCGGGCAATATCCGACAGTACACAATTTCTATCGGCAGGCCCAAGGTTGTTATACTATTTACAATTTTATTTATCTAGTTAAAGTCCCTGTGCTCTTATACTCGCCGGGAAAACTCGTTTCCTCCTCTATAGCCAGAAGCTCCTATACAAATAGAGTAAATGTGTTTTACCCGGAGAGTCGAAGAGCACAGGGACTCACATCGTGTTAAGAAAGCGTAACGTCAAATGCAATCGTGAATAAACTAATAAGTCAAATCCAAACAGGTCATAACCCGCAGGGGCTGCAGGTGCCGGGTGGGGCATATGTGACCCAAGATGACGATGCCCACCCCGAGGGGATGACGGGAATGTGGCTGCGTAACTTCGTGGTTCTTCCGACCGGAAGAGAGGACTTTAAATTCATGACCTGCTCCCCTCTCTCCGAATCCAATGTCAGATTCGACTTTTACTTTCAGCCCTTTGAAATACTGATTTGGGCCCTTATTTCCGTACTTCTGGCCATACAACCTCTGATCGGAATACTTGGATCCTTAAACACTAATGGCAAAGGTCAGGACGAGCGGAGAGGTCATCTGTTCTACATCGTCTCAATTTTTGCTGTCAGTCTCCTGGAAGTTCCAACGGAAGTTCCGAAGGATTTGAGACGAAATCGAGCTTTTTCTATCATTTATCTTCAATGGGCTCTTACTTGTGTCATTCTTTGTAACGGGTACACGATTTTTTAGATAAATTCTTATGCGTTTTAACAAGACTAATATGACTATTTAAAGATGGGTTTGGCCAATCTGACTGACTGGCTCAGCAAACAAAAGACTTTTTAACAACTCGTTGGAGTTTCTTTTAAAAAATTCTATCCATCTAACCTTTAGGTATCATATTTATATGTGATACACCAAATCTCACCACTTTTCCACATTCTTTGCCCTTCAGCAGTAGTACTTATTTTTTTAGCCTTCTCTATCTAAACCGTTACATCTATGTTTTAAACCACGGGGATTTATTTTTCAAATTTAAATTGAATTAAATTAATTCTGAGCAGATACAAGGGAGTTCTAACAAACTACGTGATCGCTCCGCTGAGGGACAAAACCCCGGAAACGTGGACAGAGTTGGGCCAAAGTCAGTTTTCAATTCTGATGGCAGAAGGTAACATTCCCGAGAGGCCGGAACCTTCACAAAAATACGGGATTTGGACTCCTCCCAATTCTCGTCTCGCTAAAGACTTCTTCATCGAAATGAGGGAAAAGGCTGACTTATTCCAACAAAACAATCAAAATACAACAAAAACGTCAGCAATGAACCACGTCTTTGTTACAACTCTCGAGGGGCAATTGTACAAAAATATTAAGGCCATCTTCTCCTACAACTACGACTGGGTCGAGGGGCAGATTTCGGATTGTCAGAGTTCCGTTTTCGTCGAAACGTCGACGATTTTTGAACGCTTCATCCGGAAGTCATTTCCCCCGAGGTCATCAAAGGTCAACAAATTTTACACGATGAGCAAGGACGCTTATCGAGGTCACGTGGAGTGGGTGGCTTCTAGTCGATTTGGAAACCCGAAGGTCAATATGCGACTCTGGTGGATTGTGGAGTCTGGGATGTTCGGGATGTGGCGGAGGCTTATGGATTATGGAAACCGATTCAAAAACGTTCAATTGAAACCGAGTTCCGAGTTCGAACCCCAGAAATTGGTTTCGAACATTGCGACGGTTTTTATTATTTATGCTGTTCTTGTCGCCATCGTCCTCGTCATATTCTGCTTGGAGTGGCTTGGGAGCCTACGATTCAGGACATTCATTCTCGATGGAATTGGACAGATTCTTCAAATGCTTGTTCAGGTTATTGGATTAATATCTTCAGGATTCATAACATTTATCCAACCAAAATCCGGATGGACATCGAATAAATGAAGCCTATATTTTACTTAAAATCGTGAACAAGAGTTTGCAGGAAATAATTAACTTAAAATCTTGTCAAATAGCTCGTTATACATCTAGGGCATGTATCGATCTCATAAAAATTAACGGGTTCTTGTTAACTTGTTTATACCAAAGATTATAAATAAATCTGAAACAACAAAGAAATGTTATAAAAGTTTATTAAATTTCCGACCACGCCTCCCTCGTATTTCTTTAGTTCCTTGTTTTGTCTGTATATTAAAATAGGCTTTATTCTCGTAATCAATGTGTGCTTAAATTTGAAGATGTGTACGTAGTACAAATATTTGCACATTGACAATAAATAAAGAAGAGCCTTTGCCGATCAAGAAATGTGTTTACTTCGAACTCTGAATGTTTCTTTTGATTATAAACTTATTTGTAGTTCAATTGAAACGTAATTGTAGATGCAAGTTTTATTTGAGATTGTCATACAGAAATGGGCAGTTCCCTATCCATCAATCTCTTTGTTAAAGCAAATGATTAGCGTCACGGAACTTTAGGGGATTTAATAGCATCTTTATGAACGTTGTAAATTTGTAAATAATTTTTATAAATTTCAACCTGTAATAGTTCGATATTATGCAATATATGCCTAATTACAGTTATTATGGCAAATCAATAATTTCTGGTTTCAAATTCATATTGTACGTACGACGTATGTAGTTGTACCGATGCTTGCATTTACCTTGGAATTAGGGGGTGAGGACTTATTCCGGTGTATTTTCAGATTGACAAAAGATGTATAAATGTATACTTGTAAAGTGTTCTTTCTATTGACAGTTGATAGTACGACAATACATTCAGTTGCAGTCTGCAATCGCACCGATAGATTTGTGTACATAGAAATCGATTTTACAAATCAAATAATCGGAATTACTTAAACAACTTTCAATTATTTACTTCGTTTGCAGGACAAAAAAAAACATTGAATATTGTGACCTTCACCTCAAGGTTTGACTACCTTAAACCCGACCCATGAAGTCGAAAATCCGTTTAAAATTTGTAGCCAAAGTTCCTCCGGCTACGAATTTATAATACTATGAAGATAAGAATGAGAACAATCTCAATCGCTCTGTGCATTCTAATCATAGTGTCGAGTAATTATAGAATTTGCAAAAGCCGAACAATTTTTATTGAAAATATTCATAAAATGCTCCTGGTTTTTGAGAATTGTGATATCAACCTCGTATTTTTAGACGAGTTCGATTTTCGAGATACTTTGATCCCAACAAAACAAGTTCATTTGCCCACAAGACCAGCACATAAAAACATATCTACAATTATAACGGGTACAATGAAAGTGATCCCGGGTCAATTTCGTCTCCGAAAAGTCCCTCATTGTGCAGCCAACTTCCTGTTCCTCGACCATCAGAGAAAAGACATCAAAACGTCTCTAATTTTACAAGTGATTCGAACAGAGTTTGGCCAAACAAAAGCTGAATCTTTCAATGCGGATCGAACCCAGCAGTACCAAAACCGATACGAGGGTGTCAGGTTCATTTTCTGTGGTCCCAACATCTCAACCATCTCCCTTGTGCTTAGAGAACTCTTTAAATTCGAATATCCCAATCACTACTTCCGTTGGCTCACTTTGACCCTCAATAATGACCCCGAGGAACTGATCCTGAGACCCGGGTCACTAGAATATGTTTGCATCCGGTGTACCCAACCCCCCACGAAGGGTCAAGAGATCTGGAAGTGGAGTAATGTCAGTGGCCTTGACCTCGATGAACTGATCGACAGAGAAGAACGGGATATGAAGATGTTGTTCTGGTGGGACAAGTATCATATTACCCGATGGCTCGACAACCGGGCAGAATTAATGAATTACGGACCTCGACATGTCTTAAATCACTTGTCCAAAGGTTTATGGTTCCTCACCTCGTCTGACATCCTATTCCCCATGACGTTGGGGCTAAATGACACCGCCACTTCCTTCGAGGACCATTCCAAAGCGAACGATTTTTACAGAAAAATTTGGAATTGGGAAGAGCATCAAATCCGGGGTGCCCCTTATGTGACTCAAGATGACGACGTGCACCCGTTCGGGATGACGGGGATGTGGTTGTCCAATTTCCAAGTTCTTCCGATTGGACGAGAGGACTTTAAGTTCATGACTTGTTCCCCCATTTCGGAGCTGAAATTCAGTTTCGAATTCTATTCCCAGCCATTTCAGTTGCCTGTTTGGCTCAATATTTTTCTACTCTTCATTCTACAGCCCCTAATTGTGATCTTGGGGTCAAGGAAGGTCATCGGGGGTCAGGAGGTGAAGAGTGGCGGTAATTGGGCTTATCTGCTCTCATTCTTCCCGTCCAGTCTTATCGAAGTCCCTTCCATCGTACCCAATGAATTGAAGGGGAACAAGGTCTTTGCTTTATTGTACCTAACATGGATTCTATCTGGTCTCATCATTTGTAACTGGTAATACAGTTTAATATCGATTACCGTTTTACAACTCTGAAAAATACTTTGCAGTAGAGAGAAGTTTTGACCATCATGTTTTGGCATTTGGGCATACATCGGCCGATCAGACAAAAAATCGTTCGTGCTGAAAAGAGATTTATTTAATGACGCGGGGGTTCCGGTATCCCTAGCTGATTTGATGTATTCGCAAATCGACCTGTTCTTCCTTATAAATTCAAAATCCGATGTGTTATGCACCAAAGAATCAAGCCGAAAATCAGAAAAACAAAAATCAGAGTGGCTCTTCTGAATGGGCAGTGGTTTTTGAAAAATCCTAATAGGAATTAGGCCGAAATTACATGTAAGGGCGCGAGGGAACAAGTAGTAGCGGTGGAACGGAGAAAGAGAGAAAAAGGCGAGTTTTTTCTGTTTGACCGAAGAGTAAATAGGGCATTAACATTGAGAAAGTGGAAAAATAGTAGGTTTATAGTAGTAAGTTGATTCCTCAATTCCAGGGTCACTGCAAACTGCAACCGCCGCACCTATTTTTTCTTAGGCTTTAATCTCGATTTATGAACCACCGCTGACTGGTCATTCAGAACAGCCATTATTATTTTCGTTTTTTAAATTTTTTTAGTTTTTTTTGTACACAACGCATCATATTTAGAGCTTATAAGAAAAACAAGGTCCCTTATTTATGAATTTGTAGGTACAAGGGTGTTTTGACCAACTGCATGATAGCACCCCTTTTGGATCGGACGGTGGAAAGTTGGTCAGAGCTTGGCAAAAGCGGGTTCTCAATTTTGACTGCGGAAGGGAACATTCCAGGACCGGATGACTTGTCACGGGAATACGGGATTCTTACATTCCCCCAGTCTCGATTGGCTCGGGATGCCTTCATTATCATGAAGGAGAAGGCAGATCTGATCCGAAACGTTGAAAACCTTACAAAAAAAGCTGCAATGGATCGAGTGATGTCGGAAACGCTGGATGGTCAACTCTACAAAAACATCAATACGACCGAGGACTTCAACTATAGTCGGATCGAACGTGTCATTTCAAACTGTGAGAATTCCGTGTTTGCGGAAACGACGACAATTTTTAAGACGCTCATCAAGAAGTATTTCCCCTCGAGGTCGTCCAAGGTTAACAAGTTCTATTCGACGAGCAAAGACAGTTACCAGGGCCATGCCGAATGGGTTGCCTCCAGTAGATTTGGTAACCCGAAGGTCAATATGCGGTTGTGGCGGATTGTGGAGTCGGGGATGTTTAGGATGTGGAGACGGCTGATGGAATATGGAAACCGGTTAAGGAAACCCGATATAGAGACCTCTTCCAAATTTGAACCCCAGAAACTTGTCTCGAATTTAGCTACGGTTTTTATTATTTATTCCGTTTTAATATCAGCCATTCTCTTGGTTTTTATCGTTGAATGTTTCATCTTTTCTAGAGTTCTTGCGAAACTATCATCGACAAAGTTTATGAAATTGTACAAGAAAGCCTTTAAAAAACTGTATAGTTCGCAGCTAATAATTGTAAGCCAAAACAGAAAAACACTGCAATTATAACAACTAACGAACTAACCAACGTTCTTGTAATCTTGTCTATAGATACACATTTGTATTCAAAACTTGGCATTTAATATTACCTCCATGGATAAATTAACCGTTGCAAAGGCACCTCGGAAAAGGGTGAAACTACACGAAACAAGACTTAAAATAATACTTAACGCTGGTGTGCGATACACAGAGGCGTGAGGCGGTTGTATACAAGAATCTCATATTTCCCCAACCATAGAGTAAAGTCATATATGTCGTTAAATAGCACTTGTTCCTTTCCAACCATGCATCACACATGTAGGGTTGCAAAACATTGTGACCTTTGACCGTACCCCTCTTGAGAGTTGACCTACAAGGCTCTACAACAAACTTAACCGTTTATTCCTGTCCCAAAATAAGTTCAACGTTTAAACCGTTCGAGAGTTAGTGTCCATACACGGATGGACGGACGGACGGACAGACAGATAGTGTCTTCCCAGGAAGGGTTTACTCCCAATCCCCCTCCCCGATATACAAGCTCTGATCTATTCTCAGGATTTCAAAATGCATGTCTATATGTATGTTTCATAAATGACTGTTTAAAATGATTTGCAAAAATTGGGATGCAAACATTGCTATTCTTCATTCTCTATATACATCATAAGAAAAGTACTTAAAAAGTTGACAAAAAAAGCTGATGGTTTCATCCTCGAGTCTTTACAATAAATGCGAAGTTCAATGCCAAAAGAGGGACCCGGATTTCTATTACACTTGTTCTTTAATGGTGTATCTCTGGTCAGTGAGGAGCTGGAAATTAAATTGAGGGCCACGCCTAAAATTTATAACTCTTCCTCACCTCTAATTAACAAGTAGGTATATACCTCTCCTACTCTACACAATACTATTCACGCAGTTTTTTTAATCTCCTGCCAATTTATTTGTGATGCAATACAAGATGATGTAAATTATAGGAACACTTATCCTCTTAATTCATCCCACACCCGATTTATCCAGTAATCCAATTTCAAGGTACAGCGAACCCTCTTTACAGCAGACACCACGTGTTGACGTTTTTGAATCATTAGATTTGTGAGAAATTTTTAATATCCATTTTATGTTTTCGGAATTTTAGAAATTTTAATTTTTATGCTTAAATCGTGTAATTTAAAATGTTCTTTTCAGCTTTTTGTACGGGATTTTTACACCGCAATGCGCTACTACAATTCCATCATAGCTGTTAAGAGAAATTTTATAAAATTTTAACAAATTGTAGGTTGGTTTTTGATGGTGTCTAATTTGCTGTATTTTTGCCACGGGAGTCAAATGCGGAAATAAAAAAGTCTGTTTTGAAGAGAATTTTAGATGTACTCCCGAAAACTGGTTAGAATATGATTTTTTGTAATTTTTCCTATTTTTGGGTCATTTAAACAGAACAATTTGTAACATGATACATGAGCTTGACCATAATTTTATTAAGATTTTAAAGCTATAACTAATTTGTGTCTTCAACCACAAAAACCAAATCAAAATATGCGTTTATGAAGAATAGGTTACCAGCAAATCACGTTGGCCAATGACTAACTTTTTCTGTCCTCCGTACCGTATCTTGTCAACTTTAAGCTTACTAATCCTGCAGTTAAATCTGCTTTTATTTTAAATGCAAATGGGACTGAATTTCAAATTACGAATCTCCAAATTAAAATTCAAGAGTGTCACACCCACAACCCCCGTTCATGTTCTTAATCATGCGAGAATATGAGATAATTGCACCACTTGAAATCAAATTAATTTTCTGTTCCAGAAATATAATTTAAAAATGTTGATGACCGTTGATGGAACAAGGATGCTTTTTGCCATTTTTAATTTCGTAATTTTTAAATCAATGCAGTCTTTGATCAAATCAATTGCGTACTTTTCTGTAATTTACATTTTATTTCACGTCAAGTAAAAAAAATATCGCCAATTCAATGGGAAACGGAGAGATTTTTAAGTCGTTGTCAGTTCTGATTTTAGTATTTAGAAGATGTATTGGACAGCATGGTGGATGACTGGGGTGTGGACAGCGATGAGTGGTCCAAGTCCGTTGTTTGGTCCGTCGGTCCATCCGTTGGCGTATGGCAAACCAACTTGTTTAGCAGCCTCGTTGTTGATCAAGAATTGGGGGGCAGCGAAGGCACAAGCCAACACCAAACAGAGGACAACCTGATCAATTCAAATATGAAATTAGTAAAATTCGAAAATTTTAGAAAAATCAGTAATTTTCTTCCTATCCAAATTTCCAAAATCGGAAAATAGGGCAACTTACCAAGTACTTGAACATGTTGAAGATTGGGTTTGGATTTGCAGAGCAAAGAGTGAAGTAATAGATTCTGAGGAATGGAATGCGTTAACTGATTTGATGACCACACCTAACCACATTTATATACCATTTTCGTAGCAGTTTTTTCCAGTCTTTTGTATACGGAATTAGCCATTAGGGATTGACAATTAAGAAGTTACCCCACCATTCCATGTTAACTAATAACTATATAGTTTCACATAAGTGATCTGAATTACACAGTTATCGGCTCTTGAATTAAATCTTCAAAACTGGATTGGAATGAACGATGGTTCCGGATTTTCAACTTACTCTAGTTCTATTAATTGCCCAAATATTCAATGTGAACTCCAACCCCAAGACCCCCACCGGTCGTATTCTTACAATTAGATATGGATTCCAACTCTTCAAATGTGTTAAAAAAACATCCCCCTAATCTTAAGTACTTTAAACCTCTGTAAATTTTAAATTCATTCACTGACTATTTATGAAATAGAACATTCCTTGGAGCTGCTGAGAATTGAAAATCGTTGTCATTGATGAACACAGTAGAAAGTGATTTACCACGTAATTTCATCATTTACAAGTAATTGTGTAGCTTTCGATACGTTTCCGGCCGTTTTAAGCCTCAAGTTCTGATCCATAAATATCCATAATTAAGATCCCGAAATACAAAACACTCATGTTAGGACCTGGGCCCTTAGAGATGTTTCGAGAAAACACGTTATACGATTCTAGCCCATTAACCTATCTATGGGCAAAAACTAACCCTTATTAACAAATCCTATAATATTTATATTATAAATTAATTCATGCTTCCTCATGGAGGAGTTTGATTTAGGGAGGTTTGAGTGTATGTCTTGAAATAGTGAGCCCTGCCCTAATCCTCCTAACCCAGTTCTTATTACAAAATTACAAATTCCATCAAGATTCAAAGATAAACTCATCTCCAGCCACGTATTATAAGTTATAGGATTATAACTAAAGATTGGGCTATTAAACTTACTCCGTTCTGCAATCCTAACTCCATCAAGGAAAGTCCAGGAAAAAATCTCTTTGTTGAGACAGAGCAAGATTGAAGTTGATGAAGATCATGTTCTAGAGATTCTAGACCTACTTATGACTTACCTATAACAACTAACTCATTTTTTTCTGGACATTTGGTTCTGCCCATCATCATCATCAATTTCAGAAGTCCCTATTATGACATAACAAATACGCATACTATCAACCAATCCAGCATATAACTCTTCATAATAATATAGTCAACAATGTAATAGTTGAGTTAAATCTTAAATCTTAATTGTCAATCTCTAATGGCCAGTTTACAAAGAGACTGGAAAAAAGGGTTTGAGAAGAGGGTATATAAATTGGGTTAGGTGTGGTCATCAAATCAGTTAACGCATTCCATTCCTCAGAATCTATTACTTCATTCTTTGCTCTGCAAATCCAAACCCAATCTTCAACATGTTCAAGTACTTGGTAAGTTGCCCTATTTTCGGATTTTGGAAATTCGGGTCGGAAAAAAATTACCGATTTTGCTAAAAATTTTGAATTTTTCTAATTTTCTGTTTGAATTGATCAGGTTGTCCTCTGCTTGGTGTTGGCCTGTGCCTTCGCTGCCCCCCAATTCCTGATCAACAACGAGGCTGCTAAACAAGTTGGTTTGCCATACGCCAACGGATGGACCGACGGACCAAACAACGGACTTGGACCACTCATCGCTGTCCACACCCCAGTCGTCCACCATGCTGCTCAATACATCTTCTAAATATCTGACCGGAAACGTAGCTCTCAACAAACCCACAAATCAAATCTGAAAATTAGATCCTCTCCGGATTTTTTTTCAAAACCCCAATCGATTGGCAAAAATAAATAAGTAGATCTGACGATTTACGTAAAAATCTATTCTATTATGGCGTTCCAGTTTATTTTGATCATTGAATTGCTTGGTTTACATCTGATGTCGTCTCTAGTTCAACGGTTTAGCATTTACATCAATTGCAAAAGATAAATTTATCAACGAATTCATAGTTTCAGTTTGCTATTGCACATTCCACGATCACAGATGAAGTCATACAACTGGTTTAGTACCGACAAGGGAATTATTTATTTTTCACATCAATTTTAATTTCAACATGAGTATGAAAAACCTTGAAGAGGTCAGACATGAAACGGATCACTACTCTCCGTACTTATACATACATTGTTGTAATAAAATAGCATTGATGTCCATAATACGATACATGAACATCTCATTTTGACCATAGCAAATCCAGACTCCAGACCAGACTTATTGGGTCGGGCCCACAGATATTTGGGCACAGCACTATTTGCAAAAACTCAGAAATTCATGGTATTTTAGAGTCGCTTGTCTCTATAATACGTCTGAAACTCTGACTAGAAATTCATAAGCCAATCTCTATACACTCCATATGGTAGTTGACTCGCTGGGTAAAACTCGTTTCGTTTATATGTATAGCAGCATGTAGTCCATTGATTTAACATAGGACTAGCTATACAAGACGAAACGGATTTTACCCGGCGAGTCAATGAGAATAGGGACCTTACGTGGCGAAACACTATTTGTACCCTAGTTTTGGGGTATACGTATAACTCAGTAACGATTATTATCAATTAGCATTTGACAATTTAACAAAATGACTTTACGAGGGAGGTTTGTTTTTCACTATTTACGATGACTTTTGACTGTTTTTAAATCGATAAAAAGAATACCAATACTAATAATAATCAACAGTGACTAAAAAACCCAAGAGCTTTTATTCTATTTATAACACATTTTCAACTTGAAATGAAATAGTTATAGTCTTTTTCAAGTAAAAATTATAAATAAATTCGATGGTACTGGTGCTTCAGAAAATCAGCCGTCGGATTTATTATTAATTTATTAATGTCTTACTGTCGTGACTAGTCATATAGTTTGACTAAATTAAAGTTCGGTATTCTAAATTTAATTTTACGGTCATATTTACGTTTGTTCATGATATCAATAATACTTTGATAAACCAACGTATCGGCATCAATTCCAATGACAAAATCCAAGTGCCTCTCGACATTGTAGGCAACTACATTCGATTCCTTGAGGTTGTCCCCAAGTGCTGTTGCCGTCTTTGCTATATCCTAATTTCAAGTAATTGTCCAATGTTAATGGATATAAGATGTATTGGAATTGTGTTTCAAATAATTTAAAGTCACTGTGCTCTTTGACTCGGCCCAAAAACCTCGTTTCTTCCTCTGTAGCTAGTCCCATGTTAAAGCAATGGACTATATGTGCTGCTATGTATACAGACGAAACGAGTTTTATGGGCCGAGTCAACGATCATAGGAACTTTATATGTGGTAGAATGTTACGGTGGCGTTGGTCAGATCGTCTGCGACACTGTAGTACATGACGACAGGGACGTCGACGTTGGACCAATCATATTCGGGTGGAGTTACAGTCCCGTAAATGTCGGTGTTGAGACTAGCCCCGTAATCGTATTGCTGAAATATCCCCGTATTCATCCATTGACAGTAATGGGACACAGACTTGACGGACTCCACATCCGGGACATGGGCCATCGTTGCCGGGAGCGTGGTCTAAATTGTAAACCGGTTTTAAGAATAAGTGTTTTATTTCGGGGATGGGGACTTAATCCGGGGAAGTGAGAAGAATTGGCTAAAAGGGGCTCTTATAAACTTGTAATAATTGTAATCACAGCTCATGTGCATAGCCTATTTTGTAACGATGTTTCTTGACTATTTCCCACTTTATTAAGAGGGAAAACCTATACAGGGAAGACTATGTCCGTCCGTCTGTCGTTGTATGTTCTAACTTTTGAACGTTTGACTACTTTGAAATTCTCCATTCGGTATTAAAAAGCAACTCTATGTGATACGAATTTAGAAATCTACGGTCAAGTGCTACTCAACAATACATATATCTTTTCACTCTGTGGTTGGGGGAATTTGAGATTTCTATATAAAACGACTTCCAGGTGTCAGATCAGACGTCTTTCTCATGTAGATTCACCTTTTTTGATGTACGTTTGCAACGGTTTATTGTTTTAGGAAACGAAACTAGGTCTAACTAACCGAGGTGCAGGTATATCAATCACGCTAACACTATGTCCAGAGGAATTTTTTTACACTCCGCGACACGTATGAACCCTCAACTTTAATGAAATTAAAAGAAGCTGCCAATAAATCACATCTGAATAAATATTCGGTCGTTGATTTTTAACGTGATGGCCATCGATTGAAGTCGATAATAAAACGGCAAGGTTTAGGATTACATAATCGAGTTGACAGGACCATCCAAAGAAGGTGTAAAGGACGGTGCTGCAGAGATAACAGTCAAAGAGGGCCAAACGGCACGCATTTACGAATGGAACTAAAATATTCGCAATAAAAGTCGGCAACGCCCGTCCCTTTCCAATCCAACTCGCAATTCTCTGCGAAAATCAATCACTTGTAAATTGTAATTAACTTTTGAACAGTAATTTGTTTTAAATTTTTGTATTGTTAAGCCTGATGATACTCACATCTACTGAATAGTAGTCGTAAACGGAGCAGATAGCTTTGGCGTAGCGGTTCGTGGACGCTCCTAAATAGGCAAGGGGTGCCATTGCGAACATGGTCCTAACTTTAGAGTTCATTTCAGGTCGTAAGGTCATCATCATAAAGAACTCGGCAGTTGCCGTCGAGTGGCCAATCCAGTAGATCCGGCTGTGACCCGTGGTATTCATTATGTAGTCTATAACTGCCGGATGGTCGTACATTGCCCGTTCGTGCAAGCTTTTTACAAAAGAATCAAATTGTATTTACATTTGGGCTGCATTTCATTAATTTTTTTACTACTCTATGGTTGGGGCAAAGTGAAATTGATTCTAAATGTTGAGATTGTTTCACAAGTCTGGAAGGTGAAAGATAAATCCTGCTCGTTTTCTAACGTCTAATCGAAACTCACAATCAGATCAGGTAGGACAGGACTAGGAGTTACCTGAAGTCCCAATATCTGAGGTCACTCCGATCATTAACTGGAAAGGTTTCATGTGTTTGAGAATAGGTTGTCCCTCGAGCATTCCCAATCCATACGTCGTAACCCGCATCGACTAACATGAAAACTGTCGGAAATTTTTATAATTTTAATTTTAATGAGATTTTTAAATTTCGTTTAATTACACATTCATAAAATATCTGAAATAAATGAAAATACCAAGTGCCCTTTCAGAGGGTTGCCAAAACCATTGAGCAGATGATCCGAATGAACCATGCATACAAAGGACCGGAATTTTTCGCTTTGAGGGTTGAGCGGTATTGGAATATGGTATCCGCTGTACCGTTAAAATGTACTTGTCTTCCGTGACGACATTGTGACTTTCGCCTGGATAGCCGGACATCGCTATCAAGTCTGGCTGCAATTTAAAGTGAAAAACCCTTTAATGTATTTGCTCTGTCTGTCTGTCTGTCCGCACTCTAAACTTTTTATTGGACTTATGCTTCTTTGTGACTATTAAAAATACCTGGGCTCTTGATTTTGACATGTGACATGCGATGGTTTTAACGCGACCTTGCGGTTTCACCCCTTGCTTATGCGCGTTTGTAATTTTTATTAAAAATTCCCCCCTCATGTATCGGAAAAATCGGTTAAACTAGTTATATCTATGGTTTAAAATGAGTCAGAAGTAGACCCCACCAATTGTTTCCATACCGTAAATGCAGAAATAAATCCCCCCCCTTCAATCAGTAAAATGTTATACTATTCTAACCAACAGTAGGTTAAGTTATTTCAGCTGGTGACGATAGACTACTCTTATGTTTTAAGTCGCATACATCTGCATTTATGCTGTATTCTGCTCAGATTTATTATAAATTTTTGTTTGAATTGAATTTAAAGTCACTCACCGTTCGTTTGTACCTATAGTTCTCGTAAATTCTGAATGGATGCATATTAGTTTGATCGCAGTGCGTTTCCTTCCCCGCACAAATGTCCGTCTCATTCTCCTGACCAACTACAGCTTCCGAACTTAATATAACGATAAATGCAAAAACTACTGAGCTGGCACTTAATAACTCCTTCATCTTAAAGACTTTTAATCGTATTAACATCAATGGCACAAGCTTACTACCATAAACGGGACCGACACAGTTGTTTTGGTCGATGCAGGTCAGGATGATGGAACTGATGCAGATAATCAAATCAATTGAGTAATATTGAATATTATTAATCATCCAACCGCATTTTCTGGATAAAAACAATGGGAAATAGAATATGTTAGTAATCGATAGAAAAATTAAAAGACCATTCAATATCGTCAAGGTTCTATTTCCAGAGGTAACACAAAGTTCCCGATATTTGCAATTTGAAATGTTCTGGCTCTGTAATTTACAAATTCCGTGTTGTCTTGTAGTATTAAAAATATTTCACACCCAATTTTTTCAACGTAACATAACAATTTGAGTATAATATGGTTGTACAGTTTATGTTTTAAAATCCTCAAAATACAAGTCGGCATCCGCATGAAAAAGTCAAAACGTATTTTAAAAGCAATTTAAACAAAATTCAATTTAAGACACATGTTAAACATTTCAAAGTAGTTTATAAGCAGTTTCAAATAACTACTTAAAACTAATTAAATCTTAAATACATAATTAGTCAGGGTGCATTTATTGGAGCATAATATTAAAAATACTTTTAACGAATTTAAATGTTTTCAGCATATTCAAAATCCTTGTAAATTGCTTTCAAACTAATTTTAAATACTATACAAAATCCTGAACTTAAAAATGTATTACAGCCCTGAGAAATCCCATTGAAGAACCCTGTTATAAATCCATGATTCTGATTACCGCACTCATGTACTCATACATCTGCAACTCAGACATTATAATAGGAAATAGTACACTGGCTTAATGGTTTAACTGTTAACCAGTAGATACATTAACTTAAATACTAAGGTAGTGATTTAATCATAAGCAGATAAAGCTGATTGCATAGCATATACCATTGCAAATTAATCACTTTTAATTTAGAGACTGACAATTTACGGTTTCAAAAGGTTTAGGGATACACAAAAAATTGCAACATTTGTAATCCTTAATCATCTTATAAATAAGGTAAATAGTTCAATTATTTTTTTTATGATTTTTAAAGTCTATAGCTATCGACTATCAAAATCTCGTTGCTTCCTATAACGGATGAGAACTTATTCCGGGGAACTCGTCCAAACCCTGTAGAGTTATTTCGGGCGTCTTATATCGTGATTCCAGTATTCGAGCTAGACAAATTCACAGTTACAGGACCATCTAAATCTAATTGCTAAAGCAAGCTAAATGATGTTACAAGTTAAAAAAAATTGTGCAATTCATATTTGATATTGTGGATAGCAAGATACATGATGAAGTTTAGTATTGGTGTGACTAGGAATGCGATTAGGTACAGAAACAGAGTCGAAGAATGAGATTGGAATCCGTATAAAAAAGCTCTTTGTCCAAAAGTAAAGCTACTTCACTCTGTACTGATGACGTAGATAAACGAGGTGCTAAAAACAGACACGATCTTAGAATTTGATTAGACGACTGGAGAGAATGCATAAGAACCCCTTAACAATTACATGATCTTCGTATTCTGAGCAGCTATTTTGTAATAATCATTGACTTCTGGTTTAGCCCATTACTAGCATAAATCTATAGACAGACATTAAATAATTAAATAATAGATGTAATGAAATGAAGAGTCAACCACTGCTTTATATATTAGTTCTAAAATTGGATGAGATTCCAATGCCTGGAAAAAACTCTGGAAATTTGTATATAAATGCGTTGAGGTGTGGTTATCAAATCAGTTAACGCATTCCATTCCTCAGAATCTATTACTTCATTCTTTGCTCTGCAAATCCAAACCCAATCTTCAACATGTTCAAGTACTTGGTAAGTTGTCCTATTTTCCGATTTTGGAAATTCGAATCTGAAGAAAATTACAGATTTTTCTAAAATTTTCGAATTTTGCTAATTTTCTGTTTGAATTGATCAGGTTGTCCTCTGTTTGGTGTTGGCCTGTGCCTTCGCTGCCCCCCAATTCCTGATCAACAACGAGGCTGCTAAACAAGTTGGTTTGCCATACGCCAACGGATGGACGGACGGACCAAACAACGGACTTGGACCACTCATCGCTGTCCATACCCCAGTCATCCACCATGCTGCCCAATACATCTTCTAAATACTAAAATCAGAACTGAACTGACGATCTAAAAATCAATATTCTAGGAAAATTCGACAAAAAATAAAATTTCCAATATTTTTCTACCTCTTCGTTTTTACCGAAAATAAAGTCAACTGAAATGAATTTGAAAAATTACCCCAATTTGTATTCAACCACTGCTGATTCACTGATTCATAAATGAATTGCTAGGTATAAATATAGATTTAACATTGGAACTTGAAACATAAGACCAAAACTTCTTTTGAATGCAACTTGTAATGCTCAAGCTTGTCGTGGACATCCGACTCAATATAATAAAACTCCGTTCCATGTAGTACGGAGCCTACGAAACCTACATTTCCCCATTTTACCCACTTAACCCATAATTAGCCAACCTTCCTAATATAATTAGGCAAAGCCCATGCAAGGGTTGCAAGGCATTAATGTCCCGGTTCTTTGGAGCCCTTAACCTTCAAAATCCCTTCAGTCGTTCACCAGCAATATCGTTGCTCATATGCAAGTATGTTGGCTCAGCCAAGCCTAAATTGCCTACCCGAACTCCCGATTTCTCAAATCGTCACTCTGATCGTCCTAGATCAAGTCACTAAGGCTACCATACCTTATCGGTTCTTCTGACCCTCACCACGGGCGCTGAACTAGGGGTCACCAAGCCCTATTCGACTCCTCTGTACCTCACCACGGTCGTTGAGTTAGGGGTCACCAAGCCCTGAGCTTTCTTGTCTCGCCACAGAGCTTAAAAGCTGGGGTCACCAAGCCCCACTCCCGTAGGTCACCAAGCCTACCGCCCGCTCGTACCAAGAGCCCAACAAGGGTCACCACGCCCTTCCCCTTTTTCCCCATTTACTCTTATCTACGTTCGATTACTTGCCAATTCGTATTGTTGTTATTGTTAACGTCATTTAGCCTTTCCTCACGATTGTCAGTATAGGCTTGAGCACTACGCGTCTTCTCATAGGGCTGTTAAACCTAACCCTTTTGTTTCTGCGCGTGCGTGTTTATTTTGCATGTTATCATTGACTGCATTACGGGTTGCATAGGGTTGTTCGTAGAGCTTGGACAACATCGGTAAGGAAAAGGATCCGTGTTAAACCAATCCGGGTGCGGAATCGTTACGACCGTTCCAAAAGTAAGCATAGCTGGGGTTACTTGGACTTATGTAGCTGTCTCCTTGCGGAGTTGGTTAATAAGGGGGGTAACTCTAGTATATTTCCTTACAAACTTTGATAACCTTTTCATCAATTATCAGATGGAAATTGTATGACTCCATCAGCAACAAAAATTCTCCCCCCCCCCATAATAACTCCCTGTCCGAAATAACTCCCCACCCCGGAACTACAGAACAACCTAAGCTGAAATAAGGAGAGTTTGCAAAGACACCTCTGTGGTCCTTCTTTTTTAATGAATGAATGTTTACTGGTTCGTTAAAACCAATTAACTACAGTTGATAACTCTATTCGATTTAATTTAGGATAGATTTTTATTTGCAGAAAAATTTCAAAACGTTTCAGAGTTAAATCGCAGCCGAGATATAATGTCGACTGGGACTGCTTCGTCCGTATTCCCTTGACAGTCGACTACTTCGTCCATCCTCGTCATTGGCCTCGTAATCGGGCTCCTCGTCTCGTCGACGACTATTTCGAGACTTGCCCCTCCCACCCCGACTTTTTCCGCCCCGCCCCTCGCGCCCCTCTCGCCCTCCATCATCATCCTCGTATTCGAAACCCTTGGAAATGTCATCATGTGACAAGTCCCCTTCATAGTCCCGATCCTTAGACGACGAACCTCCTCGATAATCTCGATCCGTTGACGAAGCACTTCGATAATCCTCGTCATCTCCGTAGTCCCTTCGATTTGACCTCTCACCTCTCGCATCCGTGTCACTTGACCCGTAGTCCTCATCCTCTCGACCACTTGACCTCTCACGTCCCTCCCTTTCCCTAACCAATTAAAGATGTATTAATTCACTTGAAATAAATTATTCTAGAGGTACTATTTATTTCCAGTTTTGCTGTCAAAGGGATCAGATGTAAGTTAAATACAAGGTGTCCGGCTATTTCACTATTTTACCCCCACGTCTTATATACCCCGCACGTTTTACCCCTCCTACCAATTTTACCCCCGTCCATTTTTAACCCTGATTTCTTGACCCATCGCGTGCTCTTGCTGCTTTGAACCGGGGTTAAATGTGTGGCACAAACGGTTGGGGGTAAGCGAGCAGGGTAAAATGGCCTAGAATCAATTTATATAAATTTTGTCTATAGTCTTATCAAAAACTAGCGATTTTGATAATCTATTTGTGAATTCTTAGATATGTTTTTGTCTTGATTGACTTTGTTCATGACTTTTTGGACTTACATAACTTTTGGACTTTTGGATACTAACACTGGTTTATAAAATGATTCTAGTAGTACCTTCCTCGTCGACCACTTGATCTCTTCCCGTCGAAACCGTAATCGTCGGAATCGAGTCCAAGTTTTCCGGATTTCTGATAATCGTCCCTTTGCTCCTTGTTGAATTTTGTGCCGGAGGAATATCCCTGACTCCGACCCCCCGAATCGCTGTGAGCGTCATCTTCGTCTAAATCCTCGTCTTCGTCGTCTCCACGTCGAGAGCGGGAGCGTCGTCCTCTATCCGAATCAGCGTCCTCGTCATTTCGTCGATTATTTCCAGAATTTCGACGAGTTCCACTTCGTCGACGAACGTCGTAATTGACGGATGGCTCCTCCCCTTTGTGGTGATAGGAGGTGGAGTAGGACTCCGGTTTTGACTCGTAAACTTGGAGGTAGGAATCGGGGCCGGAGTAGCTCTTCGATTTCGGTTTCCCCGACCTGTTTTGTTGACCTTTCGAGGATTGTCGACGATTCTTTTTCGAAGACGCTGTCTGTAAATCTGTAAGATACGATAACTAGAAATGTACTGTCAACCATTTCATTAATCGCATTGGAATAGTGACACTATTTGATGATAAAATTAGTTTAGAATTTTAGTTTATTCATCTCAAATCACCTTTAATGAGCTATTTCTTGATTTGACCCTTTTGGCTACCTTGAAAGGTCTACGTTTCATTGCAATTGCATTGGTATTTTTATGAAAGTTTCAACTGGTTTCAAAATCGTCAACAATATAGAGGAGGATGTAAGGGACGAAGAGAAAAACCTGGATCTAGGCGATACCATTTTTTCGCTGCTTTCATATTAACTTCCCATCTACTTTTGAGTCAAATTTAAAAAAAGGAAAAAATCTCCATTTTTGATTTCAGTCCCCCTTTGCACCGTACGTTTTCAGTTGCCCAATTCCTACACCTCTATTTTATTCTAGACAATTTCGTGCAATGGGAATTTTCATATATTATTCCAACTAAATCGCAATGAAACTTTGAAAATAATGACACAAAAAAAATGCTAACACTTTAAATTTAAATTATGCTTAAAGTAATGAAGGGTCAAAATAAAATAACTGCACAGACTATCAGGTCAATTATTTTTAGTGCTTTTTAAAGATAATTTCGGAAGAAATAAATTAAACCAGCTTTATCAACTAAAAATGTTTCCTTGAGATTTCACTACCATTCGCCATTTGGATCCCTTAATAATAACAATATGTGTGGCACTTACCAATCTCCGATGCGATTAGAGTTAAATTCTGCGGACTTGATGAAATCAGAGTCGTTAAATTCTGAGGACTGGGTGCAATTAGAGTTAAATTCACAACCGGAGACGCTGTTTCATTTAGAGTCGTAACTTCAAGTGACGAGCTGATATTGAACAGAAACAGTAAAATAAATGCAGGAAGACTAATTCGAAAAGTCCCATTCATTTTTAAATTTGTATTTCACAATGATTGTTTATATTTTATTTCGAAACAATAAACTACTATTTATCCAAACCTTTTTTGCAAAAAAAGTAAGGTTGAACATGTCCGTAAAATGCAAGAGGTAGTTGAGAACTGAACTCATCATTTCGTCTAATCTTCACTTTTGTCGAATTAACTCCTTGGAACAAATCGACTATGAAATGAAGAAATGGAAAGCGAAAAATCATGAACCTATAACTGAATAAAAATTAGTCCCTTCAATTTAAAATGCATTATTAGGAAACTCGAGCCGTGTTTACTCATCCGAAACTGTGATATACTTTAATCGTTTATTATCCTTTACATAAAATCATCCTGCACATCAAAATCAAAAACTGTGAATTTCTATGGGAAGAGGTCCGTGAAATTATGTAAAACTCATAGGAAATGGTTTAAGTAGGAAATAACCTATATTTGATATTAATTTCAAACCTCTTCGAAACTAATTAGCCTGATTAATGTTTGAAAATTTGATTTTCTACGACAATCATCTAGAAAGCACGAAATTTTGAAAATGTTTTACGATTTGCGGATAATACCACCCACCCCATTAAAAGTAGGGGAGCTTTGGATGGGGCGCTTATAATGGGTCGGTATTCTCCGCTTACCTTCTGAGTTTTTAAATGAGCATTTTTACTCTGTCAATTACTAATTAACACTTATAATAGGGTGGGGTTATATTTTGGGGTGGTTTTCTTGGTGAGTTAGAATAATTATTTAAACAAAATATATTTTATACGTAATATTGACAGTTCCCAGAAGTAAATTAAAAGAACGAGTTAAAAAATTTGTGATCGAAATTAATGTTCGGAATGGTCCCCTTCGCCCCCTCCAGCCCCGTACCCTTCGTCATTGATGTCGAATTCGTGGTCATTATTCTCGTAATTGGAGCCCCCATATTCATCCCCTCCTCCATGACCCCCATGACCTCCGTCGTCATGACCTCGGTCATTTTCTGAGTCGTATGACCTCTCGTCCCCATCCTCATGATTGTACGAACTCCGATGAGATGACCTTTGAGGCGGGGAGGAATGAGACGATGACCTGGGTCCAGTATTGTAGGAATGACTGTAGGAAGATGGAGGAGAGTTGTACTCCCGATAATACCGAACCGGTTTCGATGTCGACTCGTAATATTGTGGTCCCGAATCGTAAGAATGTGAATAGGATTGAGGCTTCGAATCTTGTTGGGAGTGGTAATTGGTTTGTCGGTCCTTTCGACCCGATTCCGACACTTTCAGGTCACCGTCTAAATAGTGTTTTTAAGCGTTTAAAAGATGCAGTAATGAATCGATTCGGCAATGAAACGCTGTTAAGGACTCCGCATAATGTTCAGTTACAGTAATTGCTGGTTTAATAGGAACCCACTCCGAACAAGCCCCCATTATACACGGTGTTCCTGTTCATTGTCCAAGTCAAATCTCAAAAAGTACTGAACCCTGAAACGCTTTAAATTAAGCGATTGGATAGCTAACAGTCTTGAATGATGCATATGCAAAATAAATTAGCAAGAACAATTTTTATTGCATGATCCCAACCGGTTTTTCAACTAAAATGATTCAGTACTTCTTAAGATTTTTGATTTTGAAGACCTGGACAATCAACGGAAATACTCTGTAAAATCAGGATTGTTGAATCTGATTGTGAGTCAGAAGTGATTATAAATTCCCCGAATAAGCACCCCTTCTACTCGAAATAAATTCCCCAGTTTTTGCAGAGGTTGTAAAAATCTTCTCATGTGTATTCAAAGACATAAACACCGAAAATCTGCATTTCCTTTAGAAAAATGGCCTGAATAAAAGCGATTGCATACCGAACGATTTTGCCGATCCAAGTTTCGGGGTTGGTGTTGTCGAAGTACTACTGGTTATTTCCACTTTGGCATCACCTCCCGAGATTAATGCCGCAATTAAAATCGCCGAAAAGCAAGGAAACCACATTTTTCAATAAAAAAACCCAAGAGTGTGGTTTATTGAAAATTATAAAAACTGACAATTCGTGAGTAAAGATTTGCCGATGTCTTGAAGGATTTTTGCTGTGCCTTAGCCTGTGACTCTGTACCTACATTTTATTTCTATTTAAAGTCATCAACATGTTATGGCATATTAGAATTTCCCCTTTCCAACTCCGTCGGATATGAAGCTTGTCGACGATTTTGTGAATGGGTGTGACAGTTTGTGTTCGATATGCTTAAATACCTGTGAAAAAACCTCTTGCACGTCAGACTCGTCAATTACCAAGATGTACATTCTTAGGCTCATCAATTCCATCTCAAAATTACAGTAATACTGTTTTAAAATATTGAAAAGAATTCAATTGCCGAGTTCAATATCTACAATCCATGTCTATTTAAAAGCTGAGTAACTTTATCTCAAATGGTATAATAACCCGGAATAAGTCCCCACCTCAATTCATCCTCCCATTTAAGTTATAAATATATCTTTAAAGCATAAGATAATTTATAAATGCAATATTTAATGCCTGCTTATTTGGCTCATGAATATAGTTTGTCATTATCAACACATCCCCTGACTAGAGGGCAATGTTCAAATTTTACTTATTTAGGACTACTAAAAATTGCCTGCATAATTTTCATGCATCCCTTGCCAATGAGGGCATTCAAATTTTTATAGCGTTTTGAATGAGACTCTTGAATTTGTTAAAAATACGCGATCCTCGTTCGTGGGAATTCATTCATGACTAAACTATTTCCAATAACAAAAAGTAGTGATAATATTTATGGGGATTTACTTGATAATATTGCGAGTTTAACTCCTACTTCTAACTATCGTTAACATTGTTAACAATATACTTCATCACATTTAATACAAGCTGTCGTTTAATATGTGGATTCAGGAGTAAATCGACTTTAGATATGATATGCTTATTTTATTATTACTTAAATAAATTTTTATAAATGCAGAAATTATTATTATAACAAGCCTTTGTTGTCTTTAACCTTACCACGAGGCAAGATTTAATGGGTCATTTAAAATAGTGACATTAAATCTGCCGTCACAACTAATTCATCGGCATAAACCTACTTTCATACTTTCAATGATCTTCTTCGATAAACATTCTGCTGAACAAAAACGAGATTTATATATTCATGTCAATAGCTATATCTCAGTCTCAATTCGCTCGTGTTTTTTGCCTAAAGCCACTGTAGTTTTGAATAATTTCAGACGTTATTCTGCTTAAAAAGCGGTTTTCTTACTGAACCGTAATGAATTAATGAATTGTAGAAACCGGATGAACGAGATATCACGTAGAATTGCAGGATTGCAGTCTGTTCTTACGAACCTTGTACTAAAAGATCAAGGATTCCCTTCTCTTTGAGTATCAGTTAAAGCTCCTCCAAATTATATTGAATAATTTTTAACTAAGCAATTATTTTTTATCCATTCAGTCAATATTTTAATTGATATACGTAATACATTCAATTCATTACATTACATATAAATATAGGCCCAGCAATACTTTTCATTTTAAAATAAAAATTCGTCGAAACCATTGCTTATGGTTAAGCTACAAAAAAACTGAGAAACTGAAGCGAGAAAATGTCCTTAACCGCTTCCTTCAAAGGCCGGACGGTTTTAATCACTGGAGGCGCAAGGGGTAAAACATAATCGAAACTATTCATTAAAAAACATAGCCCGATTTTAGGTCTAAAAATAGTTTAGATCTCTATTATTTGTTACTTTTTCACAATTTAAAACCAAAATCGGCAATTTGTGTATTTATTTTAGGGATTGGGTTAGGAATAGCGAAGAAATTTCTGGAGTCGGAAGCGAATGTGATTATTTTGGATCAAGATGAATCGGAACTGAAGGAAGTAAAAAAGGTGCATCCATTAATTACGGCTCTCAATGTAGATTTACTTGACTGGGATAATACAAGAAAAATCATACAAGGACTGGGTCCTATTCATCATCTCGTGAATAATGCTGGAGTGGGACGACCTGCAGAGACCTTCATGGAAATTAGACCAGAATCCATTGACACGTAAGAAAAGAATATGAAAAATATGTTTTCGATTGAAATTTTATGGCCGTATTTCTTTTAATAGATCCTCGGGAGTTAAATATTCTATTAACTACCAGATGTGTGGGGTTTTATTCCGGGGTGGTGTTATATTGCAGTCTGATGTGTTTTTAAAATGGTTCAGAGAGATAACGAGATAAGATACTTGTGAAAATTCCACTGTCAATTATCGATACGTTCTTTGACATTTTCACGAAATACAATTGTAAAGGCTTGTATATTTGATAAATGACAAGCATCTAAAGGGTCTATGTTTTCAATTTTAAACGACAAAAAAGATGGGTTTTCGAGAGGGCATCAATTTAGAGAAATATGACATATGCAATGATTGAATTTAATTTTGAACCTAACCTAACCTAACCATGATGTCGTAATTAGAGTGTTCAACGTCAACTTCAAAGCGATGGTCAACGTTAGCCAGGCCGTAGCCAAAGGGATGATCGAGAATCGGTTGGACAATGCCACAATAGTCAATATGTCTTCTATTGTAAGTATTTACGTCTTAAATTCAGACGTAGACGTGCTTTTCATATTCATTCATAAGGTTGAGCCAACTTTAAAAAAGCTAGGACAACGCACTAATAGTTCTAATGGAATCTGCAGTAGTCCCAGTCCCAGATTCAGTAGAATCCATGTGCTCTTTGACTCGCCGGGTAAAAATCGTATCGTCTATATGTATACCAGTATCTATTGCCTATTGGTCTATCTATAGAGGACGAAACGAGTTTTACCCGGCGAGTCAAAGTGTAAGGAGTGTAGTTGTGTAGTATGGATTTTCATTATTTTAGCTAAAAGTATCACTACATTTTTGGTATAAAATCGCAGTCTGACACGGTAGCAGTAGGAGGACTTGCGACATACAGCTGTTCCAAAGCTGCCGTGACGATGTTGACGAAATGCATGGCCCTGGAACTTGGACCTGCCTCGATCCGAGTCAATTGTGTTCGACCCGCGATGGTCAAAACGGAAATGATGGGTCGACTTGCCGGAAATAAGTCTGAAGTGTTCGAGAATGTGACGAAAGTTAATGCGAGAAAAGTAATAAAACGGATGGTTGAGATGACGGAGGTGGCAGATGCAGTCCTGTTCCTCTCCAGTTCCGCATCCGCCATGGTCAACGGTTCCGACCTACTCCTCGACGGCGGACTTTTTACTTCATAAGCCCCCCGCAATAAATTACTATTTCTTTAATTAAATATTTTATCTTTCTGCTCTGCATTCTCATTCCAATCCAATGCATTTTTATGCTTCATTTTCCGTTCTAAAATTATGATTAGAAAGGAACGTAAGTCGGTGTTCCAATAAAATCTCCCTGCCCGACCAATTACATGCATTATGCATTACAGTCCGAATTTTTTAGGTTATTTTACAGGATGGTATGGACCGTTGGTGCATTTGCTGTATCTGGGATTAAAAGTCGTGATTTGCATATTTTTTTTCTCTACGTATGCATCTGACAAGGGAAGTATTAGAGAGTGAACTCTCAGAATCGCCTGATTTTTTTACCAGGTAAACTAGAAGTCACACGGACTATGAAAATCGAAAAATTAGGTGCCCAATTTTATATTCACTATGTTTAAAAAATGTTTGAAGTTAGGGTGAGTGCCCATATAAGATACATGGGGAAGTGGAGGGAACGGGGAAGAGATTTTCTCTTTCTCGGACTTTCCTCTATCTTTCCCATTTTCCCTTTTTCCTCACGCACCACTATGCAAAGATAAGCGACAAGAACATTTCCCATTTCTCTCTCCACATTTAAATCCAATAGTTCCCATACAATTCCAATATAAAATTAGAAAATTTTTGTTTGGGCTCAAATAATGTAAAAAAAGTTTAATTATCTTGACATTAATTTTTACACGACGGATGTTCTAAAATATCATTCATCGTCGAAGCACAAAGATTTTACAGTACAATAATAAAATATAGCAAAAAATCAAATTCTATATGCTCCACAACATAAGATTTTATATCATTGATGAAACTGTCAATTACTGACTGCTGCAATTTGTATAACGGGCATTTTAAAAGTATTCTAAAAATACTTGTTTACAATACTAATAGCCATAGATTTGGAAAATCATTATCTTACTAATGTATATTTATGCAGATCAAATTAATTCTATTGAAAGTTTTAAAATTAGTTACCCTTTAAACTAATTAAGTTTTCAACTAGATAAAATTCCTTGTTAATTATCACGATTGTTTCAATTAATGATTTAATGTTTCAATATTTGAAGTATTGGATTTAAATGTGGAGAGAGAAAATGGGAAATGTTCTTGTCGCTTATCTTTGCATAGTGGTGCGTGAGGAAAAAGGGAAAATGGGAAAGATAGAGGAAAGTCCGAGAAAGAGAAAATCTCTTCCCCGTTCCCTCCACTTCCCCATGTATCCTATATGGGCACTCGCCCTAACTTCAAACATTTTTTAAACATATTGAATATAAAATTGGGCAGCTAATTTTTCGATTTTCATAGTCAGTGTGACTTCTAGTTTACCTGGTAAAAAAATCAGGCGATTCTGAGAGTTCACTCTCTAATACATTCCTTGTGAAAGGGGGTCAAGCTGGAGCTTTTTGTTGAGTCACAAAATTTGCCATTGGTGACATGGAATTAAAGATTCTAATTATTCTACGAATATGTGAGGTGACATGAATAAGATGACGACAGTACAGTATTTTGGCACGTAAGCATAATTGCCATGCATGTTCCAAGTTTACTTGATTGGTTTGCATGTCAATATCAATTGAGGTTATAAGGGTTATAACCACCTTACCCATAAAGTCACTACCAGCGTTTTTGGTAATGTGACGTATCATTTAGCATCACCTTTCTTCGAGAAACAAATACTCCTTTGCTATATAAAAAATCTCAAAATTATGACTAGCTTGACCTAAAAAACGCTCGGAAAGGCCCATTTCTCTAATTATGTTACATATCTATTCACATTGCAATGTTTGAACTAAAACTATATATGATAATAGCTTATGTTTTATAGTAATGTAGTTAATAGATCATAAATCATACACAATCCAAATTTTTACGAAAATATTTTATCTTGCAAATGGTAAAAATATCGTATTAGTGGGGGAAGCATGATTATAACTAATTTTTATTTTTATTTATTTATTTCAAAAAGACTCTCGGCTCCTTACGGACTTTCGCCCATGGAACCACTTACAAGTTGTATATATCTTATATCTAACATACTCGTTGATAGCAACTTTAGCTCGATAGTCATTGATATTAACCACTAACTACCTTAACCTATTACTAATATTACATTTTACTTTAACTATAGTTAACTAAGTTCTAAGCACATGTTTCTTCTTCTTAGCATTACAATCATTTCATTTTTTATTTGAATATAATCTTCTCTCTTTTCACAATCAAAGATTTTGTACCAAGATCCTATGTTCAGATTCTGTTCTTTAATCAGATCTATAATCGGCCCACATTGAATTTGGCATTCACTAATCATACGCCAAATTGAATTTTTACTTGCTAGATTACAACAATTGGACATTTTATCATCAAAACGGAACTTTTCTTTTTGATACATTACAAAATGAGAGCACAATCGGCATTCTGCCAGGAATCGCTTATCCTTCCAAGCAAGTCCTAATTCTAAATAATTAGCTGGACCCGGTGATGAGCGTTCAAAGTTCTTGAGCTTGCTATAGTATTGCATATTTCTCCAGTTCCTTAATTGTAACTTATCCTTACACCATAGCTTATTTTTGAGAGTCTCTTTATCTGTTTTATTCAAAAAACATAAAACCTTGTAGTCTAGCTTATTTACATTCATGAGATTAGAGAATTGACAAAACCAATTACGTTTACAATTATTTGGGTCAGATTGTGCCCAATCTACCAGTGCGTTCATTACAATCTTAGGAAATCTATCATCATTCATTTTCTTAATTTGCTGATAATAGTTATAACTTTGAGTAGCCACATTATATTCTATCTTTACCCGGCCGACTTCAACTCTTATCATTGAGCTTGTTGTATTCCAACTGAGTCCAAGTAGTTTCCTTAAAAATACAGATTGAATTGATTCTATCTCCTGCAAATGTCTTAAGCTCCACACCGGAGCACAATATAATAGATTAGACAAGACCCCTGCTTCAAATAATTTAAGGGCACTATGAATCGAATCCGCTCTGCCTTTAGAGAGAATACTCAGAATCTTTCCTAGTGCTATTCTTGCACTATTTTTTCTGGCTTTCGTGGCTGCACCAAAAAGGCCAGACGAAGTAAAATTAATACCTAGATATGTATATTGATTGACAATTTCTAGTTTTGTACCGCACATCCAAAATTCATCAGATTTACTAAGCCTGCCACCTTTTCTAAAAACCATAATCTGTGTTTTGGAGATGTTTACCTGCAGACCTAAACTTTCAAAATATTCCTCTAAGACCTTAATTTTGCGTTTCATTTCTCCCGAATTTCCTGCTAACACGACAGTATCGTCGGCATATAGTAATATATTTATTAACGTTACTGAGTTGATCTTAATCCACTGAAAATCTTTTAATTTGGTTTCTATGTCGGAAATAAATAGACTGAAGAGTAAAGGGCTTAAACTATCTCCTTGTAGGAGTCCCTCCGTCAGTTCGATACTCTTTGACAATTTATCTTTAAGTTGGATTCTCATATGAGCCCCGTCATATAGATCTCCAAGAACATTTATAATTTTACTGCTAACTCCAATTTTATGCATTTTAGCCCAAAGTTTTTTGTACCCAATAGAGGGGAAGGCTCTTGCAAAATCTATAAAAAGAGCGTATACCTTAGCTTTAATTTTTTTAGTCCCTAGTTGAATTAATCCGTTTAATGTGAATATATGGTCCATACAGCTTCTTTTTTTCCTAAAACCGGCTTGTGCCTCTGGGAGAATTTTGTTTACCTCAGCCCATTTTGTAAGCCTAGTCGATAAAATTTGCGTGAAAGTTTTAAGCATTGTATTGGCCAGTGCTATTGGTCTGTAATTTTTGGGGTCAGTATCTGGGCCTTTTTTATATATCATAAGGGTAGTAGATTCACCCCATTCTTTAGGCATTTTACCTGTATGTAGAAACCTATTGAATGGTTTTAGCAAATAACCTTTCCCTACCTCGCTTAGATTTTTTAAGAAGTCATTTACGATTCCGTCCGGTCCAGCTGCTTTGCCATTTTTCAGTCTGTTTAAAGCTGCTTCTAGCTCAGTTATTGTCATATCACAGTCTAATTCTTCAACATCGTTTATCTCCTTAAACGTGTATGTATCAAGTACTTTTGCTGGCATTTGGTTATTATAATATTTTATCCATTCTTCCTCAGACACGTTCATTCTACTAGGACCCTTTGCTTGAAAGCTCTTCACCGCACGCCAAAATTCCTGACCATTTTTTACGTCCCTTAGGGCCGTTTTTTGTTTCTCCCAATAAAGAGTTTCTTTAATTTTACGTGTGCTATTGTAAAGTTTCCTTGTATCTATATAGTCTTTTCTTGATTTCTCAGTCCACTCAGATTTTTTACATTGACTAAGTCGTTTCCTGACTTTCATTCTTAGGTATCGACACTCACTATCAAACCAGGGCTTATCTCTAAAACCCTTATCGTACATTACCATATTTGCCTTGTCAGCGCTATTCCATATTGCATTTACAAAGTTTTTAGTCTCCAGTTGTGGATTAATGCTTAAATTATCATCTAATTTATCTTGAAAAATCTGCTTACTATCGGGTTTCCATTTGAGTTTTGGTCTAGCCTTAATGAGTATTGGATTATCTGACCCAATCGACATTTGTACTGGAAAATGATCAGTGGTCGCTTCAAGTACCTCTAAATCTACTTTATCATTAATAAGATTAGACCCGACTAGACAGAGATCTATAGAACTCTTTCCCTGATGATTGGAAAATGTAATATTTCCTTCCTGGTCTTTATTCACACGCCCATTCAAAATAATTAGGTTATTCTCCCAAATGAGTTCAAGAAATTTTTTACCCCTATTATTAATAGTCTTGTCCATATTATTCCTGAGATTTTTAAGATTGTCGTTTTCTGGCAGACCTAATTCACTTAGTGACCCACAATTACCGATCCTTGCATTAAAGTCGCCCATTATTATCAAATTATCATTATTGAACAAAGTATTAATTCTATGAATCTCATCATTTAATTCCCACAAAACTGAGTCTTTATCTAAGCCCGGGGGAATGTATACATAGCCGACTATCATTATCCTATTCTGCTTTTTAACTCGTACGAATAACCAATAGTCCATTAAGCTCACAGTTTCAATTATTTCTATGCTGCTTTTAATATACATACTAATGCCTCCTGAAGGCCGACCAACTCCAACTAGAGATGTGGCAAAAACATTAAGTTTTTTAAATTCTTCTAAGAAATTAATAGAGTAGTCTTCTTTCACCCAAGTTTCTCCTAAACAAATTATGTCTTGATCTAATAGTCTAAGTCTAAATTCTCCTTCAATTTTATTAATGTTAGCAATACCTCCTACATTCCAAAAAATTATATTTAAATCTTGATTATATCTAACTAAACTATGACTTATCGACTTCGAAGATTCCGGTTCCATGGGCTCGCGTCTTCATATTGTGTCCATCCGTTGTCCTGCTTCAACAATGTCTCCCTTGTTATTGATCCAGTACTTTGTCTTCTTGCCATTGACATCAGTGTGCAAGCTACCATTCCTTATGTAGAACGTGAGATCCATGTTGTCTGCCTTTAACTGCTTTCCCTGTTCCCGTAAGTTCCTTTCCACATCCATCTCCTTTCTTGTCAGCAGCGTGTCCAGATAGTATCCGGATCCTTTTAAATTTTTCTTTGCCTTCAAAAGTAGGTGCTTATCTGCTTTACGCTCGAGAGTGAAGACAATTGGTCTCGATTTCCCGTTGGCTCTTTTTCCAAACCTTCGGACATCCTCCAGGTTAATCATGTCAGCAATTTTTAGATGGTTTAGAAAGAACTCTTTTACTGCCTTTTCCAGGGCTTGGAATGACTCGTTCGGTGTCTCAGCTAGGCCGGAAATCTTCATCTTTTTAGAATTTAATTCACGTTTCAGAAATTCCATTTCTCTTTCCAGGGAAGATACGGAGTGAAATAGAGTCTTTAATTCAGCTCGAATGGGGTCTAGTAGATCTTTAACTTTGTCTAAAAACTCTCCGTCCATGTAGTCTTTAAGATCTCCAAAGGACTGTATCGGTTTAGGTGACATTTTTACTTTGGGTCTTTTTTGCACGTTTTCTTCAGGTGTGAGACTTGACGATCTTTTCTCAGTTATCACTGGTTTATTTGCCGGAGTTTTGGGAGGGTTGGAGCTAAACCACGACATGTAGTTTTAAATTATTTGATGGCAAGTGGATAATAGTGAAGGAAGCTCAAGTGAGCTTGTGTGTAAGTAATAGAGGAATAACATATCCCTCACTAGATCAGAGCTATCCAGGAATACGTGCTATCAGCTCGACAGTCAACGATCGAGTCGATTATAACTAATTGTGAACGAGTAGCTGATTTAGCAGATTTACAACTTAATATAACTAAATTATTCTACAATCTGCTTACTGAATCCGAGAAAAACTAACAAATTAGTTTTGGATTACTTAATTAGGGTGGAAGACCGCGTTCCTTTCTTAATTCCACGACAGACTCGTCCCACTGGGCTTGATAAAAATTTCCAGCAATGGGGTTCCCCAAACCATATTTTTTTGAAAAATCCCGAACTGAAAATGACTTCCGGCCTTGAATCGACTTTGTGTCTTGAATCTGTTCATCAAATTCCAATTTTCCAGGTTGTCGATATAGAAGAATAACGTAGCGATGAATTCCGTCAGACTTGCCAGGGGCTGACGATAGAAATTCCGTCAGCGTTTCCCCATCAGACACCGTTTTTTGCGCAGGAATGTTAACCACGATCCAATGTTGAACGGACCGATATGATGGGTTCAGCCTGCTAGGAGCGTCCAAATCTTTAAATTATTTTCAGATATTATTTTAAAACCACGACATTATAAGAAGTACCACCGCCACCGTGTCGAATAAATGAGTTGGATTTGAACTTGTTTTGCAAGAATTTAGGGGCAATAATTTGAAAATATCTTCAATTGCAATATTCAATATACGACAATGTGAAAAATGAAGTTTAGCCACCGGTCACCGAAAACAGTTAATAAACCGTTGCAAACGCACGTACGAAAGGGGTGAAACCATGTGACAAATTTTCAATTAATAACGTTGAACTTTTCACGTAAAATTACACATGTATGGACATATTCGCCCAGGAGTGTGTCTTGGCATTAGGAAAGCGTTTAGTGTTAAAATCTCAATTTCTCTTATATAGCGCGGGCACACCCCCCGGTGTCAGTGGGTGTGGCTCCGTATGTATGTAAGAATGTAATTAGGTAGTATATGTAAGTCCCATATAGGTGACATATGCATGTGGTTTGAGTTTCGAATTTTTTGCAGCAAGGGGGTGTGCCCGACCAGTTCCACATTAGAACTGAAAGTGCGTCAGGACCCATTGAATAAGTAGCAGCAAAAAGAATTTTAAAATCTTTAGCCGTTCTTGAGTTAGAGCGCGGACGGACAGACGGACAGACGGACGGATCGAGTCTTCCCATTAAGGGGGTTTCACCCCTTAATAATATAAATGTTGTAATGTGCTAAAGATTGCTTTGATTTGACATATAATGAGGAACCACTCTGATCCGATTAATAGAATCATTCTGATCTGATCTGAAAACTCAATTACAATAATTGAAAAAGAATGCTTAATTTCAATTTCTTGTTCACTCGACGGTTGAAATTCTAATTTCACGAAGGAAACTCCTATATTTAATTTTTCGGAAATTTAAGCCAAGTCTCATTCTAATTTCCATTGTACAGATCAGAATGTTCCCTAGCCAGTCGAGTCGAAAGTCAAGAGTGAAGAGGAATTTAATTAAGTATGGCTTACCAAACATGACTAAGGAAAAGAATTGGGATACTGATCCGCTTTCCAATGAAACGGTTGGTACGTTTCTAATGTCGGCTGGACATAGGACATTTCCTAAATTCACGTCTAAACTTCCAAACTTTACTTTAAGTATTCGTTCTGGAGCGTTGTCGATTCCATCCGGAACAATTCCAAATTCTTCCATGTCAAAAGCAATAATTACTCTGATTGTCCCTCTCCCGTTTTAATGTTATGCAAATTTCTTAGTTTAGTTTAAAACCGTCAAATCCGGAACAATTCCAAATTATTCCATGTCAAAAGCAATAATTACTCGGATTGTCCCTCTCCCGTTTTAATGTTATGCAAATTTCTTAGTTTAGTTTAAAACCGTCAAATGTGTATGTATATTGATGATGTATTTCACCAACAAACAGTACAACAAACCCAAAGTCTGGGTAACCCTATTATATTATCCCATTATATGGGGTAACTGGACCAAACGACCGACCACGACCAGCAATGGAGCTCTGTGCAACAGAAAATTTCTGTATTAAAGTGTTCAATATTAAATATTAGTTATAACCTCGAATACAAATCTTGTTTGTTCAATAAGATTCGTTAGTTAAAACGTTGGAGGATGTATAAACTTTGATAACGTAGTACAAATCCTTCTGTGGTTTATTTTTTTCAGTTGTAGAGGGGAAGATGATAATGAGTTTATGAATGAATGTTATATTGAATTTGGAACCAGTAAATATTGCATATATAATTTAATCGTTTTTGGTAAGGAATGCTTCGAATGCATGCTTACTGGATAAAAACAAAGTTGCTCAAGCAGGTTCAACTAATAAATATTTTACAAAAATGATTGCACAATCTGACTTCTGACACTGTTGTAACCGTCATAAAAAGGACGACATTTTTCTAAATACAGTCCATAGGTATATATTTTTCAGACCCTCCAAGTGCATGGGGATTTATTCAGAACAGATTCCAAGTGTATATAAATATAATGTTGAAACTTTAGTGTGAAGTCTTGTATAGCTCGACTCAGGATGAATCAATTTGTCTGTATTTTAAACCCATTATATTCCATCGGCTACGGATAACCCCGTAGCCCACGGGTCAACCGCTCGATTGAGTTTTCATCGTTTTCAAGGCAACATTTTCAGACGTAAAATCCTGATATTTTTTAAACCTGTCTTATTCGAAAGAGGACATAAAATGTTGAAACTAACACTGGAACTATCTGTGAATAAAATCGTTTTATATATTAAAATTGGGGGTTAGGTCAAGGACTGTGCGCTTAGGGTTAAAAATTAGCATACGCGAGAAAGGGAGAGAGAGAGGAGAAAGTCGAGTTTTCCCCTTTTTGCCACTTTTTCCTGAAAAGTCGCGAACGAGCATATATGAGTGATGAACCCCCAAATTAGTATTACACTGTACCATCCTTTTCACAAAATTTAAAGAGATTTACTATAGGAATCCCTGAAATAGCGCCCGCTTCTTGACCTCGGTGTCTTCTGTCGGTGAACGTAAATTATGATATTTTGATTTTAGACAATCAATTTTTAATAACTTTTTCTTGTTATATTTAAACTAACAGGATTTCAAGTAATATTGAACAATAATCTATAGGAATTGTGCGAAGTGTCGTTAAAGTTTCATTATTTTACGTCCTCCTTTGAATGATACAGGTTTAAAAAATATTGGGATTTTACATCTGAAAATGTTCCCTTGTGAGCCATAACATTTACAAAATATACGAATGTGGCAAAGTCGATCGGTCCATCTTTTTGAGCTCTATCGTGGTGTCACGGACGCACGAACGTACGGACAGCATGATTACATATAGCCTTTTGTTTGTTTGTTTATTCTTTAACGTCTATAACCGGTTCAGCCGAAGCTGGTCTCCCACCGGGGACGGAATAGACAGGAAGGCAGCTTTTCGCTCTTAGAGGGATACCGTACTAGTTACACCGAGCCATATCCCCACCTCCCTGCTGAGATTAATTAGCTTATCAAGATATACTAATCTGCTGTGGAATTGCAGGCTCTCAGTCTCCAGTCAGCTTTTTTGCCCAGACTCAGAACCGACGACCTTACGGTCACCCATCCCAAGTCCTTCGATTCAATCATTGCTTAACTTGAGATCCCTTTACAGAACCTAAGTCTCACTCCTGAACTTGCCTCCCTCGACATAGTGCAAAGAAGTGCAAGTGAGTGGGGTCATAAATGCTAAAAAATACATGAAATAGCAAACCTGATTTGTTTTTATTAGTAACTAGAAGAAACTTTCAAATTATTTTAAAACTCAATTAAAATTATAAAAAAAATCTTCAGAACACATTGATTCTCCAGTGCGTTCTGATTGTAATTAGACAGTTTTTAATACCTCTGATTTGTGAGGAAGGGTAGAAGGGGTGGCAAAATTTTAATTTTGATTAAATATGTAGTTGAAGAGTTGCAATTAGTAGATTGAGTACATACAAGGGAACATTCCTAACTGTGAAACCCCAATAGTTTTCAAACCTGTCTCTTTCGAAAGAGAAAAAAAAAAATGAGACTTTAATGTAATAATATTAATAATAATAATAATGGATTTATTATACTCATAGGTTAACTGTAATGGCACATTACGGATGTTAACGTAGATCTGTAGAATTACCTACAATAATTAAATCTAACAGCAACATCTTTGTCATAACGCAACAAGACAGTTATTTAGATGAGTTTACATACTTCTCTAAGCTACTAATATTATTAATATTAATATACTAAAATAACGACTAACATTAAACACTGACAGATTAGTACTCTTTGTACCAGAAATTAATAAAACACACTAACGTTATCATAACATAACCTTAGAAAATTTCTCTCAACAACTTTGGCTTCATCTACAGTCCAGCCAAATACCGTCCCCTTATCCATGTATTCTAAATTTATAAATCTAACTAATTTTGGAATAGTTGACTGGGTTAATCTTAACTTGTCTTATGAATGTTATATATGAACGTAGGAATTCGGATTCGTCAAATCCACTAGATTGTAGTTTTTTTAACATGAAAATCTTTTTGTTAGCCTTTTTAATTATGAATTCTATATGCTCATCCCATGTTAACTTATTATTAATCTTAACTCCTAATACAGTAACACTATTGACAAACTAACCTTACATAACCATACATAAACTCGCCTTCTATGTAAAAACTTAAATCCTTACTCCTACTTTTATTCTTGGAGAAATCTATTACTAAAATTTCAGATTTATTGGGGTTAAGTTGCATTTTAAGAAATTGTGTGGAGATACTAACACTATCAAGCATATCTTGAGTTTTAGGCATTTTTTTGAGTAACACTAATTCAACAAATATCAAATCATCTGCATAACCGCATTGAGAAAAATACTTTTCAGAATTACAAAAATTCTCATCTAAATCATTCAATATTTCATTCATGAGTAAAATAAATAGTAGAGGAGCTAATTTTGTACCAGCAGAAGTACAACTGGTAGTTTCTTTGGAGACGGAGCACGCATCGAGACCTTTTACAATTTGTCTTCTATCAAAGAGAAAATTTAAAATCCAGAGAATATGTAAAGGATCTACATCATATTTGATCAAAATACTAACTAATGTGGCATGAACAACTAAATTAAACCCTTTCTACATGTCTAAGAAAGTGACAATAATATATGCTCCAAGAATTTCTAGAGATTTAAAATGAAATCTAGTATTTTAATCAAATAATGAGCAGTTGCTAAGCCTAATAATAAGCCTCCTACAAACCTCCATATTGATAAATGTTAATTTTAGTCTCCACTTTAGCGTAGAGATGAGCAAACATGAATGATTCAGATATTTTAGAAAAAATGTCGGTTTGAGTGATCGCCCTCATGTCGTATAATTACGTAAAGTTTGCTTTTTTGAATTGTGAATGTATGAATTATCGGTGCATTAAATATATTTTACCTGTGAAAGTGGGTTTGAAAGTCAAGAACTAAATATGAGAAAACCCAAGTCGCCGGAAAAGGCACTATGTTATGCAACTATGTTCATGGATTGAAGTTTCAATATTTTAATTCCTCTTTTGAATGTGCATTGCAATATACATTGTCTATTGTTTATCAGTCTCGACATACTCTTCTACGGCCCCTAGTGCCTTCAACTTTCATTGAAATCCGATTCAATTTTACTTAAAGATTTCTTCCATCTGAAGTGGTACGAATTTAGACAAAAATAAAGTTAATTAATATAAGATATAAACAAGTATATGATACATTCAAGTATGAATCAATCAATGTCATTCTTTATCTGGTTAAATTCTGTCTTAACATGTACCTACGTGGGCAACACCCACTTTTATGTAGAGATGAGTTAAAAGCATATAAAAAGGAATGACCTGTACTATGAACATTCATTCGAGGGTTTATTATTAAAATAAACCAATAAACACCAAATTTTTCGAATCGTGTTGATTTCTAATTCTTTCACACTACATTTTGGGGGCTGAACGGGGATCCAACACTTATTGAGAATCGAAGAACTTCACTACCGTTCTTATGCGTTGTTTTAATAAAATTTTGCAATTAATTCTGATGTTTCACAGCAAAGCGACGCGTTTCGTTTATTCATCATCAGGCTGAAATGTGAAATTGTGAAAATATAAATTTCAATTAGCAAATTCTCTAAAATTAATATGATTTACATTATTATTATTAAATATATTTATGTTAATAATACTTCTATTATGGGGCAATTCGTACCTTTGTAGGTGAATTTAATACACTTAGAAGAGACTTCAAATAAGATAAAAATCAATGTTTCTTCTCCTGTGGTTGTGTGAAACTGAAGTTCGTGGACTTTGGAAAAAGTTTAACTTGAGTCTGTCTCTTTAATTTATGAAATTATTGACAGAACCTTTCTAAAGAGTTAACCTTTTGGAAGGCTACTTTGAAATCTAAACTCTAAACAATCTCTTTTAAATCCTTATCTTTACATTCATTGGATTGGTTAATAATGTTGTTACATACGACCTTTTTTATAGTTAAAATATTTTTATAGTATGGCATTATAATGTAAACTTTATTATGAGGATTATTTAAACTCGGTTTATAGGTTATATTATACAAGCTTAGAATTTGAGGATTGTGAACTCTTAGATTATTTATAAGAAGTCCTTTACGAGGGGTCAATAAATCCAATCTCGTTTTAGACTTTAAATTCTGAATGCAAGTATTTAATACATGATCCGGATAGCCTCTCTGTTCAAAACATTTAATCATATTTGAAATTCTTTCTTTCGCACCCATCTCGTCCGAGCACACCCTTAAAATTCGTAGCCCTTGAGAATAAGGTAATGAATTTAACAAGTGAACAGGATGGTTGGACTGGTAATGGAGGTATAATTGTCTAGACATTGGTTTCCTATAGAGACTTGTTCTTAAACTATTATCTTTTTTAATTAGATATTTCAACATCTAAAAAGTTTACAGATATTAAGCTATGAGTATAAGTAAATAGTATAAGTAGAAGTTGAGGGAATATAAATCTCTAAGTTTTCAAGCTGTCTTAGTATTTCTGAGTTATAATGTTCTGTTTGCATGACACATATTCCTGCGTTTTTGTCAGCATTTTTGACAATTAACTTGTTATCAATAAAAGATTGTTTAAAATTGTTTAGAACTTTATCTGGAAATAGACTGAATGTCTTGGTGTTTTTAATTATATCATTAACAAAAGTTTCCACATTGTTGTTGTTGGGAAATATATCTGACTGTATATCAAATGTTAATCCTATGTATTGATTTCTTTTCTTAGCTTTAATTAAAAATGTATCAAAGTCATTCATGACTCTTCATTTTCCGAAGAGTTTCCTCGTATGCACGTATAAATTTTGTGTAGTTTGGCTTTGTCGGAATACAAAATTGTAAGCCCAAAAAAAGAATAAATTCAATGTTCAGTGGGATACTGATACCTTCTGTCAAGTTATGGACAGGAGATTGAGACTTATTAAAGACCTTAAATATTTTTTATAATCTATCTGCTTGATGTCTCGATAATGATTTTCCGGAATTTAAAAATTTATTCATATTCACAAACCTCCTATTATTTTTCTTTCTTCTGATATCGGATGATTTAGAGCCCATAATAGAATCATTTCGTCATGAAATAGTTTTCAGACGTTATCTGGTTTCTCGTTGGAAGACGTAGGTTCCTTAATTTCTCGGAATTTGGTATTGGGGATCATGTTGAAGTTTTGATGTCGTGATGATTGAGAGTTTTGTAATCCGCTTGAAAAATAGCGTCCTCCTCTACTATTTCGGCTAGTCCAGTTGGATCTTCCCCGTTGATATTGAGTTTGATTTTGGTTGTGGTTTGGATGATACTTATTTCGATCGTTAGAATTGTGATTCTGTCTATTATTGGTGAAATTTGGATGGAAATATCCTTGCTGAAATTCTCTTTGATTGGATTGTCCACGATTGTTGCGATAATAAACTTTTAGTGTTTGTTGTCGTGTGTTGGGGTACCCTGCTGTTTGGTTAACGTTATGTTGATTTGAAATCGGAATTTAATTTTGTGTCTGGATCAGTTACCACCGGAAGTGAAAAATTAGAAAGAAATTGAAAGTGAACGTGACTTGTTCAATCGGAGCTGATGACCCGAAGGGCTACAAGTCAGGGTAAGTATCACTTGTATTGTTTCTGGTTAGAGCTAAAATTTCTCGACTAAGTCCTGTCTTTGGCCTAGACAGGGATTAGTCATCCAGACTTTTTAGGTGTATAGGACGTCAATAGATCTCCTAACTAAAATAACTAACTCATCACAATTTAGTTAATGAGTGAGGAAAGGTCGAGACGAAGGAAAAAACCCGAATACGACTTTTCTGCGGACAAAACCTTAGCCGAAGGTACTTTGCTAGATAAGTTGCTTGAAGAGCAACGAGAGGCTAAGAAAAATAGGAAAGAGGCTGCTAGTAGAACCGCAGATTTAGATTGTACTGAAGTTACACCCAAACCCGCGCCACAAACACAAAATACCACCGAAACAGACGAATCTTCAGAAGACCACTCTTTTCGGACCCCAGACGAAAGCCCTGGTGCAACTACAACAATGACAACGACAGGAGGGACCACTCCAACGGGTACCATCCCAACTGTTACTGTCGCGGGAGGTGGAACTACTACAACCGGCACAGTTGGGGCTAGTGGAAATAAAACGGCAACCACAGGCACTGGTGGCGTGGGGGGTAGTCTCGGTACAGCGATTTCGGTGACGGTTGCTACACCAATGTTACCACCAGTTGCAGCATTTAGTGGGTTAGCGGAGGAAGTAGACAAATTCACTGCGAACTTTGAGGGAATTGCAAGGACAAATTCCTGGTCAGAGGAGCAGTCGGTTTCATTCTTTCCTCTATTCTTAAATGGGACAGCTCATAAATGGTACACCACTTTCTTAAATGACCATAAGAAGGCAATGGTAGCGGCGAGAAAGCCAATTGAGACCCCACCCACCCACTGAAATGAAAAAAGCATTCTATGAAGCATTTTCCTTTAAATTAACAGAGGAAGAGTTAGAACAAAGGCTACGCCGTCGTAAGAAGACGGCTGAAGAATCTGTGGAAGATTATTATTATGAAGTACTTAAACTTTGTATTGGGTACAGATATGTTAACAAGTGTAAAGGACCATGGATGATTCTTAGTTGTATTTAAGTTATGTTTAAAGGATTGTAAATTCCTCTCGGTTGTGGATGATGTATGAATGTATAGAAAATCTGTAAGACCTTCTAGAATGTTCGAGGTTGACCTGGCCGAAAAGGCACTGGAATTGGATTTGTAATAGATTTATATTACTGCTTGAGAAACTCTTAGAGAGAGAACTTTCCTTTGAGATTTGGCTATTTGCTATTTTGTTGCTTAATAAATACAAAATTAATTTGGAGAAAAGTAGATCTTTGATTGTTTTATTAGGGATATTTTTGTCTTCATAGAATCTACATGTTTTAGGGCATTTTAGGAGTAGAATTTAGCATCTCATAAGAAACTTCATACACTGTCACGGATGACAGTTCATTTAGGAAACGGTAATCAACGGGTAGTTCTTTAGCCGAGTTCCAAAAGTTATCGAATTTATATTTTATTGGCACAAACGGGACAGTGTCGCGCGCTACGCCTTAAGTAGCGCGTATCAATACGCTTCCAATTGAACTAATGCTCTTCGTAAATAATATTCGTAGAGTAGTTGAATCCATATAAGTAGTTACATGTTATTTGTTGAGAACTTTAAGTGAAACACCTATAGCTATTTGTTGGAATTTAAACTATTCTATTTTGGAATAGTCAGTCATATATTTAGGTTCAAAATATATCTGATTGAAATAAATTGTACATGTATTTAAATGTACATATAATAGATTACTATAGGTCAATATAGAGAAAATTGAATTATAAAATAATCCATAGAAAATTTCACGAGCCCTGAAAACCGGAAAAACTCAAAGGTTTTATATTCCTAGGTTCCTAAACCAAGTTCTAACAAAAACGGCTGAGCATTTGCCTGATGTAAATTCAAGAGACAAATTAGTTTGCAATCGGTGATTTCCTAATCAGTGATTAACAAGGCCTTTGTGTTACCCCGTTGAGATGAAGAGAATTGGTTGTCTTATTTTTGTCGTACTAATTTGTGTAAACCCTAAATTCAACTTGAGGTTGATCTTCACTAGTTATTATAAATATGTAAACAAATTAGAGATTAGAGATAAAGCATGATAATCTATGATAATGTTCCTGAAATATCGTACGATGTTGACCTGGCCGAAAGGCCAATGGGATTGTGTTTGTTTAAGATTGTTTGATTACTGCTATTGTAGCTGTGAGATAGAAAGGACTGTGCAGAATGTAAACAGATAGTGGACACGAATGTCCAAGTGCACAAAATGCTAAATATAGATATGTTCTAATTTTATCCTTGTATCCATAAACGTTTCTTATTATGTTCTACAAAACGTTTCTTATAAATAGGTTAAAAGTTAGGGAAACTTTCTTAGCTCTATTCCACTTTGAAGGAATCCTTGATTCCATTTTTTGTCACATTTAATTTTATCATTAAGCTTCCTTATAACGTCTCTTCCTCATTACAAGGTTCGCCTTGAAATTATCTAACATACATTTCCTTATAATATTTAATATAAAAGGGAAGCTATTCCTTCTCATCATTATCATTACTTTAACTTAAAAATCTTCTTTAACTCTGTCAAAGTAAGATCAAATAAATATCGGTCTTTCGATACCGATTTGCGAATATAAAAATGCATGAGCTCTTGGCCTTTTCTTTAATTGTACAAACATCAATGGATAGGGTGGTTCCATTTTTTAGTCAAGTAAAAATCTTGGATTTAAATTGAGGTTGGTTGAATTTCGCTATTTATCGTTTTCAATAAATGCTGAATTATGTTTTGGATACAATAGATTTCTTACGTTTATTGTCGGTATATTTTTGCTTCATTAAACAATAGATAACAGCTAACAAATACGTAGAATTCGACAGCTCATTAAATCTAAAAATTCACATCATCACAAATGACAGTTCATTTAGGAAAGGGTTTTAAACAGGTAGTTTCTAGTCCAATTCCAAAACTATTTGTGAAATGACTGATCCTTTTTAAAAATCCTGTAATACTCGTCGGTGTGTTTGAAATCAGAACTGAAGTAGCCCCGTTCAGTTGACCCTCAGTTCTAGTAATCAGTAGCGTGAGAAAATCTACTTAAAATTTCAAAAACGTTTGAGTTTTGAAAAAGTAACCAATTGGATTTAACCACTTGTGAAGATTCTTTATCGCAAAACTACCTAACCAACAATCGGATTAAAGCAGACGTTTCTGTATTCGCAGAAGGCAGTTGGAACTTTATATTGGGACTTGTCATAGAGGGCGGAATTACTTTTGCTGGGCGAGCCAAGGCAAGTAGGGACTTTATATTTGGACTTGCCATAGAGGACGTAATGACTTTCACCCTGCGAGCTAACTTAACTATACATAACTTTATAAGGGTTCTTGAAAACAGGGCTGACTATAAGGAGCGGATATTTATTAAAAATCAATACTGACATTGAAGAAAGTGCAGTGCCGTCCCCATAATCCTCTATATTGTCAAATCCAGATGCACTCTCTCCATTTTTCAACTTTGCTAGGGAGTACTGTTTTTGAGTCTCTTAGCTTTTAAATTGCCAAAAGAATGACCCACACTTTGACAAACTCGATTCATGAAATAACGAAGGTAAGATTGTTCTTGGGCGACTGCTCTTTACCACCCTTAACATTTGTTATAGTATTTCCATCCATACAACATTGTTGACGAGTACTTAAACCCCTTTAACGTTTTATCAAATATTCACATTTAAAGCAATTACCACACCCACACACCCTTTCTTTGGACTGTCATTCCATTTCAATAATTATGACATATAGGCTTTCCAAAAAAATTCTTAAAATGCGCAGGAAGCTATATTTGTTTAGTCACAATTGGAAATCCTAACCCCTGAATTGTTTTGTAACACTGCTATAGCCAGCAATAAACCGGTCAGCAACTAAACTTCGAGATTCAAGGACACACAATGTCAAAAAATAGCAACCGCGCATCTCCTACAAAGATTTTGTCTAGTTATTCTAACTTGGGAACAAGGCATGATTCACAATTCACACATTGTAGAACTCAAAAAAAGAAAACTAGTTATCGTCTAGCTAACTTTTGAAAACTTCGGAAAAACTCTGAAATTTGCAACTTGTTAAATGCCTACATAAGTGGGAATAGCCATTACTATTTTACATCAAATGCAGAGGCATGGTTGAAAATATTGGCAAATCCAATTATGTTACCCATGCTACTAAATTCCTCAATGGAAATTGCTCGAACAATAAATTGGAAAAGAGAAAGCACTCTTTGTGACCCATCAGCAAATACGCATTCCTATCGGGCAAACCGGCAACATAAATATAATGTTGTGAAAGGTGTGCTAGTCGTATGTGCATAAGTGAATTCCGTAATAAATAATACGACTACAAAGTACAACACTTCAATAGTTTGCTATAATTATTTTCATAACGTTAAAATTTAACAGGGGGTCATTTTTAGGAAGGTGGGTTCACCATACGTCAAAGGGGATGTGCCCTAATTTATAAGGTATAGAATTCAAAACCCCCACAAAAACTTTAAATCATAAACGGTGATTCAGTTGTAGATAACTATGAATAATAAGATAAAATTGCTGGCTAATAATTACCCGTTATATGTTTTTAAAGAAACACAGAAACGGTCCATGTCTTTTGATTTTTATTCTTGACACAACTATTTGTCCAGTATAATAATGCTGATAATTCTTAATAATATCATATGAAGTACTTTGGACGGTGTGCTCAATATCAGCAAAAAAGAAAGCGGAATTTCATCTTCCTTTTTATATTCGTCGGATACGGATATTAAATCTGCTAATCTGCCTGGTAGTCGTCGAAATAAGATAAAGATTTGTCTTACTTTTCAGAATTGGAACTGCCTGGAACAACCACTCTCTGACCGGTATGATTAATCGAAAGAAGTCCTCTTTGAATAATTGAATGAGTAGCTTTTTGATCAGTGTAACGGCGTAGATTTAAAAAGTAACTGATATAAAATGGAATTTCCAGAAACTTTGGTCTACTTATTTTTACGTTCAATGATTTATTGTTGTATTATTTTAAGTTATTTCTATACTGCAAAAATCAAATTAATAAAAATCAAGTTGAAAACGTACATTCTTTCTTTTTTAAATAAGATAAACCTATTCAAACTATCTATTTAAAAACTTAAATCTTATCTATTAAAAAAATAAAACAAAACCCTTTCTATTTATCGAGATATTTAGATAGGAATATTTCAAATATTCAGGACTACCTAAAACTACCTATTATTTGCTGCTTTTAGGTTTCATCAATCAAAAATACTTAGCATTCGTTTTTCTGAAAAGGAACAATTATCTATGTTTATCAAAGTATTTTACACTGTATGTTGTCCCACCCAATCCTTATTTTACATTCGCTACGGATGATTAGGGGATTGTGTTTCTTAATAAAAAGTGATTATTACATCATTTTCATCAATATATTAGGACACCTGGAAACAGATGGAGGATACATAATTCTTTGCAACAAATTCCTGTAACTCCGTGCGGCAATAGTGGGACCAATGATCTGGATTTATTTTGCGTATATTATGAATCTAAATTGTGGTCAAGTTTTAATTTCTAAGTTTAAATGTCAATTGGTGTTTAATCCAATCGATTTTGTTCAGGGTCATCGCTACTTTTTCTTGTTTCCTGTGTGACGATGCTGCAGATATTCCCATACTATATTTGGAGAAATAACTGTATAATAATAATAACTTAAGTAATGGACAGCAGAAAGTAAAAAGGGCATTTAGGAGCGATATGGCGGTTCTAGCTTCCCAGATTTCGGAAAGGAAAGAAGCAAAAGAAGAAATCGTTTCATACAATTGAGACGATTATAATCATAATCTTAATCTGTGTTCACAAACTATAAGCATTTAAAATTATTTTAGTGATGTCATACAATAAATATAATTGGGTGATCAAATTCAAACTTATTTTGTTTCGTTTAAAATGTTTTCGAACATAATTCTTTTAATAAGTAGGAGATAATAATAAAATAATGTACTGGTTTAAGGTAAAAGGGGCGTACGCTGGCGCCGTTTATAGTCAACCGAGGACACTTAATATTTATGTTCATTGGGTTATTGCAACAACTGACCATCGAGGCACGATGATCGATACAAAACTCGTTAAGATAATCAAATTTTGTTGTAGCCATTTTATGTTATATGTATATTTATAGCGGGAGTTACATATCATTGGTTAAAGCCAGACAGATTCACATATTATAATTTTTCAGCAATGCAATTTTTTACAAGTAAAAATAAATGATACTGAAGGTATTACAAAGATTAATAATATAATTAAGTTATTTAAGAATAATTTAAGTATAATTTAATGAAAATTCATATTAGTGGTATTTGAAAGATCATTTAAAATTCAGTTTATTTTAGTTTTAAATATGGCAATGTCTCATTTTGATGCTGCTGATCCAACTTTTTTTGGGCTGACAAAAGTTTAAATAAATTATGTAAATGGATTTCTAGCAAAACAAGTAGCATTTGCTACTAAGACAGTGAAGGTAGTTTTTGTTAGCTATAACATCAAAATTTCAATTTGAAGATAATTGATTTGAAATGTTATAATTCTACATTAAGTTTTATAAATACTTATGAATTTGTGATTTTGAAACTGCCGACCAAATGACTCATGTTGAAATTGGCCCAGCCAAAATTCTACTTCTTGAATTCTCAAATCAGATTAAACGAGGTATTTAAGGAGAGACTTTAGGATCATAAAAAATGAATCAAAGGAGTAAGGAAGTCTTTTATGTTGTAATTGTTTGACTGACGATCATTAACTTTCTAAGTTCGCTCTAATCACCTCTAATAGTTTAATTTGTTAATTTAGACGATTTGCATTAATTATTGGTTGCATGGAATATCGCAACTTCGTTATTATCATAAAGACGGTTAATTGATTTAGATGTTTAATTAGTTAAAGTTTTTGAAATAGTTCGCTCGCATCGCAGCACCAATTAAAATTATTAGAGTATTAAGAGGTAATTTATAATTTAATTTTTTGAAGAGATGGAATATTTATTGTTGTTCATATTAAATTCACACATCCGGTTTTGGACAATATAAATTCATTGTTAATGAAATTTGAAAAAGGTAAATCATTCCGAGACGTCGGGTAGAATAATGAGAAATTGCGCATGCCTATAAAACTATAATTGATTAGCTTGTTGAATAAATTTATAATACTGAAATTGCCATTTCTAGATAGTTGTATGATTGTTGAGACAAATTCTATCAGTTAGAAAAATCAAAGCGAGTACTAAAACAGCAGAACTTTATTATTAGTGAGTAAATTATTATTGTTAGAAACGAGATGAACCATAAATTCATCAAAAATATTCATTTAACATCAATTAAATTAATTATGTTCAATGGGGTAAACCAACCACTGTCCCTACCACATCTGCTCCTACGAAATCCGTTCCTGGACATTCGTTCCTCAACGACATTTGTTCCTAAGACCGTTGTTCCTAACGACAAATGTTCCCAACGACAAATGTTCCTAACTCGTTTTGATGAAAATCAATGGTTATTATGTCGTTGAAAACGATAAAATAAATACTTCATATACATTTGAAAGTGGTATTTACAATTTAAAGGAACGTTTAATTACAATGTATGTCTTTGAAAAGAATGATCAGAAAATTTTTGGAGAGGAAACTTCTAAAATCAAAATCACTTCATTATAATATTATTGATAATATTATTATTGCAATGTGTAGTTTCCAAAGTGAGCGAGACAAAAATATTAAAGAAAAAACAGGAGCCTAGTGGACGTCATTTGCATTTAGTATTCTTGGAAATGAACTTGCAAAATACTATCATTATAGTATTATTCATTGTAATATTATTGCAATGGTTAGATGCGAAGTTTTTGAATGAACAGGAAATAGATTTAGAGCAGAGGCAGAGGACGGAAAATGTATCGGCAGTTAAATTAAATCTTGGTCCGAGGTCATAGACACGTTTTTTGCTGTTCGAAACAATTTTCTTTGGAACAATAGTCGTAGGAACGGATGTCGTAGGAACGCCTGTCACCAGATCGTTCAATGGATGTTACAAATTCTAAAAGGTCCCAACAAATTCAAGGAAGTGTGATTAATGATTTTGGTCATGCTATCTTACATTCAGAAATGAATCTACATTTCAGAACGATTGCAAATAAAAGCTCACATGTGTAATTCAAAATATCAATACAACTATAATCATCAGAAATAAGGTATCAACTTTGTTCATTTGACCTACTTGACTAGGTCAAATATATTTTATGCACCTATAGTTCTTGTATTAAAGTTTCATTATTTTAATTCCTTTTACAAATGAGACCAAAAATGAGAGTTTGAACCAAAAATATCGGGGTGTTACAGTTCCCTTGTTACTAACGAGCATGAACGGATAATGACACAATGACAGATATGTTATTGCATCAGTCTTTCGTCGTTGGCAAAGACGATGTTGTTGCTAGTGGGATATAATTGTGGGACACCCTGTACTATAGCATATGTAATATTGTAAACCGTTTTATAACGGTTAGGTTATCAACGATAAAGTTAAACAAACGTGAACTAAGAAAATGCCGTGGATATCAAAATTTTCTAATGTTGTTGTAAAAATAAAAATAATATAGAAAAGTATTGTAATATTAAACATTAAAATTACAAGTTATGGATTGATGAATGAAAAATATATCATAAGCCATGTCATATATGTATATGTGTCAATGACTAACGAGTGTTCAAAAAATTAATAATTAAACTAAGATTATCGTGAATATAACTAATTTGATAATATAAAAAGTTTGTACATATAAATCAATTGAAATTATATTGGTAAATATTTATGTTATAAATAGGAAGAATGCCTTAATAGGGGAAAGCATGATTATAGTTTAACTGGTCCAGAAATTATAAACTTCACAACACTATATTATATAACTAAATTAATATACAATCTGCCAAGTATTTGAGTATCCTTGAAAAAAATAAAAAAGTTTTGGATTACGGTGGAAGTTCCTTACTTAATTCAATGATGAGCTCATTCCACAGGGATTAATTACGATATTTCCAGATTTTTGGTCACTGAAATTGTCTCTTTTTTTAGAAAAATGCCTTGCAGAAAATGATTTCCGTATTCGAGTGAAGTTCCTGTTCTGAATCAGCTCCACAAATTCTTATTTTCCAGGTTGGCGTTGTGGATACTGGAGAAGATCGTAGCGCAGAATACCGTCAGACTTGCCTGGGGCTGACGATAGAAACGTTAGTGTTTCGCCTTCTGACAGTTCTTTTTTTAACGGGGTTGTTTACCTCGATCCGATGCTGAAGGGACCGATATGATCGATATGACCGAATATCCAAATCTTTAAAATATTTTAAGCTATTTTAGAACCACAATGTTTCATATTAAAAGCATAGTCCAATTGAAATTTTTATTTGTATTACAACTAATCGTACGAGAGGTTTGAGCGATTTAGGGTGTAGGGAGAACATTTCATAAGCTGATTGGGACTTTCGGACGTTCACAATCTTCATAGAGAAGATACGATTATTCATCTACGATTTCGATAGGACAATGTGAAAGATGACTGCTGAAGATTTTACAAAAAAGCAGTTTGGAGAAACAACAAAGGTATTGTACTTGAACGAGACTTTTCATAAAAACAGACGGTATAAGGTATAACTTGCAAGGAAAGCTAAATTTAATAAGGTCAGTTCTCTCTTTTTTATAACTTTTGAAATTCGAATTTTACGCAACAAGTTCCTATATTAATGTTTCTGGAAATTTGAAACGTCATTTTCAATCAAGCTAAGTGTCATACAAATCGCTATTGCATGTCAGATCAGAATGTTCCCAAGTCAGTCGAGTCCAAGTGAAAAACTATAAAAAGTATGTCTTACCAAACATGACGAAAGAATTGGGATAATGATTCGCATTCCCATTTAGTTAAGTTTTAACTTCCGCTGGACATTTTGAGAATAATTTCTGTAGCTGTATCAATTCCAAACTAAACATAACCAAGCAGTTACAATTTTTAAGTTTCAGTGGTTTTAAAATTACATTTCCTAGTTAAAAATCATGTTAATGAGATATTTCACCCTTACAAAGTATAAAAACAAGTCTGGGCAACTGGAACAACCGACCAATGAATGTCTTCGAAACAGAGGAACTTTGTGCAATAAAATATTTAATATTAAGTAAACGTATTCCTTAAAGTTTTGATCTCAAATCCAAAGCCTATTTGCCCAGAGAGATTCGTTAATTGAAACTTTGGAGCATGTGGTTAGGGTGGTGACTATGCTAACGTGGTTGTTAATGTAATGCTTCTGCAAGATGTATTTTTAGTAGGAGAGGGGAAGATGATAATGAGTGTATGAATGAATGTTGTATTGGATTTGAAACCAATAATTATTTAATATACTAGGCCACCACAGGCCCGATCGGGCCTTAGAAAACGTCGTCGATAAGCGATAGCAATAGTTGTCTTGAATTAAAAATTCTCAGAAGCGTGTACCAAATCACTATCACCCAGCCAGAGACCTACCTCGCTGTTTTTCTGTAGACTTAATTTGTAAACGTATTGACTGATGATTGAATGTTGAATGTGTTCTGATCACCCCATAAATGAGTGATCACGGTTATCCATCCATTTCTAATAATAACCAACAATCCTCTTTGACCGAACATAATAATAAATCGAGGTGTTTGTCCTCGAAACGATGTCACTCGTAAGTTGTAAGTATTACACAATAATGTCGAAGATTTGACCTTTTCAAGGCCATAATTCAGGAGGCCAATATTTAACAATTCCAAAACAGCTGTTTTTAAATTACATTTCTAACATTCATAGCCAAAGATATTCTCGAGACGTTCCTCCTCTCAATTGATATGTCACACGATATTTAAAAAAATCTACCGTATTGACGGTTATTAAGGTCAGGGGCCAAAATTTATAAATTTTAAAATGACCACAGAATTTCTCTACGGAAGTAGTTACAAATCGATGTCACACAATAGTTTCGAAAATTCGACCTTTTTGGACCGTTATTGAGGTCAGGAACCAAAATTTCGAAATTCCAAGATAGCCAAAGTATTTTTCAAAGTACAACGGTGTAAATCGATATGTCGCACGACCGTTTACGTACAATATTAGGTTAGATCAGGTTAGCCCAGGTATCAGGTCACAGGTCATTTAATTTCGCAACGTCATTAAGCCTACGCCAGTTCAAAATTTTTTAAAGAATTTTTTGCTATTTCAGTTTTTCGATAGATTGACTCACTAAAAAACGTATAGCTGGAACATCAGTTACAAACAAACAAACAAATGGCCAATTTTATGTATATGGATAGGCGTAAGCCCGGTAAAAACCGGGATTCTATGTGTTGGGTCAAGATTGTTAACCGTACTTCATTCCTGCATCTTCAATATCAACGTTTCAAGGATTTTTAACGGCATAATTTTGGCCCACAACTTAGAATCCCGGTTTTTTTACCGGGCATACGCCTAGTACAATTGACCTTCTTGTCAGTTTTTAAGGTCAAGGAGTCAAAATTTTGAAATTTTAACACAACCGAAGGCTTTCTCGGCGGAAGGAGATGTAAATTGATATGTCACACGATGATTTCAAAATTTTGACTACTTTGACCGTTTCAAGGTCAAAGGATCAAAATTTTGAAATTCCAACATAGCCAAAGTATTTCTCGCTTGGCGACGGTTTAAATTGGTGCCTCACATTACCGCTTTGAGAAATAAAAATCAAAAGGTCACGTTAGCCCAGGTCACAGGTCACGGATTTTAAAAATTTCGAGATGGCCAGGCCCCCTCCTAATTTTTTTGTGAATTTTTGGCCGTTTCAGTTTTTTGATAGACCAACCGAGTCAAAAACGTATAGACGCATCACTTACTTACATACATACATACATACATACAAATGGCCGGAATTATGTATATGGATAATTTAATCGTTTTGAGATACGGAATGCTTCGAATGCATGCTTACTGAATAAAAATAAAGCTGCTCAAGCAGGTTCAACACGTAAATCTTTTTTTAAATGCTTGCATAATCTGACTTTATCTGACCGTCATAAAATATAAGTACTGGATTTTTTTTAAATACATTCCGGGGTCTAAATGTACATAAAAATATGTATAATTTTAATAAGTTATGCCAGAAATGCTAAAAAACAAAACTTAAATTCTATAATTTCTTTATGAATGAAAGAGCAGATTTTAAAATTTCCATGAATTCCAAACAAAGCGTACGTATTCATTTCTTTAGATAGCAATTTAATTATTCAAGGTTTTGAAAATCACAGATTCGTAGAACTCCCCGGTAGGTTAATATTGCAATGGTTTGTTAAAAAATTCCATTGCAATATAAAATAACAAAAATACGTTCCAATTCCAGCTGGATGTTTCTGTACCATACATATCCAGTTCATCAACACCGTAATTTGTACAAATTATTTTAAAAAGTAGGGCAAGTAGGGCAACTGTCCGTTATTTCCAGACTGTAAGAGCAGACGATGACAATTAAATCTAACAATATGATACAAACATTATTATAACGGTTAAATCCATTGAAATGCCTAGTATTCCACAAATCAGTGAAACCTTCCTTTCCAGCAATTAATACATAATTCATGCTGAGTTGTCCTGGAACAGGTTTTGACCGATATTGGAATTAAATGTATTGATGTCGAATGACAGGATATAAATAGAATTGATCAGCCTCATCTCGGCTTACGCTTTTCGAATTCTCAGTTTATCAGTGGCATCAGTTTTGCCTGACGAAGAAATCCGAATAAAAGGGCCACCTTCTACACTCGTGTTCAATAACCAAAGGTCAAAATGATCAAGTCTGCCTGTTTCATACTAGGATGTTTGGTGAGTCAAAGTTTGGGTCAAATTGACCTAGGGTCAATGGAAAGTTGGGGCTTCAACGGGGTCAGTTCTGACGATGTGACGCTGATGAGCGAGAAGAAGATTAAGATTGAGAACTTGCGATACACGGGGGAAGGGCCAGCCGCTTGGTTCATGGTCGGCAAGGATGAGGACGATTACAATCAGGAATTCACGGATCTCGACGGAGTCATTATCCCCGATGAAAGCGGCGGGTATAACTTATAACCAATTTTTAGACGCTTTTACCGAGTTAAAGATCGTAATTTTGTGATAATAATTTGTTTGAGACAGCAAAGAATTCGTATAGACTATTAACAAAATTCCACACTTATAGCCTCGCCAGATGTATACATTTGACATTTAGGGGGGGGGGGGGGGTAGTCGGTAGTCATTACGAAAAAGGTAAGTCCAGAGATATAGATAATGAAGGAGCTAGAAGTACTAAGATAAAAACTGGAGATAAAATTCCTGTGCTAATTGACTCGCCGGGTAAAACTCGTTTCGTCAATATTATGTGTTATGTAGAGCATATTATATAGTCCAAGTCCATTACTTTAACCTGAGGGCTTAAGATTAGAGAGATCGCTGGACGAAACCAGTTTTATTGTTACCCGGAGAGTCAACGAGCATAAGATCTTTCAATTTTTAAACTCGACGACTTTCCATGCAACGTTATCAGTATTCTTATGATAAAATTAATTGTTGGTTCCATTTGAAATAGGGGGCGTTATTTATGTGAATGTCACATTTGTCGCTAATTCTCCAAGTTGATTAATTTAGAACATATTTTTTATTGTATAATTTTATTTCAGTTGTGACCGGTTGGGAAGATACCGAGGAGAAGATGTGGAACTAACACTTCCTGGAAATATGAAATTCACGGACTACAGCTACCTCTCCATATACTGTATTCGATTCAGTCACAATTTCGGATATATTCCTATCAAAAAGGGACTCACTTTCCCAGCCAAAAATGTAATTCAAATTCATTTTACATGTCATTAAAGAATATTGAGTTAAAAATTAAATTTGACATATTTTAGGTGACTGCAACTGCTGCTACGGCACAAGCGGAGGAACAGGAGGATACTCCAGGCGAATGTACTTCCAAATAACATTTAAAAAAAATCATAATTACAAATTTAAGTTTGTTTAAAATTCAATAATTCGTTGCTCATTTTAAGGTCCGCAAGACCCAGAAACACGAGGAGGCGGGGAAGAAGATGAAGAAGACGAGGAATAAATAAAAACTTCAACAAATTAAAAAAATCTTTGTATGCAGATTTATTGCCATAAATAACCTGAGGACCGTGTAAATCCTATTTATATTTAATCTAAAATGGTCAATAAATTTTAAAAAATTAAATAAAGTCCCCATGCAAGTTGACTAGCCGGGTAAAACTCATATACATTCCATGTAGTCCATATCTTTAACATGGGCTGGCTACATAGCTATAGGAGATGAAACGAGTTTTACCCGGCGAGTCAACAAGGATGAGGACCTTCCAGACATTTTGAATGTCAAAAAAATCAGTAAAAACAATGATTTCCAAGTCCCAGATTACTTATTCCACGAAGAAGAATGTTAGAAAATCCATATTCACCCCCATGAATTTGGGTCATCGCCATTCAGAACTGATGTCTGGAACGTAGGGTTTTGGACATTTTAGGAGTTACAGCTTCTTGGCAAGTTTCTAGGTTAAATACTTAATAACGTGGATTGTGCGTGTTAAATGAGAGTTAGTTTGTCATAAAAAGTTAGGACTTATAGTGGGGACTTGTCTAGATATTGGGGAATTATATCGATACTTTCATGTATTTATGTAGAAGAAAAAAAGTGTGTTTTAGTGATTGGTGAATGTGACATCAATGTTTGATTGAAGGGAGATCGTACCAGTCAGTCCACCCCACCCGAACCTCATTCTCAAGCCAAGACGAGCAGTTTTATCTAATCTTTTGAGTTTGACTTTAACAGAGACGACATTATTCAATTTCTATTTCCAATGTCATCCATTTATCTACAATCTACAAGCAATTCTGGACAAAAACCAGTCTGGAAACCACAGACATTAATCATATAGAGAGACAGGCACATTAAGTAACAGATTAAATTATCAATACAGCTGAGTAGCGATTATCTACAATGAAATTACTCACACTTAACTACACATCCTTTATAAAAACTCTTTATACAAATTCAAAATTAATATAATACCATAATGAAATCCCCTTATACAATTAATGTACTTATGTAGCTTCTCGTCAAAATGTAATGCCAAAAGCATCAGTTTCAGCTACCGTATTTATTAATATAAATCCCCGGATTAACTCCTAGCTCTCTGTACGATTTGGAAAAATAATTCCCCTAGGGGACTTATTTCCGCAAAAATACGGTATTTTGGATGAGTAAAAAAATCGTTTTTATAAAACGGGTTCAATTTCCCATATAAGTATGAGGAATGTGATGGTGAGGTGAGTAAAAAATTAGCAAAAAAGTAGTCCATCTCTCCCCGACAGGGAATCGAACCCTGGTCTCCCGCGTGACAGGCGGGGATACTCACCACTATACTATCGAGGACTTGAGATGAGTGGAATTGGGTTTTTCTCAATCCTCTCCTTCCCCTACTAACTCCAATCCCATCCTATTACAAAGTCACGTCATGTCTCCAATTCTTGATTTTTTTTTTTACTTGATTTACACATTTACACAGGCACTTGCGTATCTTATCCTAGTGTAGTTTAGTAGAAATGTTTATTTTGGGCTTCTAACTAAAAAGGGGAACATTTTAAAACTTAAAGACATTTATGAATGAAATATAAAGCCCATACACCATTCTGTGGTCATTCCACTATCATCCGAAAAATCATAGTTTTTATTTCAAGTTTCAAAGGAATGTATGTAAATTTGATTTGAGTGAGTGATGACGTCATGAGGGTGTTCTACAATTTGTAATGGACAAAACTATTGGTTAGGAAAAATAATCGCGATTATTTTAGGTTCTTTTAAGTTTAGCACTGGGTTGCTGATGCCTGATGATGCTGGGATGATGGCTTGGAATTTGGAAGTTTCAGATGCATGGGAAGACATTGTCTGTCTGTCCGTTTGCGCTCTAACTATTGAACGGTTGCAGTTTTTAAAAAACAGGTTTCGGACATCAGACCAGCATTTCCTTGGGCATAAGTGAATATATTTTTAAAAATTTGGTCACACCCCCTGACCCCCCAAAATGTAAAATTTCAAGTAAGTTGGCTCCTATCCGTATCCAACAACGAAGAGATTGTTCGGATACGGCAATCACTCCCGTTTACACCCATTAGCACCAGGGGATGTGACCGCGCAATATGGCGGAAGTGCGTTTTTAATTATCGTTTGTCGTGCGGTTTCACCCCTTCCTTAGGTGCGTTTGCAACGGTTTATTGTTAGCTTTTTTTGCCCTGCTTTAGGTCTGTGAATATTTTTTGGTTTTGTTACCGGTTGGTATTTTCTTTAAAACTTAAAGTTTTGAAAATTGAAACATACATATATGAAAACACATGTGAACTACTATACATACAATACTATGACTATTATAATATACAATTCTATGATGTGAACATATGAATCGAATCGGACTATGAAGCCTGGAACTGTAACCCGCATTATACCAATCATTATGGTAGAATATGATGTTGGTAAAGGTAATTCAGACCTTGGCTGCTTCATTTAGTTCAAAATCATTGTAAAATGAATGGTTTCAACTTGCAAAAATTATTTACCTATTTAACCTAACCTAAATAACTGGACTGGACAATAATGATCAATCATGGAAAGATTTCAAATCTCATAGTGCCCCAACCATATAATATCAAAACTATTGGCATTGACATTGTCTAGCTTTCCATTAAAATAAATACGGTTTGAAATCGACACCAGAATTTATGATCATAATAAATGGACTCACCCAGCGAGCTAATATTAATCTTTGTTGTATTTTATTTGAAGTCTCAAATTTGGTCTGGACAGTCAGGAGAGGTAAATAAATGTTCTAGTACAGAAATAAATCCCCTCCGACAAATCTCCTGATTTTCTATTCTCTTTGAAGACGAAATATCGATTCTTTTGACACAAAATCAAGAAATCAAGGACAAGAAGACAAGAGACAAGAAACTGTCATCACGGGTTATCCTTTATTCTCCAGGAATATCAATGAAATATACAGTACATTAAGTCACTTCTGACGGAATAATTTCCCACGGGGTATAAAAATATGTCCCATTTTTGTTTTGTCCCAAAAGGCCAGCATGAGTTCTACATTTTGTCTCCTTGTCAAAAATGACAATGAGAAGAAATCTGCGGGATTCGTATTAAAATAATATTTCCTAAAATAAATGGAATGAATGACAGAGAAGGTGTTAAGTTTTAAATGATGAATGGATAGACGGGCTCATCCTTGGCATCGTAGACCCGTTGGTGTCGGATTTTTAATCGGGAACACAAGAGTCCAAAGGACTCCAGAAATGGGCCGATTGTCCCGTTCAGCACGATCTCCAGGAACGAGCGGATGGCCCCAAATATCGTGTGGAAAAACTTGATGACGGGTCGAGCAAACCAGATTTGCTAGAAACACAATTTTTATGTTTTACAAACACAGTTTGCTTCGTAGTAATAGTTTAATTTAAAGCATTTCAATTGCCAGGAAAATTAGGGTATTTTTGTCTGGACGAAGTAGTCCCAGTCCGTAGATCATCCGGGAATAGCATTTTTTTTGTTTTTTATTGTCATTTTGGTGGCGTTTTAATGGTGGAAACTGGCTAACTCGTAGCGGATTTTAAATTAATGTGAATAACTTGCCAGGAAATGAAGAATTCCGAATAAGAGTGCAGCAAAGAAGGAGAGCAGTGGACCCAAGATGACGACGAGGAATCGGTAAGTGGCGGCTTGGACGAAAGTGAACACTTCCGTCGACAACTTCCAGACCCACTCCGGACTTCGGAGCCCTTCCGGCTCTCCAATCACATCACTCCATCCACTCTGAAACATTAGTACATCATATATAACAATATAGCCTCAATACCGAAATAAGTCCCCATTGGGATTTTTATTTAGGTCGAAATAGGGATGGAGAATTATTTAGCGAACCAGCCTTTTCTCTAAATCCACAGATAGTCTGAGACAAAATCTAATCAAATCATTCAAAAATTTCAATACTCTTATATTATTTCTACCCTAATTGATTGAAGCTATATTTTCACCCCTTGGAGTAGAATTGCAAAAACAAAAAGATTACCTGGATGTACTTGTTGATTTCGTTTGGGTCCCTGGAGTTTTCAAAGGGTCCGAGGATGTCTATCGGTGTACTCACTTTGTTCATTTGAATTACCATTTTCTGCGAAATTCTGAGTTTTTATTCAAGTATTTCTGAGGAAATATTTAATTAATTATGAAGGGAATCGTTTAAATCTCCGAATTCGGTGGAATAGTTTGAGGTGAGAGTGTCTTGTCTGGAAAGCAGGAGACAACTGTTACATGATTCCCACGAGGACTCTGATTTTTTATCCCAGGACCAGGCACGGCTTTGTACATCCCGATCCAATTATTTCTTACCCAAAAAATGCCCTACATTTTTCATACCCATCTCTATATTCCTATAGAATGTGACTGGAAACTGTCAGTTTTATCTTATATCCATAATTAGGGATAATCACGGAGTAGAGCTCGAGAACAACTTTCTCTGCAACCCGTATTTACATGAAGAAACACTCCCGGGACACTGAAAAATAGTCGTGAAAAATCGTACATAAAATTCTTCGTATTCTTAACACGCGTTCTCTGACAATAGATATTTTCATCCGGTAAAAATAAATGAACAAGGGAACATTTTCGTATGCGAAACCCGAATTTGCGTTAAAAATGTATGGTTTGAAAGAAAATGTAGGATAACACGAAACTTTAAGAATGGGACGATTGGTGAATAAATTCGTTCGTTTTGACCTCTAAAGTAGTTGGAAGGTTAAAACACCGGAGCTTTTTCAAAAATTCCTATAATTAAGCTCCCTTTGTTTTTCAAGAAAGGTCCGTTCTGGCGGAATACTATTTTGTGCCTTCTCTGATGTTTACACTCTATCTCTTTTTGGGCAAATTAAAAAACAATGGTCAAAATAGAGAAAACATGGCTTTTCTGTTCGCTCCTTTTGCCTTGCAACTCAAAATCACAAATCACAACATCGAAAAAAAATTGTCTGAGTATTTATAATTCGGAACGGATTTCTATTGTTGGTCCAACTTTAGTTAGAGTAACTCCAACAGATAAACACTAGTCCAACTTAATAATTGAGGTGTAGGGAAGAAGATTATTCAGATGCCTATTGTAAACATTTTAATTGCAGTCTTTCGTAATGGATTTTTAGTAATACTGAAATTGGAAAAATGATGGTGAAATAAATTGCAACAATTTTTACATAAATATTTTATTATACAAATTCCATTCAATATCCAAACAAAAGCGATGGTGGATGGAATCATAAACACGATATCCGGACCTTCTGCCATACGCCTCGAATAATTCATCTAATTACGTCCAGAATACTGTGAGATATTAAATTATAAATAGAAGAGTGTAGACCTAATGATATTAATGTAAACTCATCCTCGAGACACCCACAAAAGATTAAACCAAAGTGTCACAGTTTAAAAGAAATTCTTCCTTAGATTTTTAGATTATTAAATTAATGAATTTTTTAGGAGTTTTCGTTTTTATATCACCTACAGATTTAACCGGAAATTCATTCCAATTCCTTGAAATCGGATCAGCTTTAATGTAAAAGCAGGAGGTTTAATTAAATCTAATTTCAAAGAGGGAGGACCTCGTTGTCAGCATCGGGTGGAGTGGGTGTGGTCAATTGTGGCTTCCGTTCCAATTGAACTTGAGATTCCAGTTCCTCCTTCAAGTCATTAAGTGCGTCTCCAAGGCCCCCCTTGATCATATTGAATTCCTGGACGACGAGTGACATGCGGCCCAAAAGATAGTTCAGATTGTCGTCAACTTCGCCCATTTGATTGGTGATCTGACCAACTTTCCCGTCCATTGACGACATCGTGTCCAAACTGTTGTTGACGTACTGGGACGTTTGGCTATGAATTTCGTCCAGGATTCCAGCCGATTTGCTCATCTGATGATACAGGATCCCGATTTGTCGCCAAACTTGAGAGATTTCTTCCTCCATTCGTCCTGTTAGGTTGGTCAGGGCCAGGCTCTGGTTACCCAATACTGCTGTCGCCAATCCGTCAAATCTTAAACCAGGACATTAATAATTTTAGAATTGATTTCGACTTCCCCTCGAAATTTTAGAAACTTGATCGTATGATACCGTAAATTGTAAAATAAGTCCCCCGGGGGTTTAAAATCGTAATTGTTCTATATCCATATCAATCTAATTCTGTAGTTCCAAGGTTTCAACTCATGATCTGACACAACTGCACAAAATTGCAAACAAGGGGAAATTTCCAATTGACACATAATATTTACTGTCGTCTAATGTGGAATTGGATTTTACAAAAAATGACTCCCAGTTCCCAAATTTTCGGTTTCTGCTAGCAGAAATCGGTTGTATTTTTAGAGACTTGATTAATTTAAATCCAAAACTATTAAATTGCATTTAATTAAGTTACAAGTTAGAACATACCTTTGCTGCAGTGAATTATTGAGGTTAGTTGAATAAGTGGCAAGTTGATGGTTCATTTCTCCCATGATTTGCTGAACTCCATATTCGAGTCGACGCTTTGTGTCGAGGACGGAGTCGCCGGTGTCGAGGAGGACGCTTTCGACATTCGCGATCCCCTTCAGTTCCCCTGCCAAGTTGTCGTATTCACTCTCCATTTTCAAGTACAGCGTCTCGATCCCCGTCTCCGTCTTCTTTATCTGCTCTTCTAAATGCTTCTGACCATCCTCAAGCACTTGTTGCAATTGAGCTAACCGATCGTCCGACCCAATCGGTGGACCACCTCCACTCGAACCCGACCTGCTTTCCAATTTCACGAAACCCTCCTTGGTCTCTCGGTCCAATGTTGACAAGACATCTGCAAAATTATGAATTATGTCCAAGTAATTGCATTTGTAAATCTGGAAACTTCACAGAGATCCTGATCCCCCGGGGGATATATCAAGTTTCTTTTAAAAGGCGGGTATGGTATTTGGGAAGGGGTGGTTATTGTAGTATTTACAGTAAATTGTTAACAAAGGATTAAAACACCAAAAATTGTCAAAATTTTTAATGTTAAGTTGATATTTTGACACCATCCGGTCTCAATTTCGGGTCAGGTGTGTATTTCAGGGGCTCCGTCCATATTTAATTCAGTTAAGCTATTCAATGATAATTTGCAAGGTGAAATGTTCTATTTTATGATTCAATGATGTAACTTCAAATGACTTTTTTTATACATTTAACCTTAAAACGGCAATTTAGTCTTTTGTGTTACTTATTAATCTAGCTTATTCATTAAGAAAATTAGTAATTATGAGGGGGGGGGGGTAAAATCGACAGTTTAAGGAGGTTTTGTACCGGACAGTGTAGACGCAGATTTGGTGACATCTCCAAGTAACCCAAGAGCTTTGCCAATTTCCTCTTCCAAAACGGCGAGCTGTTTGCGTTGTGAATCGAGGGACTCCACAATTTCGGTCTGCCATTCGTTCCGTCCTCCATTTTCCTTGTCGGATAATAAGCGGTTTTCGATGTCCAGGGTTCGACTCAGGGATTCCTTGATTTCTGCCAATTCTGACATTATGGACTCATTCAGGTCACTTCCTCCGTTTGAAGTCCCAATCGAAGTTGCTTTCCACAGTTCCATCAAACCGTCGAATTTCTCAGCATTCCGATCACCGTTCTCACGGAGTTGGTTGACCTAAAGTTCATATATCGTAAAAAGACTGTATAAGGAGCAAACCTCACTTCGTAAGTGGTTTACATTTAAGTTGACCACAGAAACCCTGACCTTGATTGACCATATCGATTAAGACAAATTGGTAGTTAATGATGTCACGAAAAATGACTAAATCGTTGTTTCGGGTTATCCATCCATATGGTCCAAAGTACTAAGGTCATTGTCAATTTATTCATATGGGCAAATTTTAGTGTGTAAAGGGTCGAAATATATAATATAAAGCCTTTTATGTACATAGTGATGCTTCAGGACCAGTGGGAGAGTTATTGTTCGTAAAAAAAACTACAAACCGCACATCTTAATGTAATGCATGATTAAAGGAATTAAATTACCCGTTCGGCCAAAGCATCCAGTTTCCTCTCAATGCTGGGACTGGCACCCGAATTTTGGGAAATTAAATTCTTCAGATTGTCCATATCCGATCGACTTCGTTCAGCTTCTAGCCTTCGGTCTTCAGATTGCTTTAAATGTTTTTAAATGAGTTAGTTAAACATTTAAATGTAGCTTTAGGTAATTAATAACAGAAATAAAAAAAAATATCCCAAAGCTACCTTCTCGAGGGTCTGTTGAGCAAACTTGACTTTCTCATCGACTCGTGCGAGATAAGAAGCGATGCTCTCGATGTTCTTCTCTTCGCCGCGACCGCGCTTCTCGAGCGTCGCGAGTGAGCGGGTCAATTGTTCCCCCAGTTGTCGCTCCCTCACCTCATGACGTTCCAATTTGTCCATTTGATCCCGAAGGACGCTGACGAGGGACAAAATCGCATCCCGAATGTCCAAGTGACTTTATCAAAAATCAAACAATCAATGCCGTAAATAAGGTTAATTATTTCTATAAATATATCTCTAACATCAATGGACATGAGTATATAAATATTTATTTCGGATTTATTGTCAGGCATTGATTTTTTAAATCTTTGAAATTAGATGGATTGGTATTCCGGGATAGAAATCAGTTCCAGTGTAATTTTTTAATCTTTCGAATAGGTATAAAGCGTTTGCTTGGATTAAGTTGGGAATATGTACACTCAGAGGAATTGATTTGTTTTCAAATCCTTGAAATTAGTAGATGTTTTTTAAGGTGGGGATTTATTTCGAGGGATAATCCTCAAAATTGGGTGAGTATGCGTTCCAGGATGGGGATCTATTCCGGGGGTTTTCAAACTATCCAAATTAGTCGATATGTTTTATCGGGGTGGGGAATTATTCTGAGGGATTGCCTTTTTCAAATCCATGAAATGGGTTGATATGCATTTTAGGGTGGGGATTTATTCCGAGGGATGCATTTTTTCAAATCTTTCAAACGGGGTGATAGTTATTTCGGGATGGAACTTTATTCAATTAATAAATGCTTTATGAAATTTAATTTTCATTTCTGCAAATTGGATCTCTTTGCATACATTATTGAAACCACTCCGGGCCCTTAACTGTAAAAATATATCTGAAATGCAAATTAAAAAATAATATACATACGTTACGGAGTAATCGGGCGAATTTCTCTGAGAACCAGCTTGTGGGGCACTGTGAACTAAAACCGTAGACGTCGATAAGAGTAGACACAATAGGGCCAGTACGGCTGTCATTTTCTCGGCACAGTGTCGAGAACTTAAGAGGTAACCCGTCGATATGGAATTCTAATCCTTGTCTTATCGATGAGATTTACAGAATGATTTAAAACTTGTCGACACGAACAACGTTTTACAGACAAAATGCTCCTCCCGTTCTTCTACAAATTCAGAATGTTTCTTATCCTCTGTGGTCATAAACCCAGAAGTGGGATAGGAACAGGAGATTGAACTTGAAAGTCAGGTTATTTACGTTTCCAGTTCAACGGTTATTTATAAATTATGTTTTGAGAGTGCAGTTCTAATTTACAGCCGTCTCTCCGAATTGACGTATTTCCTATTCAGTCCCACCCGAGTTCAACAAATTCGCATAAAAGTTGGGCAGAATTTCAAATTGTACTCTATATCCTCATATATTTCCAGATTTTGTTATGACTTGCTCCGAAATGGACTTTTGACTCTTTGTTTGTGAGAAGATGATGGGTTTTAGGTTTTAAGCTTTTAAGGCTTGTTTAAATGTGAAGTTGATGGAAGCAGTACGAGGGGCTACTGGTTCCGGTGACTCAGATTCCAACACTGACACCCGACATCCAGTTTCAACTGAATTCGGTGGTGGTGGTGGTGGCAACTGAGAATGGAGATGATCCGGTACTTTAAAGTTAAAAAACTTAAGAAAAGCTTCGGATGGTTTGAGAAGTGTATTTCACACCCTAATGGCACTGTCACTCATAAAACCAAGTACCAACCTCACTTTTTTTTACAATTATTTGTTTTTCCAACAAAGGGACTGACTGACTTTTCCGTTTCAATTCTCAATGCACCCAAACTGATGGATCCTAATGAGACAGTTTTCAAGGGAAAAAAATCAGAAAACTGTCCCACACTACCACAAGTTCTTATAGTAATGTTTTAAGCATGTACCCCACCGGGTAAGAAGAAGTGTCGGATGGATGGATCTGTAAACTCTAATCTAGTCTAGCTGTGATTAAATCAGATTAAATCGTAATCTCTTAAGTGATCTAGACATTTGTTTAGGAGCAAAAACAGCAGTGTAATACCAAGCAAGCCAGTGTATTTTATTGCAATTTTAATGGAGGAATGGTAATTTATCTAGCGTTTAACAGCAGATTCATTTATACCGTATATTTACATAATTATGACCCAGTCTGGCTTATGAATGGCCCGTTGGACCACACAGGGTCTGAAACCCTTGAATTCATAAAGATCCCTTATTTATTTCAGAGTCCCTTGGAAAGAGGGTGAAAGGGTCTCATTGTTTTATCATTACATAAGAAGCTGAGGGATAACTTAAAATATTTTTTCAACTTGCAAGGGACGTAAAGGAGAGATAACACTCTGATTGACTTGATTTTTTTTGACACAGCTTACGACCATATAGATGACGTACCTGAAAAAAATCGGTGCCCCAATTGCGGTTTAACATCAACGAAAACTGCTATTTTCAAACGCTCGCCAAAAGACGAGTTTTGGACGGATTTTAAAAATCTTTGAAGTGTTACAATCGTAAAAAGTTGATTTTAAAGGAAATACAAAGACTTCATTTAAAAAAAAAAAAAAAATATTTTTTGAAAAATTTTAACCTGTTTAGGTACAAGCGAAAAATTTGATTTTCTTAAAAAAAATCTAAAATTAAGTTGTTTGCATTTCCTCAAAGAACAAGACCTTAACATGAAAAAACTTTTAAGATTTTAATAATCGGTTCAAAACTCCTCGTTTGACGAGCGTTTGAAAATAAAAAATTCGTTGATTTTTGAAATTCGTGATTCTTTTAACACGTTAAGCATCAATTTGGGTACTAATTTCAGTAATTTCTTTCAGTTACATCATCTACATAGTCCAAAGCTATGTCACAAAAAAATCAAGACAATCGGAGATCGGAGTGTTACTCTCCAATACGTCCCTTGTTAGTGTCAGTCGTTTATTAGTCCGTTTTCTAGTCTCTAATACTGCTCTTTTTATGGGATTGGGATACCAAAAAATAAATAGGTTTGTATGTAGTAGGTAGGACTTGACGGATTCTGTAAATCTGTTTGGGACGGATGACTTTGTTTGAAATGAGAATGAAAGATGAGTCAAAACACATGTCCCTTCTTCTTCTTCAAACTTGAGATCAAAAGACAGAATAAGAGTTCCTTCCCTAATTCCTATTTTAAAGCTACACACATATGTCTAATCTAATGCCAACACCCAATTCCAGGTTCTAAATTGAAATCCGAGGCCCAGTTTTCTAATTGTAAGAGCTACTAACTTTAGGATTCGGTAGAAATTCCAAAATCCATTTAAACATGAATATAACTGGGTCTTGAAAATGATAAGTTTGGAATGTAAAAAAATTTAAAAAAACTAAAAGAAATCGGTCTTGTGAAAACCCAACATCAGCAAAAAAAACGTGATATCTTATGACAAGGCATCCCTAATTTCCAGGAAAGAAGGTTTTCTATAATGAAAAAAATGCCTTTATTTTACTACTTCAATCTGTTAACTTATATTTAATAAATCGAATCTATTATTAGAACTTCTGCGATTTAAGACCGAAACCGTAAACGGCAACTTTCGTGTTCATCGGAACCTATTTTTGTCGTTGAATACAATTTTAAATTGGGATTGTAAAGACTTTTGAGGACGTCTGAAATACTATCTACAAACCTAAATCAGAATTTTAAATTGGCGAATTCCCTTCTAAAGAATTTAAATCAGATATTATTTTAAGACAATAAATTGAGGTTTGTATTCAGACATCGCAAAATGGTGAAATCGCATGAAACTAAACGTCAAACAATATTTAATGTCGTGGACTGACGCCTGGTTTACCAAACAAATCTCTTATTGCCCCAACCATAAAGTGAAGTCGTATCTGTGGACATATCCCACATTTGGGATTGTCATTAGGAAAGTTGTGACATTTCACCGTACACTTCATGACCATTGACCAAACGAACAGAGCTCCTGATTTTCTCTTTTTGAATACCCGTCCCGTCCCGAAAGTTCGAGTGGATACGCAAGGACAGACAGACAGACACGACGAAAACATCAAAGGGTTTCACCTATTAATAAAAACAGTAAATCCCGACCTAAAAAGCAAATCTCCATAAATAAAACCCCACCCCGAAATAAAGCCCTAAAACTTTTGGTGGGTTGGAAAATACAACCACATGGGGTTCTAAACTAGGATTGAAGATGCTCAAAACAGCGGACAAGCTTCAGCCAATATGTCATACTAATGTAAATATAATTAGCCTTGATATGTTGTTCAACATTTAAAACATAAACTTTGTTTATTTTAATAAAAAAAAGTGTATGGAATTTTATAATTAAATCTCGTATACGTCATTCATACAAAAAAGGAGTAATAAATAAGTCACAGGTTTATGAGTTTTTACTTCTGAATTAATTGTGATGAAAATGCTTGATCCCGCTTATCTCCCTACACTAACCTTATCCCGTGAATGAAACAAATCCGTTTGATGTATCGCCGATTTGGTTTGTTCCAACTAATCTTGCAGTACAATTCTAGATAATCGTTACAAAACCTTTTTCAGTTTTGCAATATACAAAACTTCGTATATTCAGCCTTATTTCGTAAAAATCCGTCATTTAATCGCAATCTTGTGTAACAATAAGTTTATATTATAGTTTAAGCTAACATAAAAAATGAAGTCGTTTTTTGGTCCTTCGAACTTTGTTGGGCTTTTTCTTCTGATTATAAACAGTTTCGAAACATTCGGAAGTCCACCTTTGATCGAGGAAAGGTCGGATTTCGGAGTTTCGAATGTCGAAATTAAAGTCAGAGATCAACTTCCGACGACGTTTCTTCCGAAGCTTTACAAGTTGGAAATTCAGCCGCTCTTGGACGAAGGATTTGGACAGCGATTTACTGCCCCTGGAAAGATATGGATCACTGGGTCGTGTACCGGGGTCACTTCCAGTATCACCTTGAATTCCGTCAATATCACCATCAATGAAGCTTCTGTTACAGTACATTCATCTCATTTTTACCCCGGCATACTTTAGTTTAATATCTTTATAAAAATAACTATTTGTAATGGTCAGTTTTTTTGTTTTTAAAGTTTGAATAAGGCCTACAAAGTAAAAAAAAGCGTAAATTAGTCACAACCCTCTATCTATTGTTGGATTTAACACAGGTTATTAGTTATTATATGGGCGAATTGAGGGTAAATATCTCACATACTGTCAATAAGTCTTGTTATAAATTCCCGGAATTGGCCCCCCCCCCTCCCTTATTTGTAGGGTTCAAAAAAATTGACTCCGCAGAAAATTATTCCCCAAACAATATATTGTGCAATCGTATAATACATTTTTCAGTGATTCCAAAGCAATGTGACGTGGGGATTAATTTAGGGGTTTTAAAATCTCCTTATATCATTGATATCTTATCATCTTGTTGTTTCAGGTTACAGAGTTAGGAACGAATACGCAAATCGGGGTAGCTGGACACGTTTTTGAGGCTGCGAAGGAATTCTACACAATTAATTTAGCACGGGCATTAGTGCTTGGCTCAAATTACACGATTTATATTGATTTTGTGTCAAAAGTTAATGAGGATGCATCTCTGGGCCTTTACAAGAGCTCATATCTGGCTAACGATGGCACCACGAGGTAACACATCCAACTTAAGAATAGACAAAAAGTGCCTTTAATTTAGTTCTTCGCAATAACTCCCCATCCCTAAACAACATATAAATGACTTAATTGAAATGATTCTAATTAAAAAGCTAATATAATATATGGATTTTGTAAGAGACATGTTGTTCCAAACTCTGAAAAGACAACTGCCCACGGGGAATCCCTTGATCCCTAACCTAAATAATTTCACACTACGTTATGATAGGTTTTTGGGTATTTTGTATTGCTTTATTTTTTATTTATTTTCAAATTCATAACCTGATCTACTACACTAGCGTATCTCTAAATAGATTGTCGAAAACTCAATAATTTGATAGAGTAAGAGATAGGAATCATTGAATTCCAGAACCCATTTTCATTATATAAACAGTTTATTTTTATGAAAATTAATAAGATTTCCTTTAAAAAATCTATGAATCTACAATTCCTTAAAAAACGTATCCCCTGGAATAAATGCCCACCCGAAATAGAAGCCCAATAATTTGCTTCTATTTCGCTTAGATATCTCGTAGCGACGGATTTTGAAGCGCCGGATGCGCGTCGGGCCTTCCCCTGTTTCGATGAGCCGCAGATGAAAGCGGAATGGGAAGTTAGCATCATTCGACTGACCAAGTACCACAGTTTGGCAAACATGGATCTCCTCAGAACCGAAACGCTGTTAGTCAATACCTCCAAACTCATACAACACTATTTAGCCAACTCATCGATGCATCGACAAGTTATGTTTGTTCATGCCAATTTCCAGGCCAGGACTACCGGGATGGCAAATAGACGTTTATAACCGAACTGTACCGATGAGCTCATATCTCGTTTGCTTTGCGGTTTCGGACTATTATAGCGCGACGGCGGACTTGTCCTTGTACAAGAAACCCGTTCGAATTTGGGGTCCACCCCCGATGATTCAAAGGGGAATGGGAACGTTCTCACCGAACTTTTCAGCAAAAATTATGAAGTTTTTCGAAGAACATTATAACGTCGAATATTCCCTGCCGAAAATGGATAAGATTGCGCTTCCTGATTTCAGTGCTGGGGGTAATTAATAAACTATAATTAATCGGTAAATACTGAAACTATTTATCGTATTCCACAGGCGAATCGGGGGATATAAGCTCGTGTTATTGACTCTATTTTGGGGTGTTTAATTTAAAAGTATCGCTTCCAAGCAAGGCTCCGTTAAATTTATATTTAAAAAACTCGATTGAATAGATTTAGGGTCCGAGGGGGATATATTATTGGGGGAATGTATTTAAAGAATTACGGTACTAATTTTGTAATTATTCTACAGCAATGGAGAATTGGGGCCTGAATACATACAGGTAATTTTATTTTTAAAATTGATGATGGCAAACATGGCTGATTCTTCCTCGATTTTTTTATTTGGTAAATATTTGAGCACTGAACGATTCGGATAGGGATGATTTCAAAACAAAATCTAAATTTAATGAATTTTACTTTTTTGTTGGAGCTTTAATTTGAGTGCTTTTTTAACACTTCTTAGTTTTTACGACGTTGGCTCCTTATATTATTAATTCTAACAAAAGTATTGAAAAAAATTGGTTGTAATTTTTTGAACTTTGCGTCCTATCTAAACAATACATTGTTAGCGAGATTTCATCTGCGTTTCCTAATTTCTAATCCCAATGACCTCATCCTCAGTTATCCCTCAATTTGAATGAATCACAGGAGTGAAGTTATTATTAATAGCTTATCAGGAAATCAGGATCATTAAGATTATCGTGTTTATTATGGTAATTGATGGTAATATTTTTCATTTCAGATTGGACCGATTACTCTTCCAAGAAGGTGTTTCGTCGGCCCAGGATTTATTCTCTTTGACGAATACGATTTCACATGAAATCGTAAGTTTATCTTCGTTTTTGGATGATCCTAATAATTCACCCTAGTTATTTACTCGTGATAAGATTCATCCTACCTTGTGCTCTGACTAATTTTAATTACTTTATTACTTTATTCCAATGTAATAAGGTTCATCAATGGTTTGGCAACTTGATAACAGCGAAATGGTGGGATGGTGAGTTTGTCTTTATCGTAAATCTCTATCTAACAAGGGAACATTTCCGAGTGTAACACATCGATATTTATCAAATCTGTCGCATTAACAGGAAGAACTAAATTAATGCAACTTTAACATTGGAATTATAGGCGTCTAAAATATATTGACGTAGTAAAGTAGGTAGGAAGGTCGAGGACTTACTAGCTCAAACCAATATGCAATATTTTAGGCGCCGGTAGTTCATTTGCTAAAGTTTGACTGTTTTGGTTTCTCAAATATCTGTGTAGTACAGTTGAGAAGGTTATCTTGTAAATCTCCTCGGTGTTCAGAGTTTAAGAAAAATAAGTCCCCGGATTAAAATCCGCCTGTTTTAAGTTAAGAATGTAAAATAAAAAGACCTGGTCATTGACGTTTTAAAACGTTAAGACGTTCAGAGTGAAAATTAAGTTTTGAGTTCAAATACTTTTAGAATTTTAATGCAAAAACTGCCCCGGTGGAATTAAATCCTGAGTAGAAATCACACTAAATGACAATATATATAAAAATTACAACGCTACAGATTTATGGATCCAAGAAGGGGCTGCAACTTACTATGCCCCGATCGGGGTAGCGGGTATCGGGATGGGTGACTTGAAGCCGATGGAGACGCTTATAACTGCTTCAGTTCAAAGGTCATTCGAATTCGACGCTTCGGACGCGACGCACCCAATCAGCAACTTTGGGGTCGACCCTTCGGGCACAATTCTTTTCGACACTCTGACTTACCACAAAGGGGCAGCCCTTATCCGGATGATGGTCTCTTTCCTTGGTGACCCTGTCTATCAGGGCGCTATGACACAATTTCTTAACAAATTGTAAGCTTTTAAACAAAAAATGAATGCTCTTCATTTATTAAGAACCCCTTGGGCACGACATTTCCGATGAAAAAATTCTATCCTGAAAATGTTTAAGTCGCTGAAATCGCTTCTGTATACTCATCAAAACGTAAAGCAAGCTGATTTTATGAATTTTTCGTCTTTATCTCGTCTATTCTTTTGCATCTAGCAAAATAGGCTCCATTCCGGGGGTTCTAATCTAAATCCGAATTTAAAGTACATTTCATATAATGTTAGTTTTGTTTTATTTCCAATATCTCAAAATTTCTAAATTATCTAGCGCCTTCAAAAACGCAAATCAAGCGGATCTGTTTGCAGTTATAGACGAAATGGTTGCGAACTACCCCTTTCCCCTTTTGCCCCTCGGGGTGACGGTTGGGGCGATTATGGATGACTGGACCCTTCAATCGGGATTCCCTCTCCTTACCGTCCATCGAGATCCTCTAAGCAATTTGGTTACTTTTAATCAGGTTAACAACCATTCTAAAATTAAAGGTTTTAAAAAACTAAGATGCTAAGATTCCATGAAACTATAACATTTTTACATCTGCTGTTTAAACAATCAATATTTTGAGCTGAATAACTGAGGTCATGGGTATATTGAATGCATTAATTCGTTCCAGCAACTTCGTATGGTTTCGGTAAACAGAAAACAAGGTCCCAGAATAACCCCGATCCCTCCTACACTTGCAATGTTCAAGAATTGTAGAATTATAGCAAAGAATTGTCGTAATGTGGAAGCTGTTCTAATTAAAATTTTTAACCCTTTGTAACCACCGATTTTGAAGGTTCAAATAGCTTCTTCTGATGGGGACTTGTTTTTAATAAAAATGTACTTTGCTAATGAACTGAATAATTATAGACAAAGTACATGACCGACGCAAGTGCCCCACCCGGTGGGTCGAAATGGACGATTCCGATTTCCGTATTCTATCCAACCGACAGTTCCGTCGACACGCGACCTGTCAAATGGCTTTTTAAAAACGAAACGTCGACGAATTATATGATAATTCATCCTTGGTTTGTTGTCAATCCGCAATCTGCAGGTTATACTCAATTCATGTACTAATTATTATATTATTTAATTATTACTAACAAAGATTATCTGATTGTTATTTAAAATCGTGTTGCTTACAGGTTACTACAGGGTAATGTACACCAACCAACTTCTGGATGGACTCATTGAACAGTTGCACCGAAACCATAGCGTCTTTGACGTTCAAACCAGAAGTGCTCTGGTCGATGACAATCTCAACTTGGCATTTGCTGGTTGGATATTATTGAATTACACAGATTAAATTACTTTAGAAATTAGAATTATTTTTAAACTGCTTAACGTAACAGGATATCAGGACCTTTCTACGACACTTAATCTCACTCAATATTTGAGAAACGAACGGGAACTGTTTCCTTGGGTCAGTTTTGTCACCAACATGGCCACCCCCTACCGAATGTTCAGCCGATCCTCCTCCTTCTCCAATTTTAAGGTGAACGATCTTTTATGCCAAACTAAAGTTTCAGGCTCTATAATTGAGAATATTTTAAATTCGTAATTATTTCTTTCACAATTTTCTAGAAATATATTCTGGGATTAGTTAAAGACGCATTGACGGAGATTAAAATTCAGCCTCAACCCAATGAGCTCGTCCCAACAACGTTGTTGAGGACAAGGTTGTTCGAATGGGCAGCTAATCATGGAGATACGGATTGCATTAATTTGGCAAAAGCACAACTTGCTACGTGGATGAGCAATCCCGATAATAATACGTACGGGTCATTTTAAATGAAGCATAAGCATACTGTAAATTCTCAAATAAGCCCCCCCCCCTTGCACCTTAAAAATTAACCACCTTATTGCCTTCGTCCATTTATATTTGGAGTATTAAAACTGGAGAGTGGGACTTATTTTAATCCTTGGGGCAAAAAGTTTGGGGTAAATGTATTGCTGTTGGAGTGTGGGGGTTACCTTTTAGCAATCAATTCCTAAATGTTTTGGAGAACCGATGAACCGCTTCCAACAGAAAATTTAAAAAAAAAACTTGTGCTAATTTTGGAACAATTAAAATCGATTGTAGAGTAATCCCCGACTTACAAGGACGAATCTACTGTACGGCTGTGGCAAACGGAGGTGACGCGGAATGGGACTTCCTGTTCCAGAAATACCTAACCGCAGATCGGGATTTGGACCAACTCAACTTACTCCGTGCTCTTGCCTGTTCCAAAACTAGCTTCCGGCTCAACAAGTAAATTAGCCCAAATATTTAAAAATGCAGATTAATTAGTAATTAAAATTATTTATCTGGCAGACTGCTGGACATGTCAATGGACCAGAATTCGGGAATCAGGAAAGTGCAACGGGTCGCTGCGATGCAGGCAGTGGCTGGAAACTCGGCTGGAGTTGACTTGGCTTTCAATTTCATTCGGAATAATTTCGCCACGATTGTCAGACGGTATGTAATTGTGAATTTTAAATCGCGTGCGTTTTAAGATTTTCCAAAAATTAGCTCGAAATCAATTTTCAGATTCGGAGTTGGTTTGATTTCAAGTACGATTTCCACACTCACCACTTACTACAACGATCCCTACGACAAGGCGGCTGTGAGTTCATTAAAAATCTTTAATTTACACATTTCATTTGTACGTCTACTAAGAAATATAACTAACAATAATTAATTGATTGCTTAACTAAATAGTTGGAAACTTTCGTCGCAAACCATGCTGAGCTGGCGTCAACTTCCCTGACAAACTTGGATAAGAATATCAAATGGATGGCGGATCATTTTGTCCCTTTTAATAATTACATTAATGCTTTGCCATAAGCAATTTAAAGAGGAATTGAATTAGTTGAACTGATCAATTATATTCCTGCCGTTTGTAGAGGTGTTGGATCATTCCGAAATAATATATACTGTGGATTAAATGGGAATTTCATTGAGAAACATTAAATTAATTCAGACTTTTGTCGTTTTGACACTTTGCGTGTGTCGATATTATTTTAAAAAGCTATGAGTACTTCTTCTGCGGTTTATAATCTTTATTATGTCCGTAGTACATTGTTCACGTTTCAATCTTTAGTATACGCTACTACGATTACATATGGTTTTGGTCATTGAGTTTTGAATATCAACATATTATGCAGGGTGTCTTTTCTAGGTGTATACAACTTCAATTTATCAACTATTGAAGTTGTATACACTTGGAAAAGACACCCTGTATATCATTTTATCGCAAATTTTGCGTAGATTCCAAATCTGCAATAAAAACCCGCGCATGTAACAAAAACTTTCGAGATAAAACCCGAAAACCGGGCAAAAATCGTTTTTTTTTTGGATTTTATTTATTTTTAGGTGCTTTATGATTGTATACGTGGAAAAAATGATCTAAATATTTGTTAACAATTTAATTACGAGTTTTTTTCACTAACCAGATCGTCATATCTCTGAAGCGTTCGTGAGATATGCGCCAAATACTAACCCAAAAACCGATTAAAAATCTGTTTTGTATGAGTTTTCCTCATTTTAAGGTATTTTACACGTTGATTTTTGTAACATTCGACGATTGTTGTTCTATTGTCTTAATTTTCGCCTCGTATACTGGGCAGTATACCATTGAAGGCCCCACTTTCCTGCCCCTGGGAGGGGCCCCGGCGGCAGGCGCCAATATGTAAAAAAACAGTTGATTTAGGTTAGGAAGATAGGGTTATGGTAGGATACCGAGCTATGCGAGGTATGTAGGGGTAGGATACCGAGTTATACGAGGTAGGTAGTGGTAGGATACCGAGTTTTACGAGGTAGGTAGTGGTAGGATACCGAGTTTTACGAGGTAGGTAGTGGTAGGATACCGAGCTATGCGAGGTAGGTAGGGGAAGGACACCAACAAGCTATGCGATCTAGGGAGGGGTAGTATACCGAGCTATGCGAGGTAGATTGAGGTAGGATACAGAGCTATGCGATCTAGGGAGGGGTAGTATACCGAGCTATGCGAGGTAGATTGAGGTAGGATACAGAGCTATGCGAGGTAGGGTAGGGGTGGGATACCGAGATATGCAAGGTAGTTAGGGGTAGGTAGGGGTAGAATACCGAGCTATGGTTATGAGGAACGACTGATAAGCTACGCCTATTGACTCCTACTTTCCTCAATGTAATAGGAAAAGTTATGCGATATATCTCATAATCTCAACTTTCCCTACTAATCTGTTTTCGTATTTTAGGCCGAAAACCCAACCTCTAATGGTATTGAGAAATAATCCCTATCCATGAAAATATGGAAACATGAAATATCAAATGCTAACGATTAATTAGTATTGTTTCATGGGATTTATTTATAGAACGAATTTGAAATACGACTCATTAACCCTTGTAGTACCAACTACGAACTTAACCTTACATTACGGAAGGGAACAGGACGTAACCTCAGCTTGACCTGGGTCGTCAACCGTTTCAATTACTAAACTTAAATACTAACTTAATTAACTATCTTACGCTACGACGAGTTCGACGTGTTGACGAGGTTGACACGACGAATTGCAGTGGAGCGTTGAACGGGAACGGACGGACTCGGAAACGTCGGCTCCTTGAGGGTTAATCAGTAAGGGCTCCATCAACAGTTAGGAATCCTTGCTCCGGTTTAGCAGGATTTTGCGGGTAACTACCGCTTCGATTCGACAGGATTTTGCGGGTAACAACCGCTTTGATTCGACAGGATTTTGCGGGTGACAACCGCTAAGAATTCTGGCTTCTGTTTAGCTGGATTTTGCGGGTAACAACCGCTGGCTAGTATTTAATATATAATCGACAATTAGTACAAAATACGAAATAATAATATTCCCTGTGAATGATGTATCAATTTACAATAATGACAGTATATTAATTATTAATAGTGAACAATACTCTTACCCAAAAATGACCACAATTAACTAAGAACTACATTTATAAATAGTGTTTCGGGACTTAAATTATAACGTATTTAAGTACGGACAAAAATAAAGTTCAAGACATTTTAAATACAGAATAACCACCGGTCGACTGATTCTGTCAGCTATTTATACTTTCTTCGTCCCCTTTAAACTATCATGGAAACTTTTAGAAGACGAAATACAGAAATAGGTTTTAACATATTCTAATCATAATTAACATGCCACAACTTCAACCAAAATTCACCAATGTATCAGAATACACTTTTAGAAACCAACTATTGGTATTCATATCTTAAATTAACATACTTAGCATAAGATAAGACACTGACCTCTCAATACACATACAATAAAGGATATTTTACGGCTAGCCCGGAAAAGATTCTTTAAATGGTAGGGGTGGGATACCGAGCTATGCTAGGTAGGTAGGGGTAGGATACCGAGCTATGCAAGGTAGGTAGGGGTAGAATACCAAGCTTTGCGAGGTAGGTAGGGGTAGGTGGGGGTAGGATACCTAGCTTTGCAAGGTAGTTAGGGGTAGGTAGGGGTAGGATACCGAGCTATGGGAGGTAGGTAGGGGTAGGATACCTAGCTATGCGAGGTAGGTAGGGGTGGGATACCGTGCTATTCGATGTAGATAGGGGTAGGTATCTGAACTCATGCGTCGGATTGTACCGTTGCTGGGCCTCCGGCAAAACTAAATGGCCCCTGCCCAACTTTTCGTAAGTTTAACTTACTGTTGGTTGACAAATGAATTTACAACCACCCATAACTAATGCTTACTAATAACAATAATAATAATAATAATAACAACAACAATAATAATATGATAGTAACTTGTGAATGTATAGGCGTATGCTAGGCGAAGTCGAAGTTTTGAAAGGTTTTTATTGCCTTCCTCAATGAATAAACCCCAGCGTTGTTTCAGGGTCCTGACCATTTTTATGGCCAAATTCCACACTACGTCTACAATTCCAATTGTTCCCCGTTGTTCGCAGATAAATACCAATGCGACCATTCCACTTGCCAAGAAACAGAAATGAAAAAATGATCTCAGATTTTTCATCGTTATTTCAGATGAAGGAATGAACTGTTTCAGCGTCCTTTCCACTGAACCCTTCCGAATTAAGTTTGCATGGTAAGCCATTTTTCGAATGAAACTCAAAACTCCGATTTCGAAGAACTGGCCCATCCTCTTAACCTGATACTCCCGGATTGTAGTGTAAAAAAATGCAAAAACGGCATCGGTTCGCACCTCCTCTTCAATTCGGAAACAATGGGATGCGGGTAGCAAGGCCTGCAACTCCAACAAACTGTATTTCCCGAATCCTATGCTCTCATAATAAGCCAATTTCTTCTCTCCATTCGACAAAAGGTCCGCAATGGTTTCAATCGGATGACAGCCATAAACAAACGAGTCATTCAACTTGTTATCGATTCTAGAACGATTGAAGGCAGGGAGCAATACTGTTTTGGGATCAAATTCATGCTCTCCTGCCTCTCCTTGGCAAGTTAGAATTTTGTAACCAGCCTCAATGACTTGGGAGAGGTTTCGAAAAGGGATTGGTTCGATTGGGACGATCAGCTCGGCTGCTAAGATCTCAGTGTAAGTGGTTAAGGCAACGAAAGAAAACATGGAGAAAAGAGCGACGAGGGCTGTAAATTTTATCTCTTCAATTCCCTGTCTCATAAGAGATGCCCAAACCAAAACGACGATTTCGCAGATGGATCGCAAATTCCAGGATTTGTTCTCTGCCAGGATGTAAACCGTTAGGACGGCGAGGCAGAGGGCTAAGGTTAACCAAACTTCGTTTTGAAGAGGATAGAACCACACCCACAGCGAAAGTCGTTCTGTTTGAACTCTTGGGATGCAGTAGAGCAAGTGGTTGGAGAAAATCTCGAGAAAATATAAGCTGCTAATCTCAGCAGTAAGATAATCTTCATATTCAACCCATAGGCCATAAAATGCCGTTTGCGAGAACAGACTCACGAGATTGTCGTCAAGTTGGAAGCCAAGATCCATTGCTAAGCTTTTCAAAACAACGTCCCCCTCTGAGCAACTCTTATTGTTAGTAAGAAACGGCAGCGTTCCGTTCAAGTCCCAGATTATATTAGCACAATCTTGCTCCGTGTGTTTCTTCAAAACAAAAACGGTGTAGTTAGAATTTTTCCAGAAGTTTCGATAATCCAGGGGTCTTTGAATTTGAATTGGGATATTCAGATGGGTTTTCCAGTGGTCCGTATAAAAAGGATAGTAATAAAACCAGTCGTATCCGAGATATTGATCGTCAAATTCAGAGCCAGGAACGGTGTCGATGCTACTGCTAACCTCATGAAGAGATACGAAGAAAACTGACGCTGGATATTCATCCAGACCTTTTTTAATTCGCGAGTTGACAACTTGTTTGGGAGTCAAGTGTTTAGTTGAAATGAAAACGAAGTAGGAATGGTGTTGATCCCGAAACTTGTAGTTACTTTCGAGCAAGTAATTAGTCATTAGAATATCGGTGTAGGATCCATGTGTGCGCCCACCGTCTTCAATTATGACGTTAATGGTACATTTTTCAAGGGAAATCGGGTTTGATTGGACTGGTGATATCTTGTCATTCGAAACTGTGGAAGGTTTCAGTTGATTTCTATGAATTACAGTTGATAAAACGTCCATATAAAACCATCCCTCGTACAGGGTTTTGTAATGAACGCAGCAGTTATCCATCGATTTGAGATCTAAATTAAATGTTGGATTCGAAACTGATATCTTCAACAATGTCAAAATAATTATTAATATCATTATCAGGGTTGGGGTTGGCCAGCGGCTGAAGTACCTTACTGTCTACTGTTAAGTGGGCGCATAGGAATTGTCAGACCATTTCTAACATCCAACTCCTTAAATGTTTTTTTTTCTGCAAACTTATCTTGACGTGTTAAAACTTCGATAGTTTGTCTTTCAGCTCGATTGAAATCGATCAAATTTTAATTCGTGAAATGAGACATGCCATGTCAGGTAAATGTAAGTGGAGCCAAGGATTCGGGATTTCGTGTGAATGTTGGTTCAGAGGCACTTTTAATTATATGATTTATGTCCCAACTGTCGCATTAATATTTTAAAACGCCTGTCTTTAGCGCAATTCCTTTTCCTTATACAACTACTATTTTACGTTGAAAATTAAGAGGGGCGAGAAGGGAAGGAGGAAGAGAAAGTCGACTTTTCATTGCTTCTTTTTGGAAAGACCCGAAAAAGATAGGGGGTTAACATTGGAGGATCCCCCAAACTAACATTGCGTCAGAACGAGCCATTTCACTCAAAACAGATGGACGTTTACTATTGATTATAGGAAACCGTGAAATAGCTCGTGCTCCTTGACCCTTGCTCTCATAATAAACTAGTTTCTTAACTCCCTTCGACAAAAAGTCCGCAATCGTTTCAATCGGATGGCAACCAACAACAAACGCGTCATTCAACTTGTTTTCGATATCATAACGTTGAAAGGCGGGCAGTAATACTGTTCTGGAATCCAATTCATACTCTCCTTGGCAAGTTAGAATTTTGTAACCAGCTTGAATGACTTGGGACAGGTTTCGAAATGGAATTGGTTCGACAGGGACGATTAGCTCGGCTGCTAATTGTAAGATTTCAGTGTAAGTGGTCAGAGCCACATAAGAAAATATTGAGAAAAGAGCGACGAGGGTTGTGAATTTTATCCCGTCAATTCCCTGTCTCATAAGAGATGCCCAAACCAAAACGACGATTTCGCAGATGTACTGTAAGTTCCAGGACTTGTTTACTATACACTAATATACTAAAGTATAATATTTCATTTATTTTGAAACTAACATTTTAAAGATTTTTATCACAATCACAACTCATTACTAATTCTAATTATTTTAATTTTCTAAAAGTCGAACGTTACAAAATCGGCTCAGTTCCGTTCCAATTGACCTTGGAATTTTTCCATTTTGTGCGAATGCACTTCTCTAACGGTGGAACTAAATTCTCATCACCTTCCTCTCGGCCAGTTGTCGATTTTGATCCGGCTTGATTAAGGAAGCCATTTGGCAATGATAGGAAGCCTCCTTTATCTTTTGACACCTCAAAACCTATATTAAACGAATTTAAAAATTGTAAGCAAGTCATATAAATATTTTATATAAAGCTCCCAATTTATCAGCCTCCTTGTCAAAAAGGAGGCTATTTCAGTAAATAAGGAGGCCGATTAAGAATAACCATTTTCATAAATAAAAATAAGAATAACAGTGATCTTACTTATTGTCAACCGAAGGATCCGGTCTTGATGAGAGAGACCATCGTAGTAGTACAAGTCGAAGCCATTTGTTTGAAAGAATGGGATTTTGTCTGGAAATGTTAGGGATTTCTCGGTGGAAAATAGAACCGAGAAATGACTCTCACTGCAGACGATCCAAACTGGAAACTTTGGGTTTTTCAGAAATGATCCTACCTTTGAAAATTGAAAATTGAAAATTTTGAAATTAGAGAATTTTAAATTTTTAGGAATGATGAACTTACTTCACAAGAGCCGTAATGTTCGAAAAGTGAGAGGAGGCCGATATCACTTTGAGCCTCGATTCCTTGAAGAACTTTATCGTCCAGTTTCACCTGATTGTCGAATGCGTTGGAAATGCACTTTCCAAATAAGAGCAGATTCACCATCTCCTGGGAACAGTAGCCGTGTTGGCCCAGTAATGGACTGTTCGGAAAATCCATGTCTTCTTGGATTCTGTAAAAAAAATACCAATTTTCAATAAGTATCTTTTTGGGAGCACGGAAAAATAGGTAGAAATGACTACATTTCGCTATTTTTGTCTAGTTTTATTTTTTATACTTGAGTTAAAAAAAATTAAAAAATTACTCCCCGGGGGAACTAATTGGGTAAATACGGGCATATGAAACAGTCTGACCTTTGGAATCCTCGGGATAGAACGGCGGAATAGAGAAGGCCGATGCAGTCGAATTGATAGAGGTTATCTTTGACGTATTCCTTCAGTTCCTCTAACTTATCGATTTGGATAAGCTCTGCGCCGGGGGAATTGCCCTGAAGACACAACTTGACTCCCTCAGTCCCACGACATTTCCAAAGAATTTCAACCAAAGCTCCGGCTAAACCCTTGGATCGATTCGCAATTATTGATTTGTATTTGCTTTGATGAGCTAGATTTGAGACGTTTGACGTTGGTTCGTCCTGATTGTCCGTTTTTAAATCCCTTAACGATTCATCATGTAACATGGTGTGGAATTGGAAGAGAGGGAGACCTTCGCAAAATTCCGAACCGAACATAAGGTTACGGACTAATAGGGACTGAACTACGGCTAGTACCCCACAAGGCCCACCCTAAAGACAGAAAAATAAATTTTTAAGTGTTAAAATAAACTAAATGTCTAAAAACAAATTGGGATGGGGATGTCCCTTCCAGGACATAATTTTCTTTTCAAATGCTCAAAACATATTAGCGTATCCCGAGGTTTGTATCATTCTAATTTTTTTGACCTTTTCAGGAAATCTAATGCAAATTGCGTTTGTTGTAAGTAAATGGTCAATCTTCAAGTATTCAAATTCTAGGAATAATTTTACCTTAAGTGGCTTAATCACTTCATGAACTAAAAACTCAATGTAGGTTTGGAATTTTTAAAAGGGGGTGGTGTCAATTAGTTCTGAAAAGGTATGTGGATATATTTGAGGTAAACGTAACTTTTGCCCCAAAATATAAAATGTTTTACCTTCTTCTGAAGTAAACCATAAGGAATGTTGGGGTCAAAGTTGAAACCCTGTCCGACCCAACCCTCCTGAAGTACAGTATTATTAGCCCCCAAAACTGCCACCTTCAGCTCCCTCCAGCCCTTCAAGTCCAACCGACTCACTTTCATCCCCTCCGATCGGCCACTTAATTTACCCGGATTTCGAATCAATATCAAAGAACCCGGCCTATTCTCCGAATCCGATATACCGAAATCATCATCTTCAATATCCTTCAGCTCCATCACTTCCGGTTTCGAATTCGAATTAGTCTTGGATTTATTTCCCATATTCCAATCCCCCTGACCCTTTTGAGAGTTTTGACCTTTGACCTCATCTTCAACTGGATCGGGGTCAGAGTAATCTTCAAGTGAGGATGATTTCCCCTGATTATCGTTCCAATCTTCATTTTCCGCTTGAGTAAGGGACATTTGAGCGAGTGCATTTTGTTTGAACTGCAAAAAATTGAGGGTTGCATTCCCGTTTTTCGGTTCAGTTTCCGAACTTGGAGATGACTTTGTTTTAATTCGGGTGGATTTTTTTATTTGGAATTCGGAGTCAAATCCATCGCATAGTTGAGGTACTGAGGGAGGACTTAAGGGCTCTTGATATGATTCCGAGGACGAATCTCCGTCTCCTTTACTGTTCCTCCGGCTAAGCTTCCCTTGACTTTTCGACACTGACGATTTGGATCCTGGAACAATTACAAATTTACATTTAACAAAAAATCCGTGAATTTGGAACGGTTTTTTTTAGCTTAGAACGCTATGGGCCGAACCTGGTTGATTTGATTTGTACCGTTTTTGAAAGATTGGGTTCATTGCTAATTCGATTAAATTGGATTGAGGACGGAGATTATTCGTTGTTGAAATTATTTAAGATATTATTGCAATGATATTTTAAAAGATTCTGTGCTCCAGTTTGTATTTCTATTACGAAGCTAACCCCAGATTCAGAATCAAATTAGAAAAGTTATTATTTAATAAACTAGGAAGTAAAGAAATATTGGGAAAAATATCTTCCTGGCCGGGATTTCCCCGATGTCTCCGAATTCGGGTACGAGTTCCGTCTGACAGAAATACCCGTCTATTTACTTTCCGTAAGAAATATAGGGAGAATATTGGGCACTTAAGTGGGGAAACTGGGCCTTGGCCTCGTATTACTCGTATAGATATTCTACAGTTTTGGCAAATGAACGGTCTTGGTTCCGGGAGTCGAAGAACCCGGAATTCCTTATCCAACCCGCCGACGACATTTATCGATTTATATCCTCGTTATGAGCTCAAGCTTGCAAATAAACAATACTTGCACTTGTTTGTGTATGAACATTTCAAATTACTTGAAACCCCTAAAACACCTACAATACTAGGAGCATTATATTGAAGCATTTTAACATCCAACCTGATTCAAGTTAAAAAGGCAAAAAATGCACTTTCTAGAACCCGGATCGTTTATTCAACCATTATAAGAAACAGAATATACCGACAGGGGGTTATTTCAGGACTAAAAGTTTATCATTTAATTCCGGGCTGAGCATATGTTGCGTTTTAAAAATGAGTCCCCTAGGAAGTTATAAGGCTCAAAAGTTTAACATTGAGGAGAAGGTTAGCAGCTCAGGTAGTGGGGAACATTTAAGTGGTAAGTTAAGTGGGTGGGGTCTTATTCCGGAGGTCTTCAATTATTAGTAAATACGGTGTTTAAAATTAAATCTAGTTTATTTAACCAGATTTATTGAGATTGTTACCGGAAGTAGTTCTCGGACTAATTGGTCCACTGTCTCCCTTAATATCAGATTGCCCCTCAGCCGTTGACATCGTATTATCTTCAAGCGTCTCTTCAACCTCCACAAAGTCCGAGGATGACCTCTCCGGAGGGTCAGAGGTCACTTCAGTCTGAATTGAGATTTCTCGACAAGATGTGACATTAACTTTAGTTTGAGATTGCGGAGATGTTTGAGTTCCTTGACATTTGTTACTTTGTTTTAATTGGTTTTGACGGAGGAATGCCTTGACTAATACTTCAAGGATCGACTCAAGTGCCCACTCTGAATTAACATTTCTTATTATCCTCTTATTTTTGGCTGGATTTAATTTATTCTGCTTTATCAGAGGCTCTAAGTTAAGGTCCTTGGCCAGAGCTGCACGTCTGTCGTGAGTTCCTGCAAATGAACCCTCTTCATGATTTAGGCTCTTCAGACTGGATTTAAATCCCTGTTAGATAACAAAAAAATTACCTATGAACATTACTTAATTATCATTAGCTATAAATCCGGCAAAAAGTTACAGACAAACACGACAGATAAGGTTGAAAATCCCATGTAAAATTGAAACATAAATGGTCAAAAAATTATGGAAAATGTGACTGCGATTTATAACTTGAATGTGTTAAACTCTTTAATTCAAAATGTCATCCTTGTCTTCAACGTTAGGTTTTATTCAAATAAACGTCCAATTTGAAAGATATGAAACATTATTTACTCCAATCTAATTCAGAATCTTGTCAAACATTGTTATCGCATTTTAGTCATGTAATTTAGCTCACAAGGGACATCACCCAAACGTCAGTGTCCAAATCTTCTGATTTTTTTACAGCTGAAAATATAAGTTTTGGTGACAACAAAAATCGAAAAATTAGCTGCCCTAATTGATTTTAAGTATGTTAAAAAAATTGTTACACAGTGGACCTGCAAATAAATATATGAAACATCACTAATGAAATACGCCAAAAAATCAAGAAAAAAATTAGAAAAACGAAAATCAAAATATATTGATCTAGTTTTAAGGGGTTTTTGAGAAATCAGTGTGGGAAGATCGCGAAAAACGGCAGAAAATGGGGTTTTAGGAGTGAGCGCAAGAGAACGAGCGAGAAAACTCGACTTTTTCTTTCCTTCCTATAGTAAATGCCCGTCTGATTCTAGTGAATTCGCTCGTTCAAACGCAATGTTAAATTTCGGGTTCTCCAATGTTCACGCCCTATCTCTTTTTCGGACCAAGGCAAAAACTCATGGAAAACTTACTGGAAAACACGAATTTAATTTTTTTAACATTCTTAAAATCAATTAGGGCAGCTAATTTTTCGATTTTCGTTGTTACCAAAACTTATATTTTCATCTGTAAAAAAATCAGAAGATTTGGGCTCTGACGTTTGGGTGTTGTCCCTTGGGGAACATTGTCAGATGTTCAACCCCGTATTTTTTCAAACTTGTTTCATTCGAAAGAGGATCTAAAATAATGAAACATTAACATTGGAACTATCGGTGACTAAAATCGTTTTGACGTAGTAAAGTAGGTGGGAAGATCCAGAAGCGGTCGCTATTTCAGGGTTTCCTATGTTAAGTCCCCGTTTAGATTTTGGAAAAAGGGTGGTTCAGTGCAATACTAATTTAGGGGTTCCTCCAATGTTAACATCCTATCTCGGTCGCGACTTTTCCGGGAAAAGAAGTGAAAAGGGGAAAAGTCGACTTTCTCCTCTTTCTCCCCTTCTCGCACATGCTAGTTTTTCACGTAAAACTCGCAGTGTTTGACCTTCCCACTGACTTTACTACGTCAAAACGATTTTAGTCACCGATAGTTCCTATGTTAAAGTTTCATTATTTTAGATCCTCTTTCAAATGAAACAAGTTTGAAAAAATACGGGGTTGAACATCTGACAAGGTTTCCTTGTCAGAGGAGAATAACATTATTTATTATTGACAGGTTATGTTATATCATATCCAGGAATAAAATAATATTTTCGATTTATTAAGAACAATAATATTGATCCGGAATAGTTGAATCAAGGCAACTAAAAAAAAGTTAGATCTGTTACCAGGTAAGGCCATTCGAAGGTTTTTTGAAAAAAAAATTCACTTTTTTGATTTTTCACTCAGCATTGAATTCATTATCCTTGGCAACGAATTCCATGCTGAAACTGTCGCCAATCCTACCCAAAGTTGCCAATTCCTTGCTAAAACTATCGCCAATTTCTTGCAAAAACTGTTGCAAATTTGCCAATCTTACCCAAAGTTGCCAATTCCTTGCTAAAACTATCGCCAATTTCTTGCAAAAACTGTTGCAAATTTGCCAATCTTACCCAAAGTTGCCAATTCCTTGCTAAAACTATCGCCAATTTCTTGCAAAAACTGTTGCCAATCTTACCCAAAGTTGCCAATTCCTTGCTAAAACTATCGCCAATTTCTTGCAAAAACTGTTGCAAATTTGCCAATCTTACCCAAAGTTGCCAATTCCTTGCTAAAACTATCGCCAATTTCTTGCAAAAACTGTTGCAAATTTGCCAATCTTACCCAAAGTTGCCAATTCCTTGCTAAAACTATCGCCAATTTCTTGCAAAAACTGTTGCAAATTTGCCAATCTTACCCAAAGTTGCCAATTCCTTGCTAAAACTATCGTCAATTTCTTGCAAAAACTGTTGCAAATTTGCCAATCTTACCCAAAGTTGCCAATTCCTTGCTAAAACTATCGTCAATTTCTTGCAAAAACTGTTGCCAATCTTACCCAAAGTTGCCAATTCCTTGCTAAAACTATCGCGAATTTCTTGTAAAAACTGTTGCCAATCTTACCCAAAGTTGCCAATTCCTTGCTAAAACTATCGCCAATTTCTTGCAAAAACTGTTGCCAATCTTACCCAAAGTTGCCAATTCCTTGCTAAAACTATCGCCAATTTCTTGCAAAAACTGTTGCCAATCTTACCCAAAGTTGCCAATTCCTTGCTGAAACTATCGCCAATTTCTTGCAAAAACTGTTGCAAAGGCTACTATCGGGTTTCCATGCAGAAATGGGCTACTTTCCATCTAAATACATTGGAAAAAATGGGCTACTTTTTCATGCATAATTACGACATTGTTACTAGGGAGTAATTCTGAATTATCGGAAATTATATCGGGAAGTTTTAAACTTGGAACTGAAATTGTTGGCAAAGAAACCACATTTTCTATTTCAAAAGTCAGTAAAGCCGATATTATTGTCATGGAAACCAATTTTATACATATTTAAAGCTTAAAAGTTGTGAAAACTGAAAATGTTGTCATGGAAACCAGATTTTCAGAGACCTAGCGAGTTAAATATTCGTCGAAATTGAAATTGTTGCTATAGAAACAGGATTTTCTGAGATCTTGCGAATTTAAAATGCCTAAAAAGTGAAATTGTTGCCATAGAAACCAGAATCTCAAAGATCTGGCGACTTAAAAATTCACCAAAATAGAAATAGTTACCATGGAAACCAATTTTTGGTTTCCGGTTTTTTATTTTTCGATAAACTGTTTTATTTTCGCCTTGGTAACTCAAAAATGCGACATTATTTGTCTGTTGTGATGTCCACTGGGTATTATTTTGGACAAAAACACGTTTGCTTAGGGCCAAAAAAATGATATACGACACAACAGCAGATTTTTTTAAGTTATCCTATCAAAATCGCAAGAATCTAATGAACAAAATGATAGTATTTAGAAAAATCTGCTATTGTGTCGTATGCCACTTTTTTGGCTTTGAGTTTTGGCCAATTTTGCATGGAAACCCGATAGTAGCCTTTGCCAATCTTACCCAAAGTTGCCAATTCCTTGCTAAAACTATCGCCAATTTCTTGCAAAAACTGTTGCAAATTTTCCGTGACAACCTTTCATTCATAAATACGATCGGACGTTCATTCATGAATTCTCAAATTACTACGAAATTTTACTACTGGGGGAAAAAAGTCCCCCAGTGAAAAAAGTTGTTTATTTTTTCAGAAATCGTCGAATGACCTTACCTGGTAACGGATCTGAATTTTTCTTTAGTTGCCTTGTAGTTGAATGAATGAATGACAACAGGAACTGAAATTACAATTTGGGAAATAAATGTAAAGGGCAAACTTAATTTGTTCTTCTGACCTTCTTGTAGAGGTATTCACGGACGAGTGAAATGGTTGCCTTCTCCACGAATTCATTCCCAATTAGTTTGCCCTCAAAACTAGATCCATTCACTAACTTTACTTCCGCCATAAATCTCAAAACAGATCGATTGAAACCGAAATTTCAGGATTTACTAAAATATCTATCAATATTTAACAAATGTCTGAGTCTGTTTAATTTAAATAGCAGTAATAAACGGGAGGAGAGATGCCCGGTGGGGTTGTAATAAGCAGTTGGACACGCCAAACCAGCTTTGAATTCAAGGTTCTGTTTTGAGTGATCCGTTGCCATGGTTTCATTGATCTGGGGCAAGTATTCATTCACCACTGCACTGCATTCTGACCCGATGACAGTGACAGCATTTATGGAAATCTATTTTATGTAATTGAACGTAAGTTCATAAGTACTCGAAAACTTAGGGTTAATTCGAAATCGGCATTATTGACTCAAGTAGAAGATATTTTATTATCTTCCAATAATAGTTTATTATTCCGGTTGATTGTGTTGTAAAAATGCTAGAGTCTGTTAATTTATTCAGTATTTGTCTATATTTCTATATACTCTAAATAAATTGGTTCACTATTGTCAGTAGTTTCATATTTGACATGTACACGTATTATTTCAATCATATCAATTGAACTATTTATACTAAAAACTACGAACAATTTATTACCTATATCCTTTTTGTAGCACAAATTGTAAAAATACTCATAACTTACCGTTTATAATTTTATAATTCATACAATAATATATCCATATTTAATTTTTTGCATACACCGTAACTTTTAAACTTAACATTTAATTAAAAATAATCTCCTGTCTGTCATTTACAATTTATTTCTAACAATAGGTATTCTATTTGTTACAACTATTTCCATTTTATATCAAGTGACGACGACACCTTTATGAATACAAATCCCATTAAGAATTAAAGCTGGCCAGATGTAAGTCTTAATTATTTCCGAATTCGGATCGGAAGAAAGAAATCGGACGTGGTGGTCTCGACAGAATCGCCGTCTTTCGTACTCTAATCCACATGCTGGTCTCTGAAAATTAATATTAATTGTTAAAAATGCATGTTTTTTGTTTTTTTATTGTTTGAAACTAATTCAAAAACAATTTACAGACAATGAACTAGCTACTTAAAAACGTAAACCTCCTGGAATAACTCCCCATCCTCTACTTCCGGCTTAAAATAACTTTATAACGTAGGAAAGCCGAAAGTGGGGAGTTATTCAAGGATTCATTCATGAACTGCGAAAGTAGACCGACACACAAAACTCGTTCATAAATATCTAAATCGACATTGACTCTAAATCGGCAGTCTCATCCTATTTCAAAAAGATCAAGATCAAAATTATACGTTAGCGATAGAAGATCAGTAAATGAATTTGTGACTTGTAAAAATCGTAATTGCAACTGTATTTCAATTGCCATCTGAATTATGATTGCGATTCATAGAACGACTCCTCCTAAATTGCTACCTTTAGTTTCTATTGTATTTTGTGACTCGTGGATACGGATTTCAAAGACGCACTTTGAATGGGAAATGAGACAGAAGGAGATGTGAATATTAATTACTAGTTACTAATAATAAAAAATAATAGTAATTAAAAAAAATTGAGGACAAGTGTGTTACTTGATTGGAAAGAGCCCAGGCGAGGTTAACGCAAGTCCGTATGTATTTCAGAAGGCCCTCACATTTCCGGAGACAAGGGTAGTCATACAGGGTGCTCCACAATTGACTCTCCACTTCCTATATTTTTTATTTTATTTTAAAGTTTTAAATGTTTGAAGAATTTAAATTTTAAAATACTTGAATAAATTACCAAAATGCATGGATTGGTGTCGAATTTGGGTTGGGAATTGGACAAATATTCGGCGAGGGCTTCGACGAGTTTCGATTGAATGGGTTGGGCGGATGAAGAGTCCAATTTCAGTAAGTTCGTCACTTCCTCCGTAATCTCGTTCACTCGACGTTCGACGGATCGGAAAGCCAGCTGAAATTTAAATACGTTTTTGTTAAGAATTAATTAAAATCATTATTTAAATATATATCACCAAACGATATTTCTGTCGTATTTCCACAGAGAATCATTCTATTTGATCAGGAAAATCGTTTTGAACTGATTGTGAGATGATTAAAAAAAATTACTCTTCGATGTCAGAAAGTACATAATGAAGTACATTTCATACGCTTCTGTCTGTTTTCATTTAAATGACCGCTTTAAAGAATTTAGTATGAAAGATTACACGGCTTGGCTAAAGAAATAGCCGACAACACGTTTCAATTGCTAAAAAATGTGGTCATTAATGCAACAAAGAACTACGTATGAGTAACATCTGGACAGGAATTAAGTCTAAACAAGTAAACCGACTGGATTCGTTTCTCCATCAAGTGATGACAAGCTTTTTAGATGTCACAACAAAGCGATAAAAAAGAGTAAAAAATGTCCAAAGATCAAATGGACGGTCAAAATGGCTCAAAAAAGACAAGGCCGACAAACGTTACCGAAGTGTTTTAAAATTGTCCAAAGGCGTACCAAAATGTGCTAAAACGCTGAATTTATACATGCGACTCCACTCGATCGGTCTAAATAGTCAGAATTTTTGGTTCGTCCAATTCGAATTTGCAAGAATTTCAATGAAAAGCTTATTGTAAACCCATTACCCACACAAACGTCATTAACCTATGGAAAAATTATAGAGATTGTAAGTATAAGTAATTCCGTCTTCCGTATTACAATGTATTTTGTATCGAATCTAAAGAGTCCCAGGTCCGGGCAAACTAAAACCCTGTTAAACGAACCAAAGTTATTGCTTCCTGTATATCAATTTTTCCATTTCATCCAAAGAACATTGCTTTAAGTGGATTTTTATTTTATAACCGTAACTCTGTAGATGATTAAGTAGTTTGATGAGCTGTGGAGGAGGTGTAATTAGTAAGTGGGACTTTAGATAAGGTGGATGGCCTGATATTAAATGGGAGAGGAAGCTTAATGTTTAATCCTCATTCCGAAAGAGCGGAGAAAAAACACGTTTATTTCCAATCTAGTAATCATAATCATAAAAAATGTATAAAAAATGGGATCATTTCCCAGACTCCTTATACTCTACGATGAGATAATGAAGATATAGCAAAAATTACACTTCTTCAAGACTGGATCTACATTTGCAATTAGAATCCTGTCCTGTCCCACCCTAACATTTTCCAAGACGAGTTTCTTAAAAATTATGACTTGTTTTGAAAACAAAAGCGAGAGTATTGAAAGCAGAATTTATTGTAAAGCTGGTTTGCCCGATTCCTGGTCTTCTGAAGCCAATGTCCTATTTCCTGTAACTCAATCGACAGTTCATAAAATACGGCATGTCATGTCCAATTACTGGTTGTACTATTGATTCGATCAGTCAAATGTCATAAAGCTTGTAAACGGAATTGTGTGACAATCAACTGACATCCGATTATCCGATTATCTAATGAGTCATTTTCCTCTTCAAAGGTTGCGGTTGCCCCAAATCAATTATTGCAGGATAATAGCATGACAATGCTTACAAATCGGGAAATTAGAACGCATGGAGGGGGTTATGTGAACCCAACATAATCTATTCATGGGACAGGGCAGGTTTTAAGAGTAAGGTTGGACCGTTCACAAGTTAAGAAAACCCAAACTATTCTAAAGGTGAATAAGACCTTTTGTAAAGGTCAGTTAAATGGGATTTTTTTTGCCGGGTGGGGACTTATTTCGGGATTTACCTGTGATTTAGTAAATTCACATTTACCATAAATTTGCTTGTGGTAAATGTAATATGTAATGGAGGTTTCGAATTCAATTAAATAACAAGAGTCACGTAATGAGTTAACACCAATTCCCACGGGGATTACGGAAAGGGAAGTCCCTTGTAGGAATTCCTAGGCTCGTATGGTAAGTTAGAACGGAAAGGGTCTTTCATAAATAAGACATGTTTTAGAGTTTAAAATTCTCCTATTCTTAATGTCCAACCGTAAGTATTTTTTTTAATTTAAGGGAATTTAGGGAAAACGCAAGCCACTAATTCTTCAAGATAATCCCGTAATATTTAAATTCCTGACCTGTTGTTTGTGTGAAAAGTTGTTAATTTGAATCGTTTCCGACTTTGTGGCAAATCGTATGAATTTATAGTTTAATTTTAATTCAATTAATATCAATGACTTCGTACCACAATGACGGAGAAGAGGAGTTTGGACTTGAGTTCATCGGCTTCGGCCAGTTCCTTGAGGGCGTCGAGGGCGTCCATCGTTTCAACGCGCCCCTGGGCATACAGCGCCCCGTACTCCCTCACGTATTCAACACGCCCCTTACCCTTAAATCCCATCTCATCAACTCTCCTACGCATTGTTAAACAGATTACATTTTTAGTTTTAAAACAAATAAAAAATTAAACAAGGTTTTTTAAAATTCACCTGAGTAATCCGCCATCGTGATGTCCGGGTCCCTTGGCCCTCTTCTCCTCTTCCATGTGATAAATCGTGCTCTTGGCAGCCTGGAGTTGCCGTTTCAAAGCCCCGATTTCACCCCGAAGTTCGTTGTTGTTGTCGGTGTCGGCGGTGGAAGTGGTTGAATTGGAAGAGGGACTGTGGTCATGATGACCTTTGGCACATCGATGGTTGACCCCCTGGCTGATGACCTCGTTGTCAGGGACGGAGACGAGGGTGACGCAGTCGACACATTGGGCGAGGGGGTCAGAGGTCAACTCGTCTTCTATGGAACCCCGTCCCCCTGACGAAGTCGACACACTCTCCCCACATCCGCTTGTACTTGACTCACTTTCCGTGGATGATCCTCGGGACACTAGGAAATTAACAATGACATTATCAGCGTTGCTTGATTTAATTTAATTCAACATGAGAGTCGATTTCTACACGATTCTCACATTTCCCCAACCATAGAGTAGTCATATAAGTCGTGGAATAACATTTGACCGTGGGTACCTTTCCAACAATGTAGTACACATGTACGCGTACGGTTTCAGTTTAAAAAATCTGACCTTTGACCTAGAGAATGCTGAAGCAAATTCAGCCTTCGCTCCTAGGTCATGAATGGTTTCCAGAAAAAAATTGAAAATATTCAACTCGAGAATTATTCTTTCGTTATGGTACAGACGGACAGACAGACAGACCAGATAAAAACATTAAAGGGTTTCACCATTTTAATAAAAATGACTGAAAAAAATAAAAATAACGTAACTTGTAATTGTAAAAAATAAATAAACAAAAAGGCATATTGTATTTGTTTTCTTAGTATTAGTGAAAATTGGTAAAAATATTTATACAATAATTGTCGGCCTTTTCAAAGAGCTAAAAAATAGACCCCCTAAATAAATCCTCTCCTCGAAATACATCACCCCTATATAGCTATAGAAGGAATATAAATATACATCCACAATACATCTATTTTTGATTATGATTTTTTTATAATTAATAATTCATTGTTAATTCGGCGCAGACACACTGACGTCCAAAACAATGACTTGTCCGCTAATTAGGTATTTCAACGAATTTGGAAGCTAAATTCAACCGTTTTAAGTAACCACAAGACTTCCCTTGAAGTTCTTACTAAAAAACCTAATAATTCCTCTTAGCATTGTTTTATGCGAGTCAGGACATTACATAAATTAGAAACCTGCATTTCATTCAAAACTTTCATTCTCATCTTCGTTTCATTTTTCACACTTTTATTGAAACAAAAAAAACTTATTTTTAATATAATGCCTTGTTTATTTCCAAGTTACGAACTAGGAACAACGAATAATAAAGAGGTTGCGAGGATTTGATGAAACGGGAAATGATGATCGTCGTTTCATGATGAGGTTTTGATTTCGTGGAAAAAAATCAGACGTTTTGGGCTTAGATTTTGACGAAGAATAAAAAATTAGGGTTCAGTTAACAAGTCCAACAAATGATGAAGGAAACCTCATCACTTTCAACGGAATCAGCAAATGACTTTTAAAGTAAATTGAGTTCACGAATAGAGTTAATTTAACTGTACAGTTAGGTCCCATTATGTGAGACCACCCAGGAGGGGTCTCATTTATTTAGGGCTATATTTATGCATTCAAGAGTCATTTTCCAGTATCCTTAAAAATCTTCACGAAAAATTCACCTTCTCATTAATTAGTTGATGGAACTTGAATTTGTAAATCAGTGAATTATTTTAGTTTTCATATGATTTCGTTTTTCAGTATTTAGAATCGTTTTATATATGTTTTTTTTTCTCAACTATTTGGAGTTTGGAAATTGTCTACGTATTTGCTACGCTAAAGGGTTAAAATAGTAAAGTCCACAATTTTGCAGACTTCTCTTCCTAAACGACATAAAAACGGACTAAATTATAGTCTGGGAAATGAGGAAATAGAGATAATTAATTCCAATCCCTCTGCAACGACATTGAATCTACTTTGAATTCTAAATTGAAATTGAATCCCCTCTGCAGGGGAACATAGTTAGGAATCCATTTGACTTCTTTGCGAATCCATTCAGGACTTCAAATGAAAACATCAACATAGAACGTGAATTAATCTCGGAGACACAAAAAAACTGCAAAAAACGGGATTTGTTTATGAGGAAGAAGAGTGAATGATGATAAATGAGATTTGGAGCCTAGAATATCCCTAACTTCTTTATATAAAAAACAGGCCTTTCAATCAAATCCACCCGATTCTTTAAATTCGAGTTTAAACGTTAAATGTTTCTGATTGAAAGTTTAAATCCCTGAAAGTAAATCCTCTCTTCACAATAGAACTAAGGATTGTGATACTCTGAATGAAGTTAAATACGACTCCAAATTCCATAAAGATCCAATAGACTCACTTTTGAGACTTTTGTTACAGAGGAACTCAATCGAGGAAATAACTAATTCTTTAAGACTCTGAGCAAGTTCAGTTAAATTTGCTAAAAATAATTCCGTTCAATGCTCCCTTAGATAAGTACGGTCCATTTATCACTACTTTAATACACCTACAAGCAAATGATGAAGTCAGGAATAGATTACAGTCAATATTTTAATAAATTACACCGAAATAGATACAAAAACCCGGATACAGTTTTAAAGAATCAATCCGAAATTAATCCCCAACCTTTTCACTTTTGGAGAGTATGAATATATTGAAATTTCCCGATTTGAAGTACGAAATTCGATTCGTCTTAAAAAAATTCAAAAGAGAGTTCATAAATAATTGTATTTCAAAAATACACCCCCGAAATAAATCCCCACATTGACTTCAATCCCCAATTTGGAGGGTTTGACATATAAATCTATAAGAGATCTTCAAAGCATCAATAAGTGAAATCATTAGATTCGAATGTCAATTCTTTTGTTGCTTTTGTTGATTTGTAAGTGTTTATTATCCATTCACAATGGACATCAAAGGGTTTACTTTGAAATCACTAAAAAGCTCTCATTTTCAATTTGTTCTAATATTTTTGAATTGGAATTTATAATTATTGGACCTGAAAGGGATAAGAGAAATGAAGTGTTATTGAAGAAGAGTCGTTGAATTTGTAATAGGATCAATAAATCATTAAATCAAATGTGGACACTCCCACTACGATAAGTTCGGCCTTTCACGATCTTTGAAAGTGTACTATAGGGACCTTCCCACAAATAACGAATATTTAAACAAAACGATACACTAATTCATAATAAATTTAAAAAAATAAATAGAATTTACTTCGAAATAAGTTCCCAATCCTACGACGGTTCTATTTAACAGAAAATCGACAATAATCTAGGAAAGTTCGCAACTTTGTCGATTTTTAATATAAAAAAATTATACTCTTGATTTAAGGGAAGAGAATGGGATACCTGCCCACAGTTTTGGGACGAGACTAGGTAGCCCACTAGTGGCTGTTGTTGGAGATCTATCTCCTTGTCCAGGGTGCTAGCAAAATACAAGTTGCATGCACTACGTCGACCAAAAAACATATTTTTTTTCTCTTTGGCAATCATTCCTACTGGACACCTTCATTTACGTCGACGCCTATTTCTCGCGATTCATGACCTTTTGACCTTTCTAGGGCCCGATTGAACGTCACAATGACGTAATAAAAATTCCGTGGAAATGGGTCAAGTGGGGTATCTTTCAAAAGCTCTAAGATCGACCAATCATAAAAAAATATTAAAAACATCCATTACCCATCCATGACCGTTTTTGACCATAAAATGCTATTTAAAATAAATAAATAAAAAATGGGCCAAGTGGGGTATCCATCGAAAGCTCTTAAAACGACATATCATAAAAAGTGCAAGAAAATGTCCATGACCTACCCATGACCGTTTTTGACCATAAAGGGGCATTTGGTAGTGCCCCCGGCCCCCAGCTGGGGGCAAAAAGTGCCCCCAACTCGACTATGCTGCCCCTAGCCCCCAGGCCCCAGCTGCCCCCAAGGGGCAAAACAAACTTAAAAAAAAAATTTTAAAACGAGTTTATCTGGCCTGGTTTTATCTGACCTAAATGGGTTTAAATCAGTGGTACAAATTAATTTGAGTCAATGCAGCTTGGTGGAAAATGGTTTTAAACACCCTATTGGATTTTTTTGCCGCAGGGCGTCATAATTTAAACGAAAGTTTCGATAATGTTCGACAATGTTCAAAAGTTGTTAAAATGGTCAAAATGTGTTTGAATTGCCAAAAAGCGGTTTCTAACACGATATATTTTTAACTATCTTCATGTCTAACAAGGGCACGGTTTAAGAGTGAACTCCGGAATTTGCTTTAAACTTGTTTGTTACAAATAACACTATAAAGCATACAAACTATAAAACTCGAAAATCTTTCGTCAATAACGTTAAAAAATAATAAAAATTTACGTATTCAAATGCTCATAAAACAACTTTACAACTGTGTTCGATTTTCAAAATTTTTCGAGTTTTTTTATATAAAAGATATTTCTCAATAAATTGTAACGATTCGAATTTTCAAAAAAATCTGATTTTTTTGGAGTTACAGAATTTTTGATCCCTCAGATTTGCTTAAAAATATTGATTTTCTTTGATTACTTTGAAATATTAAATCTGTACAATTTCCTAAAAAGCAACACTTTGACATAAAAAGCAACTAGAAACTTTTTATCATAGCAAACATCAATTAGGGCTGCCAATTTTTCAATTTTTAGCCCGACTCCAAGGGCTTATAAGATCATGTCAATGTCTGTCCGTCTGTCTGTCCGTATCTACGATAACTCGAGTTATACTGGTCCGATTATTTTTAAATTTGGTACAAAGGGGGTTCGGGTAAATTTAGGAATCAAGTTCGAAGATGGGTAAAACCGGTCCATACGTTGAACCGTGGGGGTCTGCAAACCTTTGGCATACAGTTAGAATATGATATTGCAAAAGCAAACATGACCAATTGTGGACATAAAATCGCTTCTATAGACCCTAATCGGTGACCCATGCAGGTTTTCTGAAAACTGACCCAGAGTCGGGCTATAATAAGTTGTACAGGGAAGTTTTATAGTTAACATGACTCCCAGGTTCATAAAACTACTTTGGTCAACTTATTATATTTTTTCTCAATTTACATCACTTTGGCCTATTTTGTTTCGAGTGAATTAAGTTGACTACACTTGACCACCTTGGGTCAATTTCAATATTTCATTTCAATTAATACCACTTCCGATCTATTTTAATTCTAGTGGGTCAATTTGACTAATTTATGTAACTTTTGACTCAATTTGACCACCTCGAGTGAATTTAAATAAATATTTCATTTCAATTCATACCACTTTCGATCTAGTTTATTTCTAGTGGGTCAATTTGACTAATTTATGTTGCTTTTGACTCAAATTGACCATCTCGGGTAAGCTTAAACATTCCTGTTCAATTAATACCACTTTCTACCCATTTTATTTCTACTGGGTCAATTTGAGTAATTTATGTTACTTTTGACTCAATTTGACCACCTTGGGTAAGTTTAAATATTCTTATTCAGTTGCAACCACTTTCGACCTATTTTAATTTTAGTGGGTCAATTTGAACAATTGATGTCGCTTTTTGGATTCACTCAAATCACATTTTTTGGCCAATTTGAATATTCTTTTTAATTAAATACCCACTGAAGATACCCACAATACAAAGATATGAAGATAGTTAAAAATGTATAGTGTTAGAAACCGCTTTTTGGCAATTCAAACACATTTTGACCATTTTAACCACTTTTGAACATTGTCGAACATTATCGAAACTTTCGTTTAAATTATGACGCCCTGAGGCAAAAAAATCCAATAGGGTGTTTAACACCATTTTCCACTAAGCTGCATTAACTCAAATTAATTTGTACCACTGATTTAAACCCATTTAGGTCAGATAAAACCAGGCCAGATAAACTCGTTTTAAAATTTTTTTTTAAGTTTGTTTTGCCCCTTGGGGGCAGCTGGGGGCTAGGGGCAGCATAGTCGAGTTGGGGGCACTTTTTGCCCCCAGCTGGGGGCTGGGGGCCGGGGGCACTACCAAATGCCCCTTTATGGTCAAAAACGGTCATGGGTAGGTCATGGACATTTTCATGCACTTTTTATGATATGTCGTTTTAAGAGCTTTCGATGGATACCCCACTTGGCCCATTTTTTATTTATTTATTTTAAATATCATTTTATGGTCAAAAACGGTCATGGATGGGTAATGGATGTTTTTAATATTTTTTTATGATTGGTCGATCTTAGAGCTTTTGAAAGATACCCCACTTGACCCATTTCCACGGAATTTTTATTACGTCATTGTGACGTTCAATCGGGCCCTAGAAAGGTCAAAAGGTCATGAATCGCGAGAAATAGGCGTCGACGTAAATGAAGGTGTCCAGTAGGAATGATTGCCAAAGAGAAAAAAAAATATGTTTTTTGGTCGACGTAGTGCATGCAACCTATTTTATAGGCCTTATAATAGAAGCAATGGAGCATCCCATCACGCATCAATGAAAGTGCATATATTTCTTCAGAAATCGGCGATCTCCTCAAAAACAGTAAGGATTACAATGATGACTCCAATATCTTTTTTACAGCTAATTATTTTTCCTATTTAATTGATAGAAAATATTTTCAGGAATGTCATCCGTTTGTCTTAATTTTGAATTATTGTGAATTTATTATAAATGGTCTGACTTTGAGCAAACTGTTGACATTTTTAGGAATATTTTCTATCAATTGCATTTAAAAAATAATAAGCTTCAAAAAATGTATTCAAGTCATCATTGTAATCCTTACTGTTTTTGAGGAGATCGCCGATTTCTAAAATCAAACACTAATTAAGATTAGTAGTAGCAACTCTCAAGTGGGGGAATGCGAGAGAGGTCTCTGAATAGATCCCTCCTCCAGGCTTAAACCAAATTACGAACGGTCCCTGCTAATATATTGGTATTTAAACATTTCGTTGATGAAGTTCGAGAGTAATTAATTTCAGCATCTCCTCCTACTCATCTTCTTCCATGAATTACAAATCAAATCCATAAATTAATCGATACTCGACGGCATTAACTTTAGCTAAATAATCCTCCCATAAATTCACATTTCAAATCCAATCCTTATAATTCATCTCTACAAATCTACTTTGGTTCTTTTAAATCAAATACTCAAGTGGATTAGTACAATAAATTCGCAAATATCATTGCGATTTCCAATAGCCTGAAACTAATTTATTCCGTTCACTTAGAAAATGTCACGAAATTTCAATTGCAAATTTCCGCCTCAACTAAAAATGGTCGCATATCGTTCTGAAAGCATGAATTATTTATTGTAGCCTCAAGTATAAAATTCCATCCCATGAAACGAATTCTAAAACGTTTTTAAGGGATGTTCTTACTATTTGTTAATTAAATTAGTTGGTATAAAAAATAAAAAGGGAAATTAAGGAATGTATTATTTGGGGCTAGGGATTTTTTGTTTCAATAAATCTAATTGAAAGGTGTGGCTTTGGGAAACTGCAGGCAAATTATAATAGAATATGAGGAATTGATCTATTATATTTTACTAAAACATAAGTTTACTTATGATTAAAACCTTAAAAATTAACCTCGTTTACTCAAGTTAATTAATATGTATCGTAGATACATAATGCGAATGGTCTGGTGTCCGTCCGTCCGTCTGTCTGTCCGTTTGTCCGTCTGTCCGTCTGTCCGTCCGTAAACACGATAACTCGAGAACGGCTTGACTTTTTGAAATTTTTGTTTCGGATATCTATAGAGGACATCCAAGCGGAGGTCAAGTTCGTTTGGGGGCTCTGCAGGTCAAAGGTCAAGGGGGAAAGGTCAAAGGTCAACATTTTTTCAAATAGCAACCCCCCATGTGTGATACATCGATGGAAAGCTATTGTCAAGGGCTATTCAATGGTGTATATGATTTGGGGGTGGGGTCACCCCCTGACGGGTGGGGAGGGGTCAAAGAGGTTAAATTACAAACATATATGTGTGATACGTCATTCGAAAGCTACGATCAAGGGCTTTCGAATGACGTATGTAATTTTGCTCTATGACTGGGGCAATTTGAGATTTTCGATATTTCATGCATTTTTAATATTTTAAAACACAGTTTTCACTGTGAACATATTTCGATGTGTATGAAACGTTATAAAAACGTTATATCTACGATACATCAGTACATTCGTTGGACGGTTTATTCTAATTATTATTATTATTCATGGAAATAGCAAATTGATAAGGGTTTCAAAGTCAATACAACACTAACAAAACCTATTTTAAAATGGGTTATTGTTTGACGGAAAACCACTCAAGCTGTTTTAAATACGTATTTAAGACATTCTGTTTTAGTCTTTTCCGGTAATTAGGCTTGACATTTCTGTCAGAAAAAATGACATCGACATAAATGCCATCAAATTAAACATTAAACATTTTAATTTTTCCAAGGTATTGCTATTAGGTATTTAGGTGCAGAAACTGAAGTAATTAAGATTAAATTGAAGGAACTCACCTTTTCCCAAAGAATTGTTCTTGTAAAGTTGATTTTTGATTTTGACATGTCGGGGTGTGATGATGGCGGGTGTGGGTAGTTGGGCCTGATAATCCCCACTCCCGATTGAAGACTGGAAACTGGACGTGCCGAATGAGCGCGTTGACCCCGGACCCGAACTGCCCCTCCCCCCGGACCGCCCCCCTGACCACGTCGAATTCAACAGGGACGGCCTTTGGGCCTGTTTACTCCGAACTGAAGTAAGCAACGATTTGTGGTCAAAATCAAGCATATTTTTTAGACAACAATATCAGATATACTCCGCAATTATCGTGGATTTTGATAGTAAATTTTAGGTTTCCAGAGCCGGAAATTGTTTTTTGGATGAAAAATGTACAGGGCCAGAAATGACCGGTCGCAAATTGGGGACAAAAATGTAGTTTACCAACAAAATGTGAGCCGAAATCATCCCGATACTTTATTAATTATGCTGGAAAAACACATTTTTTCGAGTTCTTTAATTTTATGGGTTGTTATTTCTTTTAATGTTCCCATAAGGTAGGGTACTATTTCGAGCCAAGTATAATTCCAAGGGTTTTAAATACAAATTTACGGTATTTGTTGGCCAAATCAAAACCTGGCTAAGACGATGGCTCGGTTTTAATAACACGCGTGGATAGACGTACTGAGATTTAGTTTATTCCAATTGCAATCTCGTATTATATAATAACAGATGGTGAATTGCATTATACAGGAGTGTTTATTAGCAGAGGAGGCATGATAGGCCCTGCATAGGAATTATTTCCGAATCTATAATTTGCAAAATCATGCTCGTCAGGTTTCATCTGTGAAATTAATATCTTATTAAGTATAGATGAGATGTAACCTAATCCTCTGATCTAATCCTAATTAGGGAGTTATACTAACCACTAGTCGGTATTCCATTACTTGTACATATAGTTTGTGAAAAAGCTCCTTTCAGAATATGCAAAGCCAATTAGCAATTAAATGATCGGTATTGACGGTATCTTATTGTATTTTTTTAAACTATGATACAACATTACTGGGCAGTACTTATATCTGCAAAATACAATACTGAGCATCCCACAATCCCGTCAATGAGTTTTCGAAAATCAAATTCAATTTAACGCTAGTTCTAAATACAGGGTGTTCCTAAATTATCGGGATATTTTTGATAATTCTGACTTTAAATTGAAACTACTTGATTTGATTTCCAAACTAAAAAGTTTCTAAAAATTTTTTTTGCAATAAATCTGTAACCTAAAATTTAAAATGAGTTTAAAATTTGCCAGTCTTGATTACAACTGATGAAAAAATAAAAGATCAAAATTCGAAATAAAAATTACGTTGATATGAATCTATTTCTTGCCAAGGTGTACCTGAATATCCTAAGTAACACAGACGTCTTAAATAGCATACTGTAACGATCTAGATTATTCTTTCGATTTTTAGTTGAGGGACATTATTGTCCCTCAACTAAAAGCCGAGCTCAATAAATCGGCCAGAGAATTTGTTATGAATGAGCCTGTAAGTGGGTTTGAATTTTGAACGATGATAACATGAATTACTGTTCTTGGTTGTGGGAATATGTACGTTTGAGTTGGTATTTGTGACCGTATTTCCTGGCTGCCGAATTGCTAATTGGACTCTGCAGAGTTCAAAATCATGAGGAAGATTGGGTGCGAAGGGAACAAATCATTTCAACTACATCTCCACCTCCTTTCATCAGACTAAAACATTCTATACAATCCATATAGAATAAATATATGTTTCATCCATCTTTGAGATAATATCTCCCTCATCTCCGTACAATAATTAGATTACATAGCATTATGCACATAAATTACAAGGCAAATTCACCTCTAATTTCATTCAAGAACTTGAAAGCTAACTTCTTATGGAACAACTGTATCAAGAGCAAAAATGTCTAGAGTTACACTATTCTAGAGTTGAGTTTATTGGGTAGAATAGGAGTTGTTTGGAATTTTGAAATTTTCGATCTTATTGTGTTAGACATTTTGAAGTTTAAAAAAAAAATGTCGTTAGCGTCACATTTTCAGGACTACTATTCATTGCCATTCATCGCTAGGAGTGTTTTTAAAAAAATCCTATCGATATCTATCTATATCATTTGAACGGGATCCACGTTAATGATTTTTGATATTTATAACCTGTTGCCTAGATAATAGCTTACATTCCTTCAAGTGGAAAACAGCCAACAGGACTTCCTCTTTCACTGAATGCCAATGAAATCGCTTTGCATAAATGCTAAAAAAATCAGATTCAGATGAGGGGTTCATTGGGAGTACTAGTGATTGGAACTCCAGTAGATGAGTTGAAATGACGGAAATATCGTATAAAATTCTAAATGCAATTCACCATTTGCAACATTTATTTTGAATTCGAAGGTATAGCCACATGCAGAGAGACGGGAAATGGAATTCTGAGGATAAGGATAAGGATAATTAAAAAGGAAAGAATAAATATTTTAAATGGAGAGTATGGGTTTAGAAGAGGAATAAAATAAACTAAAATATTCCTCACCTGATCGACTGAGGAAGTTGTATCTGGCTCTTGGCGTGACGAAGGGTGAATTACCGGAAGCCATGATTGCGGAATCCGACAAATCGGAGTGATAACCCGAAAGATCGCTGGAATCGTCGTAATCTTCAGGCAGTCCCAGTTCCTTACGAATCCCTCGCATCATCTCCAAAACCTAAGAATATTCACAGGAAATTACATTAATTAAGATGTTGTCATCTGGATTTACTATAAATTGTAACACAATCGTTGCTCAAAATCATCCCGAAAAAATTAAAACTTTGACATAAAAATTCCCCTTCAAAGCCCAAATATCTGTAGACTTGGATGAGTTATTCCGGGGGGACGGGGGGGAACTTTTATATCAGCATTAATATTATGGTTTAGACATTCTCATGGTCAGAACAGAATTTATTCAGCATATCATCATCATGGCATTGCAGAAATTAGCCTACCGACCAAGATCTCCAAAAAAATCTCACAGACAGAAACGAGTGAAAAATAGGTAAGCTACACGGCAAACCAATCTTGTGAAAGAACATGCTGGGGTAACTGGACACAACGGAAGCAATTCGTCAGTGTCAAGCAAAAAACAAGAACCTTCTCTTAAAAGGACATTATTAATTACTTTAGTAAAATATCATATAACCACGTGCATATAATATCGCTCTCCTCATAATTAAATTCGAAACAATTCATGTTACATATGCAAATGCTATTCAAAAGCCTTAAATTTCAAAAGATTAAAAGATTCCAACCCTGAATGAAAAATATACTTGGCGGATTAGAAGGAGGATTAATCCTCAGAATCAGAGTTAGGTTGGGCATGAATACAGCTATTTAAGGACATTTGATAAATCGAAGTCACCCACCATACCATACACTACTTCTAATTCACTGCCGTTGTCCCATTTAATTATTTTCACCGTAAAAAACAAGTATCATTTATTTCATTGTTTGAAATCCGATATCCCCCAAAAAATATCAAATGAAAACGGATGGCCCCGTTCTTTAACCAAAATGCAATGGGCATTTGGGCATAAGGGCTAACTAGCTTAGCACGGGGGGGGGGCTAGGGGGGGGCAAATCGGTGAATTGAATGGGGCAAATTGAGTTGACGGAAAGTAGTTTGGTGCGAGTCGGTGAGACGGAACGGGATTCTGCTGACTATTTTGACTATTTTGAATAGGAGAATTTGTTACGGTAAGTCAACAGTTGTTGTGAGGGAGTTTAATGACTTACAAACCATCTGCCACCACCATCACCCATTATCACTCTATACAATCATTTAGTTTTACAAAACTTACACCATTCCATCCTAATCAGACGAGGTTTGATACCAGGAATATTATGACATCTTTCAGCAAAATTACCAAGAATGCGGAATTCGCGATAAAAGAAATATATTGAGTAGACCCACCAGTCTTGTAGAAATTTACCACTACGACTTGCCATAAAAACCACTCTGCAAAGGGAGTTATTTTAGGGGTGATTTTTGTGCTTTTAATTTGGTATGCCTTCCCAAAATAATGGAGATGGGGGTTTATATTACGGGGAGCAATTGATGGGGATATTATTTCGGTGTATTTCACGTTTACTATGATAGGCTATGATTAGATATATGGGCAGTTATATCGGGGAGGGGGTATCAATGGGGTCGTTTTTCAAAGGTTATAACAGGGGCGGTTTTTGCAAGGTGCGATTATTAGTAGGTGCGCTTAAGCTTATCACGGGACGGTTCTGATGGGGCGGTAATAATGGGCCGATGTTCTCGGTATGCTGGTTACTACTTAAAATTACCTTAAAATGACAGTTTAAAACGGTGGGTAGTATGTAATACCAGTGGGTGTTTAATCAATATGATATGTTCCACTTCCCAAAATTCGGACACATATTCTAATGCCTTTAAAATATCCGTGTGTAAGTCCTTTGTCAAGTGACAAAAGCAAATCTGATGGTTTCCATCCCCGACTCTGATTCACACATGAATTGAATAAAGCAGCCGATTTCTTTTTAAGATTACATCACAATCACAAACACTGCCAATTATCTATCAACTCATAAATACGAGCAATTTGCAGGAAAGTCAACAGTTGGAGTTAGAGACAAATTGAATATAGGACGTGTTTTAGAGAAGAAATTTTCGAATTTTTTTTCAAGGTTGAAATGACGGTAGTACGTGAATTAGGTGCTTGTCTGATGGCGAAAAAGAATAGAAAAAATGGGTTGAATAAAGCCGTAGGAGATTAAGAGATGTCGGAATTTAATTTGTGGTTTGCGGTTTCTGTCTCCTAGACTTTGCCTTTCGGGATTTTAATGCCAAATAATTAAAGGCTTTGACTTTGAGAAGATGAAACAGGAACGAGGAAGGTTTCAAGGCTTATTTTAAAGAATAACCGTGTCAAAATCCCTATCAAAATTATTTCATTTTTTCGAAATTACAATAAAAAGTATGAAAAAAACCATATTAATTATTGTCATTTACCATATTCACGGTAAGGTACGACAATTACGACTACACGAACTACAGCTCTCGTTAAAGGTTCAATCGATTGATTTACTTGATTGAAAAATAAATTCGTTTTAAATCTCTTTTAACTCTAACCTTTCCAAGAGAATAATTTAAACTTAAACACTTTCCCGTGAAACACTAATTTCCATAAAACTCGAGTCAATCAATTTCGATGAATTAAATTCCATCTGTATCCAATTTCCATAAACTTTCAATTCCCAATTCTTCACATTCCAAAACTGATTAAAAAACTTTCGAAATTCCTTGGACTTTTGACTTTAGGATTGATTGGACATTAAATCCCAGAATTGAGGTTGTTGGATGTCCCATAGTTGATAGTCCTACTAAATCGTTGACGACTCCAAAATTATTAAATCGGGTCTCGTAAATTCATCCGTAAAATTGTATTATTGCATTTGTCATAGTTGTCCTACAAGGAGAGGGGATTTCATTTGTAACTTGATCTTATAAATCAGAATTTATTTCACGTTCCAGGTTCTTTTGGCACCCTATTACCGTATTTCTATAAATAGATCCCATGGGATTGTATTTTGTGGAGGGACTAATTTTAAATTTTTATGTCAATTTTGTTACTGAAATCAGTTTTTTTTAAATTCTGTCATTTTCTTTTCGAATTTTTTCATAATTTGTTACGGATGCCATATCAGTCTCTAAAGATCCATGTCGGGAGGGAGGGGGGCGTCTATTTATAGAATTACGGTATTCGGTACTAAACCTTAAACTCACGTATGTAAATTAAAACCCAAGCCAATTAAGAACCCTGGCATATGAATTCCTTATAAGCAATTTCTCTGACATTGATACGTCACACTACTGGCTCAATGACATATTTGCCAAGACAAATACTAATACAACTGACAGACATTTCAGAGTTAAGACCGAACTATACAGTAAATAAATTTTGTTGATCATTTCAAAGGCTTTGGATTTGGGTTAAATAGTTAAAGTTCCATTAAGACGGGATGAGATAATATTATTTTTTATTTACTCAAATCCGTCTCTCACATCTTGAGTCTTGATAGACTTCTGCCATTTTACAACATCTCTCCTTATTATTTTTATTTTATTATTATTATTATTTCATGGGGAATGGTTTCTTGTCCTTAGAATTTGATTGTTAATTTGATTTCACAGCTGCCAGAATCCCTTTCAAATCCGAACCTATTATCCTAACTTCCTAACACCCTTTCCTCCTAATTCACACTAACGGGAATTTATTTCAGACAACGAAAATTCCATAAGCATTCCACCTGGGGAGCTACACATATCATGTCGATTCTTAAACACATTTATATTACAAAAATATCCGAATTCATTTCTTGACATACGGCAATTAAAGTCTGTTGTCTTACAGTTGACCATCAACGTTGACGTGTTAAAATAGTCTGAATGGCCATTTATTTAATTTTAATTTTTAATCTCTGAATGTCCCTTGTGTCTTAACTTCTGTAAACGTGGAATCATTATCGTTAAATTTTGCAATCCGCAATCCACTATTCATAACTACGACGAAGAATGAAACTCAATTAGTGAATAAAGACAGGATACATTTGAAACTTAAGTCAAAGTATGGGGACATTTAAATCCACCTAAATAACTCCCCACCCACGCCTTAACCACTGTGCAAAAATAACCTCTTATCCTTATCATCTTAGAAAACTCCGGAATAACTCCCCAGCCCGAAATAACCCTACCGGGTACATCCCTTCTTTGGGACTACTAGATTAATAGGACCAGTTCTATGATCATGTTGGAGCTAGTTCTTGCTCCATTGTCAGTTTTCGGCTTTCAAATGAGGATAATTAAAATTAGTTAATTATCTATGTTAATTGTAATTAAAGTTACCTGCGTAATGGCCTTTGAATATCGAATAAGAGTGGGTGCGAGGATGGATGTATTTGGACAGAGGTTTTCTCCCGTTTCCTTCCTCAACTGATTGAAGTGGAACAGGGCTTCCTTGTCAACTTCGATCCGTCGTTCCAAAATCCCCAGCAAAATGTCGAGGCAGTTATTGTCAAATGTCCCTTCCACTCCGTTAAGGACGCTCTTGTTCTTTATCAAACGTTCTTCTATCTCGTCACATCTGAAAACAGTTAAAAAAAATTATTAAATGATTTTTACTAGAAAATCGATCCCGATACATTTGCAGGATAAACCGGAACCGGAAAAACAACAAGATTTTAAGATCATTTTAAGACATTAGCGGATTGCTTTGTAGTTATCTACTTATAAGCAGCCTGGGTGCTATAGATAAGTCTGGGCAAGAAAAATTCCTAGAACTAAGACTATATCCTATTTTAACGGAGTTATTTTTATAAAAATTGTCATATTTTGATTTTTATTTAATTGTGTACATGCAATATGGGCATGGGGCTGTCAATAGTAGAAACATCATTTAATTGGTTAAAATATGCAGCAAAATGTGAGTTATCGGTAGCAGTCGATATAAGGTACAATTTATACACTACAAAAATGTAAATGCAACCGACAGCATACTTTGCATTTTCAAATTATAATCGGCATCCGTTTAAGAGAGAGGCAGGAAACGGCAAATTCTTTTGTTCTGATTTCAATTTTTTGTAGATATATAATTTAAAAAACTGCGAATGTTTTAATCGAAAGAATTTGGACGGAGATAATTTGCTGAGAGATAAGCTCACTTTAACTTCCTCTAATTATGATTATGTATTTCACGTTTCATTTAACTACCTGTTAAGTCAAATAATCCAATTCTTTCAACATATCACATACTAAAGTGTATTATTCCACACGGTGCGAATTAAAAGCATGAAATATATTTTTCTAAACTTCAAAAGAAGAGACTGCAAAAATACGCTGTTATAAGAAGTGAGTGGAATTATAATTGCTATTATTGACAAGAGAGTTAAAATAGGAGTCTCACAATAACCCAATTAATTCAAAAGCTGAAAATGAATCGTTTGTTAGCAACTCTTCAGTCCTGTGCTAACGAACTTTAATTATTCCTAGAAAGTAATTAGCAAATGAAGGTGTTACTATAATTTGTTGATGCGTATTTATTAACAAATTTCAATTCGTAAAATTCTTACTTTCCTACCAGCGTCTGTTTTTTTCATACTATCTAGTATATTAACATCTACACCTTATCAGACTTACTGTAATACTGTAAATACTAAAGTAGGTTTCCCCGGAATAAATCCCCATTCATACTACAACGATTTTTTAGCATCGAGAATTAAGAATTTAACATGGGGAATTATTTCTGTTCTTGCGCTTAAAACTTTCCGATTTATTGGTAGCATTCTAAGCGTTAAACTGCGGAATTTGGACTAAAAATGACTCTGGATGTGAGTAGTTATTAAATTACTAATTTTTTAAACTTCCTTACGTTAAATAAAAGCAATTACAGGATAAATGAACCACGTTAAACCCAATTATTCGAACCTGAGAGAGAGTTGTCGCTGATGAGAAGCATTGACAGGGGCAGGGCCACGGCCGACGCTTTTGGGCGAATGTTTATTGGCAAGCGACAAGTCCTGTAGTTTCTGCAGGGCCCCCTTGTACGTTTCGACGAGACGCTGGAACTCGAGTTTGAGGGCCTCGTGAAGGGGCATTAAGGACTCATCCGTCGTCCCGACCAGACCGTGTTGCCCCATACCTTCCACCGTTTTATTTATAGATCGGAGACGATCTCCTAATTTCTTCACAAGGCCTGGCTCTGCTACCACGATCACTCCCAGGATCTTCTTACAACCTTCGATGAAACCTCCACCCACGCTTCTTCTCCCATCCTAAATCACAAAATCAATAGGGAGAATTAGCAGATCGAAAAATATTTTTGCGTAAAATGGACGGTTAACGAATGTTGGCTTAATTATGAATTATTGAGCTGAAATGCGCTATGTTGATTTTTCCTAAAGATTTAAACATATTTTGATTTTATGACTTTTACACCATAGAATTGTTACAACTGAAAAATTCCGTAATTTTCAATTATTTCACGAAAAATGTATTCCAGAATAAGCTTTAGCCGACCCTGATAGTGAAATAGGGGATTTTATTATGAATTATCAGTATCACGGTTGAATAATTAGTTAAATATGATCATATTTAACTATACCGCAAAGGATAGAGTGAAATCCCTCTTGTCAATAAAAAAAAGTCCATGTGCTCTTTGACTCGCTGGGAAAAATTCGCTTCGTGCTCTATAGCTTGGCCCGTCTTAAAGCAATGGACTACATATTATTATATTCTGCAATGCGTATAGGAAATGAGGTTTATCCGGTGAGTCAAAGATAACAGGGACTCTAACCAATGATGGTTTGCTGTAGTACTATTTTCCTGGATGTATTTCTAGTCTTGATGATACTTTGAGTGAATTATGAGGTATTGAGTAGAAATGTGCGATCTATTTTTTCTTAGGATTTAAATAGATGCCGTGACGAGTTTGAATGTCCTTTGGAATAAAATCCCTTAAAATTGTTGAAATAAAAAATTCTGTGATTTCTTAACATTTCACGACCGACGCATTAGAAAATGAAAATTGGCAAGTTCTAAACAACCCCGACAGTGAAATCGGTGACTTTAATATGCTGAGATTAATTATCAGTATTATCACTATCGATTCCAGCCAGAGAGTAACTGGTTTAAATAATTAGAGCAATCATATCAAATAACTATACTGCAAAAAGAATGGAAAGGATCGGCATTGTCCACATGCTAATTTAATTTCTAAATTCAATTTCTGCTGCAGATTCCCATTATAATTAAATACTGTAGTCAATTTTAAGCCTCGATTAATTGATAATTTGTTTTGATTTTGAGATGATTCCTCTGCAACAATAAATTGAGAAATAGATTTCGAAAAATTAAAAGGTTCAGGAATTTCCTAATCTCTAGTCGATTATTGAGGTGTTTCAGCAACCGCATAATGGACTTAATTAACTAATTTCGCCAATTATGTCCTTCATATACTTTTGTGGATTTGCTTGTAATTTGTAACATTGATGCAATGAAGTATTCCCTTCATTGTTCCACCTCCTCGGACGAGAAGGTTGGGAAGATTGGAGCTTCTATCTTAATTCAGAGTGTTTAATGAGATAACTTTAATTTTTACGATGGGAACGGCTTTAAAGACGCGAAATAATGAGAAATAGGCTCATAATTAACAACACAAGTGCAATTCTCGATGACTTTACCAGCTCAATCAGGCCAATGTCAAAAGTTATCATCAGAAATTGATTAGATGAAGAATTCGTGGTTTCCCAATGTAAGGGAGCTTTTCCTAACAATATCCATAAATTTCAGTGACTTGTCCTTGTACTTCATTAATTAATTTGTAGTTTTAGTACATTTTTTAAAATGAAGGTATAGTGGACATTTTAGTTGCTTATTGCTCCTTCTTGTTTTTGTAAATATGATGTAACGACAATTCCTTTATGATTATGGATTAGGTGGAATGAAGTTAACACAATACAGATTCGAGTTCAGTTTTTATGTAAGATGATCTTACATATCTTTAATTAGTCAAAGAAATATCTCCGAAGAGATTATAAATAGAAATCATGTGCATTGGATTAGTAATAAGGTTTATAGGAACCTCTCGATCAACAAGTCCCTTGGATCGAGGAAAGCCGTCGCAGCTTTCACGGTTATTTAGTTACAGCATTCATCAATTAAGTGTTGTGGCAAGTCTCATGCTCTACAACGTGATGCTAAGGTTAAAGTAAGATTAACAATGATCAGGAGAGCCAAACTTTGGCTTCCTTATATACTAGCCCTTCATTAAGTACGCAGCCAGGAAATAGACACTTGACCTGCATTAGTTGCTGGATTTCCAGTCTCAGGAAATCCAGACGTCTTTTTATAATTATACAAATTAGGATTAATAATATTTGAATGTTGAAGTTGACGAACGAAGATGACGAATGTTGTGAGGGGCATTGCACACTGTCACAGGTGCAATGCAAATGAGAATTAAGGGAATGCAGTCACTGCAAGCCCTTATACCCCCGGCCTGAACCGGAAGCTCGACCTACACGCTTGGAGCGTCGAGTCTTACGCTTCGGTTTGATGAATGGGTCCTGCTTTCGGTCACACTGAAATGCAAAATGTCCGGAAATTCCGCATTTGTGACAAAACCCTGGATTGACCTTGACGATTTCCGAGTAGTCGTTTTCCACAGTAATGATGACTTTTGGGCTCCGATACCGCGTCGACTCAGCAGCGGTCCAAAACTCATCTTCCTTCGGGATGAAATCATTAATGACTTCCCCAAAACAAAATAATTGATCTAAGGTTGTTGGCTTTGGTTCTGGAAGATACTTTACTACTCTAGGATGTAGTCCAATAAGAACTCGGTTGAATAGGGCCTGATCCGGGATATCTTGTTGTCCTGTTGTCTCTATCATAGATGAATGGACCCTCCACGCAAAGGCTTGCACATGTTCTCCTGGCAGTTGTTCAAACGTACGCTTTGAACTTGTGAGATAATCATCCCACATTCTGAAGATTATATTATTTACAAATACGTTATTATAATACTATTTTTTACAAAGAATGCAAGAGGATCGTTAAACGAACAAATAATATCCCAATAATTTTTATAAATTGATAAGTTAAAGATATTACCTCTGATCCTTTTCAAACGACATGATTGGGTGCAAAACTGCACTTTAAATTATATGATCTATTTTGAAAAACACTTTAAACTCAGTTTACAAAAATAGTTTTAATTTCGGTTTCTTAAATTGTATGACGAAACAATATTCTTTGTGACTCTGTGAGAGTTTGAACTGGACTGAGCTTCAAGTGAACCCTGAAAATTTTGCTCATCCATATTTGCATGAAATCCATCTGCATCAGAAGGCCTATCATGGTATAATTTTAGATTCTTCACATTATGAATTTTGAAGTCGGACTCTGGGATTTCTAACTCGTAACTTACGGGAGATAAGACTCTTACTATTTTATGTGGTCCCATCCACCGATATGCAAATTTCTTCATGAAACTCTTAGATTTATCAGACAAAAAGTGAGACTTTAATAATACGAGGTCTCCTACTTTAAATACTACATCTTTGTGCCTACTATTGTAATGCTTAGCTTGACTTGCCTGTGCTTTCTGAATTGCAGTCTTTGCCTTCTCATATGCACTCTGTAATCTCTGCGTTAGTTGAGTTGAATACTCAATTCGAGATTCAAAATCATGCATTTCGTGTTGCAAATTCCTATCAAAAGGCAAGTTAATTTCTCTACCAAGATTTAGATATGCGGGACTGAAACCTGTCGTGTCACTTACGGCCGTTCGTAACGCTAAAGCTGTGGTCGGTAAAAACTCATCCCATTTGGTATGCTTCTCTGCTATATATGACCCTAAAATAGCTCGAATGTTTCGATTAACTCGTTCTGCTATATTTGACTGTGGACTATATGTAGAAGTAAATTTATGTTTCACATTCCATGTCTTGCACAATTTTTCTAAGTTCTTACTTCTAAAGTTAGTGGCATTATCAGTAAGGATATATTTTGGGGATCCCCATCTACAAAAAATTTCTGATTCTAACACTTTTACCAATCTTTCTGCTTTCATATCCGGCAATGCAAACAATTCCACCCATTTTGTAAAGTGATCTACAACCACTAATAATTGTGTATTTTTGCGTTGTGTATTTGGCAAGGGACCTACAAAATCAATCGCTAAAGTATCCCAAGGACCCTGTGCAATTTGAGATTGTAAATTGCCATGTGGTTTGGTATTTGGATTTTTTACCTGTTGACAAGTGTGACATGATTTTATGTAACTGTAAATATCATCATGCATTCCTAACCAAAATACTCTCCTTAATAAACGTTGCATAGTTTTTCGATAACCTAAATGACCTGCTTGGGGTGAATCATGGAAATAATTTAGAATTTCTGCTCTTAATGACTTTGGAATATATGGAATATGTCCACCAACAGAGTTTATTTTATATAAGATGTTATTTTTAATGATGTAACTTGGGGGTAAATCAGTTTTCAGAGCTTGAATTTCTAAATCATTATTTTGGGTACTCGCTAAAGAATCAAGTGTAATATTTGACGTTAAGGACATTAGGATTGAGGATTTAGAATTCGGGAAGCAACTAAAAGGATTCATGACAATCTTATCTTCTTCCGGTTCTGCTGGACTGGTTTGATACCTCGAAAGACAATCAGCGATAATATTGGTTCTGCCTGGAATATGTTTGATAATTGGCTGAAAATCCTGAATCTTAAGTGCCCATCTCATGAATTTTGAATTCACGTCCTTCATGCTATGCAACCATACAAGTGCCCGATTATCTGTCTCTAAATCAAATTCGATTCCATCTAAATACTGCTCGAACTTCTTTAAAGACCATACTATTCCCAAACATTCTTTTTCACACGGATGATAAGACTTTTCAACTGATGATAAAGCCCGTGAAGCAAATGCAATTGGTCTTTCATGACCATCTAAGGTTTTCTGAGCTAAGACACATCCTAACGCTAGATCTGATGCATCTGTTCTTAATATGAACCTTTTCGTAAAATCTGGAAAAGCTAATGTGACTGTATTTATGATTAGATCTTTTAATTTGTTTACAACTGACTGATGCTCTTCTGTCCATTTAAATCTAACATCCTTCTTCATTAATCTATTTAGAGGTTCTGTAAGTTCTGCGAAATTCTGAATATAATGCCGATACCATCCACAAAAACCCAAGAATTTTTTGACATCTTTTGATGTGCGTGGCGTGGGATAATTGAGGACTGCTGATGTTTTCTCCGGATCAGTGATTACTCCTTCTGGAGTTATTACGAATCCCAAATATTTGACGGTTGTCTTTCCAAATTCGCATTTTTTCTGATTCACAGTAAGACCTGCCTTTTTTAATTTAGCTAGAACGATTTTTATATGCTGCATATGCTCCTCCCATGTTTTTGAATAAATTATAATGTCGTCAATATATGAATCTGCAAAATCTCCTCTGGTTTCCCCTAAGACTGTATTAATCATTCTTTGGAACACTGCCTGAGCTGTTTTTAAGCCAAAAGGCATTCGGAGAAACTCATATTTTCCTGCATCACAAATAAAGGAAGTATATTTAACTGAGTCTTTATGCATACCGATTTGCCAATATCCTTTCTTTAAATCTATCTTAGAGATGAACGTAGCCTCACCTAGCCTATGTAACATTGTCTCCATTCTTGGAATGGCAAAAGGGTCTGCCTTGCTTTTCATATTTAATCTACGAAAATCTAAAGTAAATCGAAATTTATTATCTGGCTCCTTAACCATATTGACAGGTGAAGCCCATTCAGAAGTAGAAGGCCTTATAATACCTAATTCTAGCATCTCTTTAACTTGCTCATTTATTAATTGTCTTTTAAAATGTGAAGTAGGGTACGGTTTCTGAGCTACCGGTTTTGAATCATCAACATTAAGTTTACATTCTACTATATTTGTGCATCCTATCGTATCATTTAAAACCTCTGGAAACTGGGATAATAGACCTTGCAAACATTCGTATTGTACACTTGATAGACCCTGCAATGCACATAAAACTTCTTTATTAGCAAAATGCAACTGCTTTTGTGGTTTCTCTTTAAACCAAAATGTGCCTGCATCTAAATCTGGGATAAGTTTTGAATATCTTATGAAGTCTGAGCCTAATATAATCCTGAATGGAATTTCTTTCAAGATACAAAATTTAAATTGGAAAGACTGTTGTGCTATTTTGAATGAAATCTTACAAGTTCCTAACGGTTGAATTTGATTTGAATCTCCTATTACGACTGGGGGCAACAGCTCCTTCTCAATATTTGCATTTAAAGCTAAGGCCGTGTTGTAATGCATAAATGAATTGGATGCACCTGTATCTAATAATGCATGGATTTTGTGATGGTTAATAATTACATTAACTTGTGGGGTGTATTTTTTCGATAAAGAGGCTGACAGCAACATAGACCCCGTGTTACGTTGCTCCGAGATTAGTTTTTTGAGCTGGTTGATTGTTGCTGATTGTTTGTGTTTCTTGGATGTTCGTCATCCCACTTCTTCCTTCGACAATCTTGAATAAGATGCCCGTTCATGTTACAGTAGGTACATTTTATGTCGAAATATGATTTCCTGTTTCTATCATTTTTCTGTGTATTTGTTGTTGGAGGAGGTGCCGGTTGCACTTCAGTTTTAACATCATTATTTTGAGAATGGGTAGAAGATGATGATTGGTGACTATCTGCATTTCTCGAGTTCCAATAACCTGACCTATACTGTGGTCGTTCATAATCTCCTTTAATAAACGGATCTGACTGTCTGGCTCTAAAGAGTGATTTGCGTTCCATTCTCCTAATCCTATTTAAATCTGCAATTACTTCCCTACCTCTAGCAATTAGCTCACCTACAACAACGCAATTTAGTGGTCGTAAACACACTGCAATTTCAGGTAGACAAGAACTTACAATTCTATCTGTAACTTCAGACCCATTTATGTCATGTTCAATGCGGTTCATCAGTTCATTAATATCCCATGCAAAGCTCTCAAACGGTTCATCGTACCTCTGCTTCCTTCTAAAAAGTTCTACCAACAAGCTGTCTTTGGAATGACTTGACTCTTCATAAAACTTGAATTCTCTGGTAAATCTTTCCCAACTTTCCATATTCCTCTTTTTGGCCTGCCTCCACCACCTTGCCGTATCTGATTCTGGCATTAGCATTTTGCTGACTAATAATAACCAATTTTCTTCAGGGATACGCTTGATTTTGAAGTACTCCTCAACTTCCTCCAAAAAATTATCCGGTGACATGATTTTAGGATTGTAAGTAGGAATCGGGATTGATAGCGAGGAATCTAAGGAACGTCTAGTTGGAATAGGGGAGTCTATAAGTGATTCCATCGATTTCTGTGTATTTTCTGTCTTTTCTGGTAGCTTTTTCTTACTCTGTGACTTTTTGACATGATCAAGCCCTTCTCTAACTGTTTTCATCTCATTTTGTAATGACTCAATGTTCTGTTTTAATTGAGGAATTAATGCTTTTAAATCCTGTTTTACTTCTTTATCTGTTACCCTAGCTCCTGCGCTAGTCTTGACTACTTCGTCTGTACCCGACATTTTGGCTTAGTTTGTATTTGTTTTGACTTGTTATTTATGATCTATGCGGCTTCTTACCTGCTTCTTATCTGCTTACCAGTTTTGTTTTCTATGCATATATGACTATTTAAGTTACCTACGTCTTCGTCTTTCTCTGAACTTTCCTCAAGCTTTTAATCTATTAATTTCACCATGACTGATTCATTTTCTGATTTGATAAACAAGTTTTTGATTTTAAAGTATTTTCTGAGCAAAATTTTCTTTAGGTTTTTGAACCGAACTGGAATCTGTTTTTCAGAGAGTGGATTCTAAATTGCCTTCTTTAAACAAGAAAAAACCACGTTTGGGCGCCATTATGTAACGACAATTCCTTTATGATTATGGATTAGGTGGAATGAAGTTAACACAATACAGATTCGAGTTCAGTTTTTATGTAAGATGATCTTACATATCTTTAATTAGTCAAAGAAATATCTCCGAAGAGATTATAAATAGAAATCATGTGCATTGGATTAGTAATAAGGTTTATAGGAACCTCTCGATCAACAAGTCCCTTGGATCGAGGAAAGCCGTCGCAGCTTTCACGGTTATTTAGTTACAGCATTCATCAATTAAGTGTTGTGGCAAGTCTCATGCTCTACAACGTGATGCTAAGGTTAAAGTAAGATTAACAATGATCAGGAGAGCCAAACTTTGGCTTCCTTATATACTAGCCCTTCATTAAGTACGCAGCCAGGAAATAGACACTTGACCTGCATTAGTTGCTGGATTTCCAGTCTCAGGAAATCCAGACGTCTTTTTATAATTATACAAATTAGGATTAATAATATTTGAATGTTGAAGTTGACGAACGAAGATGACGAATGTTGTGAGGGGCATTGCACACTGTCACAGGTGCAATGCAAATGAGAATTAAGGGAATGCAGTCACTGCAAGCCCTTATAATGAAAAAAAGGTATAAAACTTACAGTTTGATGAAGATCTTCTCTGGAGAAGAATTTGATCATGTGCATCAGGACACTCTGCGGTTTTAGAAACTGAAGATCCACATTCTCCCCTTCCGCGCTAAATATCTATAAAGAAGAAATTAGACAATTACCATCTGTATTTTTTAGTAAATATAGCAATTAAATAATAATTTAAAAATTATAGCAGAATGTTATGGTAAAAACTCGGTATTTAGAAACAAGGATACTGAAATCAAGAAATATTTAATGCAAGGAAAAAGTTTGTCGTCAGTCGTCAGAGGCTTTGGTGTCGTAACACTTTTGTTGTCGACACCTTTGTCAGTGACACCTCTGTCGCTGACACTTTTTCTATTCCCCTCCTATACCTACACCCTAAACCTGTCCTCTCCCGTATTACAAAAGGACTACGCTTTTGGTATTTAACTCCCTACATGGGGACTTATTTCGGTGTATTTAGAGCAAATGCTTACCTTAGCATAAATCTCCTGAATAATCGGCAGGGAATGTGGCATCGCCTCAACGAAAACGTCCATCGGCAACTCCTTCAAAATTATTCGAAATGTTCCGACGCTGAGTTTATTGAGCAGCCGCGCCCCTTCTCCATACTGACCTTCCTCGTACAGGCCCAAAACCTGCAATTGATCACAAACTTATATAACTGATCGATGGGGTTTCGATGAGATTTACAAAAACTCATCGAATTCCATCAAATCCCCCTAACCTTCTTGAGGGCGATTCGAGGGCTGACGTCGGCGATGGTCATACTGGAGACCCTGGACAAGGACTCCATCGGCAACGAAGGCAACTGACCGTACTTCCCTTGAAGTGACGGATTATGTTGCGGATTTAGTGAATAAGAAAACAAATCTCCGGCCAGAGAACGAGGGGCCCATCTCGACTCTGTCCATTTCATACGTTGTACTCCGAATCGCTGACTTCGTTCGGGTTTAAATCTGAAATTTATTTAAAACAAATTAGTTAAAACACATTTTTTAAACATTTAATTAAGTTGAAAATTTAAAATACAATTTATTGTTTAAAGGTAAATTCAAAGTGCATAGTTCTTTGTATTAAACGCTGCATACTCTTCAATGAGTTGACGAAGCGTCCCAAGACTGTCCTTGATGCTCTTCAGACTCACCAAGCTCTCCGTTTTAATTAAACTTGGCATTTTTATGACCCTGCTCCTAAATATCTAATTAACTTTTGTCAATTGTTTGCAATTAACAATGAAATGATTTGATTCTAACAACATCCTCCACACTCTTTGAATCTTGAAGTCTGGAATGAAACTGGAGAAGGCAACAATGGAATAGTTCATTTTATAATTGAATTCTCCAGGTTACTTCATTTGATTAGGGTGGATTTTTAAGGCGGACCATAAATAATACCCGATCCCGATTATCGTTTTTTAAATTTTGACCCTAAATATCGTCTGCCACCTTAACATAAGTCTTATTCATTAAAAATGTGAATGTTAAAGAGGGTGGAAGTGAAAGGTCAAAGATGTCATATATGTGTTGTTTTTGAACAGGCCATAATGACTGGGTTTGGTCTTTACTTTGGAGAGTGGGAACTTGGTCTCAGGTTTCCAACACAATTACTAAATCTTAACTTCCCATGATCCAGACTCGGAAGGGTTACCGCATTTACTTAAATAAGTCCCCCTGGGCAGTTGTTTTTTACGGTTCAAAACAATGCGTTCTTTAAGATTGATAAGATATAAGAGGGAGTTATTTCTATCTAAAAAAATGCAGGTTGTTTAAAAGGTGTAAGGAAAAAGGGGACTGAAAATTAACATTTCTAAACAAAAAAACGAGTCGTGCTTAGCAATTGATTAGAGAATTCATAATTCATGGAAATACAGAAAACCTCCAGATATTTTGAAAATAATCATATTTAACACTTCCATAGCTTCGTTATTCGATCCAGGAGTTTAGAATTTGTGATTTAATTTGAATTGGGATCGGAAGGATGAATAATTAGTGAATATTAGTCGTTCCACACGAGCGGAATCTGTGAATTACTAACATTATTTTTCCAATGAGAAGGATATTCGAAAATTGTTTAAACTGATAGTCAAGGAACTTTAATTTTTTTGTGGAAATCAAGAATTGTGGATTTCTAATGTAATGTGAAAATGCGACCTAACAATTACTATTACTTCTTAACTCTGTTTATTCTTAAACTTAATTAAATTAAATATTCTGGATTTGTTGGAATAGGTATGAACAATTCAGAATTTGGTGGATTCTGTTTGGATTTAGTAAATTGGGCGAAAAAGTACAAACAGCTCTTTAATTTCTGTACGATTTTTAGGGTGACTCAATTGTAATTTAATGATCATGAATTAAGCGACCCACCCTGTCACCAGTGGCATTTTTGCCATTTTGAATCACATTTAATCTGGACCCTGCCAGTTAAATGCACAGTTAACTACTAACATTATATATTCTGAAGACTCAAATAGAAATTAGAATTGAAGATTTGCATCCATCTGTCAGAATCTCATACTATCCTCAATTCCTGTAAACCGTTGATTAAAATTCTAATCGGTAGATTGTGGACTCAATAAATCTCTTCTCATATAAACGGAATGCACATATATTTACTTAAAAAATTACTTGGAATGTTGCAATAAAAGCGGTTTGTGGGAATATAAATATTGGAAATGAGTTACAAACAGTGTAGGAAAATCATTCAATTTTGAATAGAATTTAGGAGTTATAAAAATAAGAATGATCGGAACAATGTTCCTCTTGCAATATTAGATAAGTCAGACATTTTTTAACAAAAAAATGTTCAAAGTAAATCTAACTTGCGACATAGTCTCGTTAAAGAGGAACTCCTTAACTTCCCGTTCCGTTACTATTTCCCAGACCTTCTTCCTCTTCACAAGCATTTTTAAACATTCATTTCATTGCATTACGAAATGCTTTTACATTTTTATTTATTTACATCAACTTTTTCAGAATGTCCCTTAACAGTTGGCAGTAGCGTATTAAAGTTTACAGAGCTGACTCTAACTCAAATAATAAAAATTGGATTTCGCAATCTGACAGGTGCGTACAATAATATAGGAAACGAAACAAATCGTTAGTCAGTAATTTTTTGCAGTTACGTATAGATTTTTATGTGAAACGGGAGCAGGAGTCGAACCCAGAGTGGTCATTTTCAGTTTCTAAATCCTATGGTTGGGGCACTTTGAAACGGTCTCGGAATGAGCTTAAAACCCCTAAAAGTTAATATCCTGCAAATTGCTCAGCTTTAATAGACCTTAACATATTAAACTTATCCTTGTGGTTAGGAAATTTTACTTTCTTCCGTAAATTAGTGTGATTTAGGACGTAGTTAAGTTTCAACTCATCAGCTACTCTTCAATCTCATTTTTAAATTAGAATTTAAGACTAGAAACGTCGGAAAGAGAGATCCACCAATTTACTCTAAAGCTCATTAGATATTTATCCCATTTCCTTTAACAAAACTGCATGGAGTTTAAAACAAACTCTACTCCTCTCGTTTAAAATTTAAAGGAGCTTTTTCAAAGTTTCCGAAAAAAATTAAAAACCTGTACAATTTTTTGTTCACAATTGACAAGTTCTGTGGCAAATCTGTGTTATATTTCGCATCTTTGACGGTGTCCTACAGTAGGACAAAAACAACTGCTCATTTACGATCCATCCGACGTAATTCAGAGTCCTAACATCTATACAAATTCGAATAGGCTTAACTAACTAACTGCTCTTCTTTCGCGAGAATCAAGTACAATTAAAAAGAGATGTATAATTAAAATCGTAAATAGATCACGATCCAACCACAGAGTGTCTGGGCTAATTATTGCAGCCGAACCCTTCTTTTCTAAATTGTAAGGTTGTAAATCTCGAGCAAAAAAAAACTAAATATCCACCGCCTATTGAAAAATAAATGTATGAATTTAAAATCCTACCTCGCATTTAATTTTATTATGAGGAAAGGACAATGACACTCCGTAAATGCTCTTATTCAAACCAAACTTTTATGACTTCTATAAACATTTATAAATTTAAATGCTTTCAAGGCATCTTCTGTATAGGACGGAAAAGTAATTAGAATTGACTTGTCTTTAATCATCAATCGTAAAGGAATAAACGAATTATATATATCAAGTATATGAACTTAAATATACTGCATTTTTAATCATCATGGCATTTAAACCAGACTCTACAGATTCCAAATGGTACAGAGGTGCTTAATTTTTTCCATGGACATTTATGTGTCTGCATTGGAATATAAAAAATATATGCTTTATACTGTCAAACTAATTTGAGTACCCCCGAAAACATAAGAAAAATTAGCAATATCGCCATTACTTTGATTACAGATTCGGTTTAATTCATTTCCAATACTACAGATAAGAGTCTACCCACGTTGTAGCAGTAGTAGCAGAATAAGTTTGCCTATCCAGCATTAGGGTCGTTTAAACGATTTAATAATTAATGATTAATTTTTAATGGTGGATTATCTATCTTTTATGAGTTCATTCATATCTCCAACTTGTTCTTTATGTATTTTATTATTTTTACTGTGCAGTATCGGTATCTAATTCGACTGAAGAGGACGGCTGTACAAGGGTTAATTTTTGCATCAAATTCATTCTGCGAAATGGCATTGCAAAGCCTACTTGATTTATGAGCTAATCAACCCAAGGAGTTTGATAATTAATCCTAAGGATTTTCACAGACGAAGCCGCTTATTATGTGACCATAATCAACCATTCATAATGTACATTAATTTAAACCTGGCCAACTTTATTAGTTAATATAAGATGAGGCGGTGCTTCATTAAAATATTATATAGTCTTATGAGCGATTTTAAATAATTTAGACTTAATTAACTGGCTTCTTAGTTTATGAACGAGCCCATTACAGAAGGGTTTAGACTCTAATTTCCGCTTCCAACAAGAGAGTAAGTAAGTCTTACATAAAATCCTCAGGTTTGATGTGAACGTGTGTATATTATTATGCATATTTTATTGTTGTTATTCCGACTCCTTTTATTACTTTCCTCAGTTCCAAATCAGTGGTTTTAAAACTGGGAATGCTTTTAATTGTGTGATTTTCGTAACTGGAAAATGGAAGTTAACCTTCTTGAGGAGAAGGATAATGATCCGACGACATGATCCAACAGTCACATTTAATATCATGACTAAATGACTATCCAACAGTCATATATTACATCGCGTTTTTCCTCTTCCTTAATTATTCCTTGGATAAACTTAAGCACGGTTGGATAACTCTTAATTGGCCCCACTGTCTGTTAAGATGAACAATTAAGAATCGACAAAGGGTTGAAGTTGAAAGACTTGGTACAGAGGATCAGATTTAGTCGTTGGACTATTCTATTTTCTGACATGAAGAACGTATAATAGTTTTGGACGAAATGGATCCCCTGGGGATTATTTCAAACCCTCCAACGGGGGGGATCTATTTCGGGGTGGGACTCTATTTCGAGAGATATATCGCTTAAGCTTAAAATACCACATGATTTCTTTGTTATCAAATATTTATACGGCTTTCATTACGTTCTGTGAATCTTCAATTCCAAATCTAGTTACATTAAAATCTATTCAATAATTATCATGGTTTGTATAGTATATAGTGGTTTATAATAGCCATAACTCGATATATCCGATTAAAAATGTACATCAATCTGGAAGTTTGCTTGATTTTATGATTAGAAATGATGAAAAGTACATACAGTATTTTGCTTTTTTATCTATTTAAAGTTTCTACGCTAGTTGACTCGCCGGGTAAAACTAATTTCGCCGATCTATATGTACAGCATGATAATATTTAGTCCATTGCATTGCTTCAACATGGGACTCGATATAGAGGACAAATCCAGTTTTACCCGGAGAGTCAACGAACATAAGTACTTCTAATGAACTAATTTTGTTGTATTTGTTCATGTGTTCATAAAATATTGATTATTCATACCTGTCATGGCTATCCAAAAGTGAAGAAGCCTTAAAATCGAAGGGGGTGAGTCCTCCAGCAGACCAAGTAGAAGGGACAGGGCCCCCACTGCCATTTTCCACACCCCCTGGCCCACTACCCCCCATCGGGGGCATCCCATTCTTCCCCACTCTCTTCTTCTGAGACAAGGGGTTAATTACGGTTTTCGGGGGGAGGGGCGGCGCCCCTTCTGGGACTGGGCACACCCCCTGGTTCTTACTCCGAACTATACAGGGCGGGGGTGGATAATTTATCTCGTACCCCGGGGCATGAGTTGACGAAGAGTAGCACCGGTCCAGCCGATTCGTCAACATTGCTCCCAATTCAAAAACTATTTATTACCAAAATTAGAATTAAACAAGTCACTTGTTCATTTCAAGTCGAGGCTGGAGACGTCGTGCATTTTTCCGATTACGATGATACAAAATTTCTAAATTGGCCTGCACTCGGCACTCTTCCACAATTTTTGGCTGGTTTCACAAAAAATCTACAAGACGTTAAATCCAATATGCCACAAATGTATCGATCAGCTTACTTAATGCTTAAAAACGCTCAAAATTGTCATAAACCTCAGCAAATGAAGCCGTAAAGAGGATAAAATTCCGTAGTTCTTTTCGACAAGAGAACTGAGAGTGAACTGAAGAGGCTCTACCTTCGGAAGACAGGTATTTCAATTAACAAGTCACTTCTTTTTCAACACAAAAGTAAGTTTAATTCAACTGCCCCTGGGCATTTATTTACACCCTAGTCTCCTCTATAGATACGAGGCCTGCATTTGGTTCATCAGAATATTGAGACTATAAGGACAGTTTAAAGGGAGTGAGTAATGGGCTCTTAAATTGTAAATAAAAATGAAATGTTATTCCATAATAATTCCGTAATAGTGTCGGTTCTGTTGAGAAGAAGAATGCTAAATTTCACACCTTCCTCCTCTTGTTCCTTTGAAATGACCGGAGATGGATTCCTGTCTCAAACTATAAGCACGACAAGGACTAGAGGAACATTTACGGAAGAGTTTAGGTATTCTATCCTTGTTATTATTATTAGATCAAAACATTTGACAAAAACGACAAGGGAAATATTGTCGAAACTGTCAAAAGAGCTGGTACAAAGAGGCTATAAATATCCATTTCTGTTCAAACTCATTTTTCCTTTCCTTTGCTTCCTTAAGTTGAATTTATAACTGTCCTACAAAATCCTCTGATTCGGAACAGGTTGTTACATTTGAAACACTTTAGTATATTTCCTTAAACTCAAAAGAAATCAGCATTTTTGGAAACTATGCATAGCTTAATATCCGAAGAATATTGCCGGTCTGCATTGGTATGATGGAACTTTTAAAATTCGTTTTAGTTTAAAAAATAAAATCTCCCTATTATAATAACCTACAAGGAACAACTTAGGACTACGTTTATATTTTATTCAAAAAGGCGATACATAATTTTATGTCCAGTCTACTTAAAGACAGGGGTACTTCATGGATTAAATCACAGCCTCCAATATCTGGCTCCAGTTTAACCTTACAATTAGAGTTGTTTGAAGTAGCTGAAACATGAGGAAGCGAATGATTCTCGTATTTTGCTACTGCCTTAAATACTAATAAATCCAATAAAAGTGTTGACACATTACGGAATTTTAATTATCAGTATTGATTTTTGAAAAAGTAAAATATAAAATATAAGCAATGAGGGGGTGGGGTCGGGCAGTCGAAAATCTTGATCGGTTCCGGGATTAAAACAATTTTAACATCGAAGTTCCTTAATAATTATAATTAATAATTAAGGAACTTCGATAATTAAATATAACTAATTAAATTGAGACGCTCAATAATTAGTATTAAGCGTCTGAATTTGTACAAACAAGTCAATGGAGAGTTTTAAAATACTAGCAACAAAGAATCTCGGAAATATATAGCATTCGACATCCGGACATAAATTCGGAAAATAGTGCAATAGTGATTTCGAATTCCGATTTAGTCTAATCTGACTAATCACTGGGAATCTGTTTCCATTGTCAGTTAAAATATTAAATATTTTCACAATAATTATAGTTAGAAATGGGGTCATTTTAAAGCTGATTGTATATTGATTCAAGGATGAGAAGTTTAGTATCGTCTTCGTTGATTAAATACTGATAGTCGATAGTCGATTCCTGTTCGAAAGATAAATAATAAGGTTTGATTTGATTTGATTTAGACTTTATTTAAGTGTCAATTAGATTCAAAATTTTACATTCTAAAAATATTCCTTCGAACCGGATAGGTTCCTGAACAATCCCTCCTAATGTCCTAATCCATATATCCAACCACATCTTATTTACTTTCAACTCTTCAACTCATGATTTAATTTCTCAGATTTTGTCTTAATTTAATATCCCTATAATATGCTCGTTTAAATATAAGAATTGACTTTCTTTTATTGTCAGTTCTCTATTGTAAGGAGGATGAAGTATTATAATTAAAAGTTAATTGTGATGGAAGGGATGACTAATTTAATTCCTTTCTCTCAAAAATTTAAGGAATATTTTACGAAGATTGATTGACATCTTTCTCCACTCACTCACGCTTATTATTCCGAACTCAAACCTGAGGAGATAATTATGATAAACCGCATGGATATTTAGGTTACACACACACATTCACATATTATAATATTAATATATCAGTTTTTATTATTATAACTATATTCAAGATTACAATATGGTTAGAAATTTATTTAAACTTGTCTCGTAAGTAGAAGATTACAGTGCCGACATGTGGTCTTGTATCTTGTCCGTCAAGAGTTCCTTCGTTCATGTGCCCATTTAATTATATTTATTACTGATAGTGATATAAATCTACGCTCACAATAACTGCCCCCGGAATAAGTGCCCATTTGCCTTGACTTTCTTTTTACCTTGGACGAAGATAAGGGCGACGGTGCAACGACAAAAGTGCCAGGACAACGGTGTCAGCGACAAAAGAGTCAGACGACAACGGTGTCAGTTTTTCAGTGATCAGTAAATATGCTTTCCTTATTCATCCTGGACATTTGAACGTCTAGGAGCGTCAGCATTTTGAAGCACCCAATGTTTAAAAATTCACGATTCGGAACGTGAACACTGTCTGCAATTAAAAACTTTTCAAGCTGTACATACATACACAAGCTTCGAAACCAAGACATGCATACATACATACCATTGCGTTGCATGGGAATGCATAAATGACAGAAACTAAAATTTAAATAAAAGATAATTAAGCCGTCAAATGTCTACCTTCCCGAAATGTTACAAGAGTTAAGGTCACTTCACCTAAACTTTGACCAAAAGCAAAGCCGAGGTTTGTGTCACAATGAACTGGGCAACGATTAAAGGGGTAAGCCGCTCCATGAAATTGACCGACCCGAACTTGACCTTGATCGGAGTGCAAGAAACTGCAAACTTCTTGAACAGCGTGTCTCTCCTATTCTGACCTTTACCTTCATGAAGCCAAACCTGTTTCAAATTTAGGGATGTGACATGAAGTCTCCCAGCAAATGTGAAAATTGTCACGAGGAAAAGAATCGAAGTTAAGGCCCAGGTTATCATTAAAAACGCTCCTACAAATGGCATCTCCCTCCCAAACCTCACCGTTCCGTACGAGAAGACAATGGTGACAAACTGGATCATCGGGATGATTAGGGTGAAGAAGAAGCCCTGGTAAAAGTTATTGAATTCCTGGGACAATATCTGAATTTGTCGGAACAACAAAATCTTCTCTGGTCCTCGTCTCGACCCTCTTTCGAGGTCCTTAAGATATGCGGTTATGGAGAGTATTTTTAGAAATGCTCCGTATATGGCACAGATTGCAGATCCAATCATTGCATGAGACGTTAGGAGGTAGTTCAACGTTGCTAGACCAAAATTTTGAAAGGTTTGGACTGGAACTGAACAATCGAGCAACCAGGATCCCAGGAATGGGGGCAGACATGGCATCCACAATTGCAAAGCCCATAGAAATATGGAGCAGGCGACGGATGCAAAATTGTCAACGATCAATACTGCTCTTATTATTACTGATTTAGATTCCTTCTTCGTCTTATCTAGAAGTTATAAAAATTTTAAATCTTATTTTACTTTCTTATACGTTTAATTAAGGGTCTACTCTAACGGGGTAGGCCTGATTCGTTTAGCAAAGATTTAAATATTTTTTTAAGTTTCATTAGGATTTTATTTATATACGTACTAAACTGCACGCTGGTGTTTCAATCCAGCGAGGGGAAATGGCTTGATCTATCGCTATACCATTGTATCGCTCCTCTAATCTTAAATTCCTATCTACTTTTGAGTAAAATTCAAAAAAGTCAAAAGACTCCAGTTTCTCTGTCTGTCTCTCTGCACATTTCGAAATTATCCGATTACTAACTTTCGACAATTTGGAAATTTCGAAACCAGTGTGAATTTTCAGGTATACTTACAATGAAATTGTAATGACATTTATAAAAAAAACAATCGTACAAAAAATGTTTAAGATTTTGCCATATGAATCGGGCCGATGTTTCTTCAGCCTATTGATTTTTTTACCTAACGAACGTCCGCGATTGGTTTTGGTATCCAATGATCGATCTCCCAAATGACGATGCTCATAATCCACCATGGCATTGAACAAAGTGATCATGGTCATAGTCGACTTTGATAGAATTAATTGAAATGTGCAGACGAACATTAGGAAATAGACAATTGTGAAACCCAAGGAAATTATTTTTATTCCAGCATCTTTCTTTCCGATTAAAAGTTTGAAACAGCCTAGAGCCAGTATTGGGACGCATGCTAAATACAGGACGGATTTTATGAAGTACCACCTTTGGTACTTCCTATTTTCTATTGGTGTAAGAAACCCTGATTCTGTTATTCGAAATCTGAAGGCGTTAAAGAATATAGCTATTTTTAACTGAACCAGAAATTCGTTGAAGTACAGGGAGATCATCCTAAACCTTTCCCGTCTACCTCGGGCAGAGTTTAAAATCTACCTGGCCTTTTCTAGAACTAGTCAGGAATCATAATAATATATTATATAATAAACCATTCAAATGCATATAGCAAAGTATCGGAGAGCAATCATCGAATTAGCAAATCATATTATATAATATACATATTTATATAAATATATTATATAATATACATATTTATATAAATATATGATATAATATACATATTTATATAAATATATTATATAATATACATGTGTCCCATGTGTTTACTGTCGTTCCCTAACCCTAAACACACAAAATATCGAAAATCTCAAATTGCCCCAGTCATAGAGTAAAATTACATGCGTCATTCGAAAGCCCTTGATCATAGCTTTCGAATGACGTATCACACATATATGTTTGTTTTTTGACCTCTTTGACCCCTCCCCACAGGTCAGGAAGTGACCCCACCCCCAAATCATATACACTATTGAATAGCCCTTGACAATAGCTTTCCATCGATGTATCACACATGGTGGGTTGCTATTTGAAAAAATGTTGACCTTTGACCTTCCCCCCCCCCTGACCTTTAACCTGCAAGGCCCCCAAACGAACTTGACCTCCGCTTGGATGTCCTTTATAGATATCCGAAAGAAAAATTTGAAAAAGTTAAACCGTTCTCGAGTTATCGCGATGACGGACGGACGGACAGACGGACGGACGGACGGACACCATCAACGAAAACATAAAGTATCTCCGATACTTAATAATCAAATAAATCGTTAAGAACGGACGTACGGAAGAGGGATGAAATCGTTTCTGAAAACAATTGAAGAAGTAAATATTTTAAGAATGGAACAAGGTTCAGTGCCATAGGTATCCCTGAACACGTGGAAGTCATTCAGCGTTGAAATCTCAAGACACCCCATGTGGCGCGGGCACACACCCCGGCTTGAGTGGGAGTGGTCCTGTGTGTGTTAGGAATGTTCCCTTGCCGGTGGGAGTCATTTAGCATTGAAATCTCAAGTTGCCTGCCCATGCATGTGGCACAGGCACACCCCCCGGCGTTAGTGGGGTTGGTCCCATGTCTGTTAGGAGTGTTTACTTGCATGTGGGAGTCATTTAGCATTGAAATCTCGAGTAGCCCCATGTGGCACCCGACCCCCGGTGCACGGTGTGAGTGGGGGCGGTCCCGTATGTGTATGAGTATAGGATTTATATATGAGTTAGATAGGTCGTAGAAGACGCATGTGTTAGATACATAGAAGATCTATCTATGCAGTATAGAATAGAGATATAGGAGTTATAGACGTAAAAGATATATGGGTCTTTAGTTTCGAATTTTTTTAGGGCAGGGGGTGGGTGTGGCCGACTCTCTCGAGTTAAAGCACGGAAGGACGGACGGACGGATTTTGGTCTTCATATTAAGGCATTTCATCCCTTAATTATCAGTTCATAAATATGCAATTGTATGGAACTGTTCATCTAGTAATTAAATAACTAACAAGGGACGTAAGGGAAAGACCAAAGCCCGATCATCTTGAAATTTTACCATGATAGCACATTAATGTGAACAATAAAACCATAAAAATTAGCTGTCCTAATTGTGTTTGCTATGTTTAAAAAAATCGCGAAATAAAAAAATCGATGAAATTAACATTTCCAAACGCGTGCCAACTCATCAGTTTTGATCCGATTTTCAAAAACTTTGCATTTTTGTGATGCCAAAGAGTTGTATTTCACGAAAATATAAAAGCCTTAATTTTATTACTTTATTCATTTAAAGATTTTTTATTTTCACTCGCCAAATTTTTTTTTATATAATGTCAGAAAATTTCATAGACATAAATAAAAACTATATAATTCTGTGGAAAATTTATACTTTTACATTTATGTTAAATATCATTCTTTAGCCTCGTAAAAATGCCAAAAATTTTAAAATCGGACCAAAACTGATGATTCGGCAAAAAATGTTAATTTCGTTGATTTTTTTATTTCGATATTTTCTTAAACATAGTAAACACAAATTGGGGCAGCTAATTTTTATGGTTTTATTGTTCACATTAGTGTGTTATAACATGGTAAAAATGTCAAGACGATCGGTATTTGGTCTTTCCCTTACGTCCCTTGTAAGGTACGATCAATTGTAATTAAATATTGATGGCTTTGATACTCGTAAATTAAACGTTGCAAAATAAATTTTAAAAAAGCTCGCCGGGTGTAGAGAAAAACAGACCTGGCAGAATTGACTGAGTGAGTGAGTGCTGGAACTTTCAGTATCGGTTTTATGAATATTGCTATTAGATGTTAACATTATTTTAATTGTGACACCTACTGCTAACTTTTTGAACAAAAGACTACCAAATTAATTTTTTAAATAAAAACATATTGATACGATATACATGTATAACGATATTTTTACTTTGTTTAAACAACAACTGAATGATAATAATAAACCAAAGATTTACATCCGGTATTCTGAGGGGGAAAAGGAGTCACTGGGCGGAAAATGTAGGGACGGAAAACGTCAAATAATCAAATCAACCCAAACCCTACAGATTCTGTTGCGCTAACTAAAAAAACTTCAAGAAATCATTAGAATGAACGGAAGTCTTTGACATTAAATAGGCTCCATACCTATTTTCAATACGCTAACTAATATACAACTATTATATTATTATCCTGTGTTTTGGTAATTAGTCAATTGGCAAAAAATACCCTATCCGTTCTATGCACCAAAATAATAGTCATGATTATCTGTCGTTATTTTGGTTAGGGTATGAAATACTATCCAATTAATTCGCCCTTCAAATCCAAATGTTTTACATCCTTCTTTTCATTCAACAAAATACGAAATTTCAAAAAGCACTAATCGTGGCATAACACCAAGTTAAATTCAAAACCTAATCAAAGCTGAAGCATATATTAAAATATCTAAATAATTTGACATGAATATACAGAGCTTTAATCAAGCTCAATAATTAATGCTCTTTGTTACTGGCCGTAGAAATGCAATCGTTGATAATTTAGTTCTAGACTTTCGGAATTACTAGACTACTAGATTACCAGTGTGCCCAAAATTAAAGAAATCAACATATTTAAGATTTTTTCCCTAAACTAGGAGGGTTATTTATTGGCAACTTTGGTTTAATTAAATCGGCATCATAATAAATACTGAATTCGATATAATATTATACACCCCGCTATTAGATATATATTTAAACTTGAGTATTATTAATCCTCTAATCTAATCGTAAGAAGCTGGCCAATACGAAATGCATGGACATGAAAGAAATTAAAGAACCTTCAGAATGATCATGAATCTTATCTCTTGATTCAAGAACAGTCAGCAGATCCGGACTTGACCTTAACCTTTGCTCATAATAACCCAACCTACAAAAGCATTATTAATGGAGTACAACCCAATAAGCCAACTTTTAAAACTCTTAAACCAACTTGGATTCCAGATTTTCAGAACCAAAAATAATTAAAATCCGAAGAACTGAAATTCGTCAATCCTCTATAGTTAATTTGTTGGGATGAATTACACATCTTCGAAAAAGCCAGGAAATATCCTATCCGCATTTTGTCTTGAAAATGAGGCCAACTTGCCTCAAAAATACCTGGACCTTAAAAGGGAATTGGTTTCAAATCTAAAAATCGAGGAAGGATGGCAAAGACTCTTGGCAGCTTTCGAACAAGAGACGAAATTAATCAAAGAAATCGGATCCAATATAATTCCGCAAGTTCAGTTTTCGGAAATCTTGGAAAACAGGGGCAAATTTCCAACCCGAACGATTCCAGAAATTAAGAAACGAGGTTGTGTTGTGATTCGAAATGTCGTGGATCCTACAATCGCTTTAAAGTACAAGAAAGACATTCAGAATTACATCGCAAGACATCCTGGACAAATTGTTGGATTCCCTGGTAATTTTGATTGGTGACCAAAATTAAAGATTGAGTTTATTTTAAAAAAATACTAGATTAAACACTAACATGATTGTTAAATCGTTTGGATTTTAGAGTATTAAACTTTAATTAGGCACGTTTTTTGAGGTTTAGACAAATATTACACTCATTTGTCATTTAATTCCATTTTTTGACACCTTTACATTTTCTATGCCCTTTAATTCGATTTTTTCAGAGGATAATCCACAAATATGGGAATTGTACTGGTCAAAGGTATATAGCAATCAACCCCTTACAATTCAAAATGAGAGAAATTAATTGAATCAAAAACTAAATGATTATATACACGTTGAACTATAGTCTCAAGTCGCAGCAAGATCACATCCGAATTTTACCTTGGCCACTCAGGCCCTGAACCAACTCTGGCACGCTGCCCCCGGCACTCCCATCGACTTGTCGACGAATTTAACGTACTGCGACCGACTTCGAATTCGACAGGCTCAAGACAAAACCTTTACTCTGAGTGAACACATTGATGGTGGATCCGTTGAACGTCCGTCCATTTTATTACTCTCCACAAAATTTCCGTTACGATTGTATAGGTTGGATAAAGGTGTTGAATAAAAGTTGTTAGAATGTGAATTTGAAATGAATTCAGGCTGGGAAGACCCCGAGTACCGGAAATGCTACTCGAACATCCTGAAGGGGGAATGGGAGAAGCACGACGCTTTCGACGCAACGCACCGAATCGACGCTCATATGGACATGTACAACTGCAGCGGTAAGGATTTTGACCATTTGATATCGCACAAGGGAACATTCCCAACTGTACTGCCGCAATTTTCGTTATGCCTATTTTAAGTGAAAAACTAAAAGTTGAGAGAAGGAAGAGAAAGTCGACTTTTTTTCCTTTCACCCCTTTTTCGGGTTTCCTCCACAAGTAGATAGAGAGTTAACACTGGAGGATTCAAAAAATTTAATTGTGCGACAACCAGTTTTTCACAAAAGGAAACAGGAATTTACTATATAGTATATAGGAACTCCTATACCCTGAACTGATGAGGAATTTATAATCGAATGACACGTCCAAAGTTTTGCCCAAAAGTTTATTCTAAAATTTATAACCAAAGTCAAGTACTGTCTACCGTTTCTCAGGGGGATGTTCCATGTTCCGCACCTTTCAGGGATGGATGTCAATGTCAAATGTGAAACCGGGTGGGGGAACCCTAAGGGTCTGTCCACTTATCAAGTTGACAACTTCCTACGTCCTTCTACGACCTCTCCTTCCAGATTTGATGAACGACACGTGAGAATATGCACTTTACTCATATCTAACTCTGCTCTGGTACTTTGTACCGAAGATACTTAAATAAATGACCCACCATGGTGAGTTAATAAAAAAGATGCCAGGGGTGGGGAATTATTTTAGTGTATGTATTAATTTGAATCCTAGAAACATGGCCGGAGCAATTCCCGGAGTGCAGCAAAATATTTTGCCGGACCTCCATCCTCATATAGTGGATGCCGTAGTTTCGATTCCGGAAGTAAATCCCGGCGACTGTGTTTTCTGGCACTGTGACGCTGTCCACGCTGTCGAAAGCGTTTGCGACAACCCTACCGACAGCAGCGTCCTTTACATCCCATCCACTCCACTCTGCTCGAAAAATGCTCAATATTTGGCTAAACAAAGACATGCATTCGAAAACGGAACGTAATTATCTTCAAATCAATTTTAGAGATAAAACGAACAGTGGCAGCTAGTGCCTATTTGTCATTGTTGGTCATGCTACGGTGTTTTCTTTATTAAACCTATAAAAACTAATTTTAAATAATTTTTTTTGTATTATATAATGCAGTTCTCCACAAGACTTTCCACTCAACAACTGTGAGGTGACATTTGAAGACCGAGGAGTGCCAGAGGACTTGACGGAACTTGGAAAGCGTGGGATGGGACTCGCTTTATTTAATGAGGAGTCCGGCTTAGAAAAAGGAGCTTTGAGCGCTGTTCAATATGCCAACACTATTTTATTTCCAAACTCAAAGAGCATGTAAGAGTTCAAAACTTGGAATTGTTGTTATGTTTTGTATAGAATGTTACTCCGAGACCCGATCCATTTCTTGCTTAGAAAGGAACGATTTCGAAATATTCGAAACGAGAAGATTTCAATATCAAATATTTAAATTATAAGTGCAATTAACATAACTGTCACAAATTCTATTGACCTCGAATTAAACCCGGACGTGCGATTATATAAAGCTTCGTAGATTCAATTAATATATATTTGCATATCTATATAACTCAAGTGTCCAACGTCAATTTGGAGTTACTGTTTGGACTGGCAAATGCGATAACACGGATCAGTAAGGTTGAGACCCTTTTAAGTATTTACTGTGTCGGTATGTCTCTCCGTAGGTCAAGTCAGTGTTATTGAAAGATGTATATCGTATATCGCTTCACTCTATTGTTGGGGTACTATGAGATTCTTGAATAACACTTATCCAAAGCCTCCTCTAATTTCGTGTGGGTGCACCCTTGTTTGACGTGAGCGTTTACAAGGGATTATTGAGATTTACAATTCAGTTGATTTTAACCAAAAGCAGAGAAGCAGTTTGAGAAACAATGAACTGGGCAACAATGAGCGGTGTAAGCCTCTCGACGAAATTGACGGACCCAAACTTCACCTTCATGAGCTGGCAGGAAGCTGCAAATTTATTGAACCATTTCTGAGTCCGATTCCGACGCCACATTTGGTTCAGATGGGCTGAAGTGACGTACATTTTGCCAGCAAAGGTGAAAAATACGACGAGGAAGGATATGGAAGTAAATGACCAACCTATCATCAAGAGTAAACCGGCGACGGGCATTTCGTTTTGGAATCTAACCGTTCCATACGAAAATACAATCGCAACTAACTGTGTCATTGGGATTATAACTGTGAAGAGAAATCCCTGGTAGAAGTTGTTGAATTCCTGGGCTAAAACCTGAATTTCTCTGTACAACAAAGCCTTCTGTTTCAGGGGTCTCGGAACCGCTTCAAGATTCTTGAGGTATGCTGTTATAGAAATGATTTTCATGAATGCTCCGTAAATCCCTACGATTACCCCTCCGATCACTCCATGTGTCATGAAAAAAAAATTAATTGTCGCGAATCCAAATACTTGTAATACATGAACTGGAATTGAGCAGTCGATGAGCCACCATCCAAGGAATGGGGGCAGACAGGGCATCCATAACAGCAGGGTCGACAAGAGGAGAGGACAAGCCAGGGATCCAAAGGTACCCAGGGTTGTGACTAATGTTATCAATACTGATTTCCGTTCCTTCTTCATATCTAAAACATCCATTTCAAACAATAATTGTCATATAGTCAAAACAGCAAATAGTCTAAAACGATTTTTGAAAAAAAAAACGAAATACTAGGAATATTTTAGGAGTTTATTATGTTATTATGTATTATAGGAGCTTGTGGCACTACTATTAGCACTTTGGCACTCTTATGTTTGCTTTTTTTCTTACTTTTTGGTTTAACTGCCTATTTGGCTGTTTGTACGGTTCTGAGTATCCTAATCACTAATTTCGTGACAATTTGTGAAAATTAAAATTACATTTTCTGAAAATATTAGTTTTTCAACCTACAACTGCAATTTTGTTTTTATTTTCGTCCAAAAAAATTCTGAGAAGCTAAAAGACTTGTAGAATTATGCCTAACTACGTTTAAAAACCCGACACAGACCAACCAATATGTGCTCTCATTTGACTAAACCCTAAACTTTACTCAACGGAGATATCTGTGTTACTTACCCTAGGTGATCCTATGTATAGGTAACTAGATGGTTGAGTTATTATTTTGTTCCATATATAGGTACATTAACATCGTCGGCAGACACTAAAATGCTTATCAGTTCAGATCAGTCAGAGGAAATTGAGAGTTGAAGTATAAAGCTTACCAAAGTGCCGATTTTCGTAAGTTACCATGTCGTTAAACAAGGTAATGAGGGTCAGAATCGATTTCGACTTGACGAGTTCCAAAATCAGAACAGCCAAGATCGTGTAAACAAGAGCGAAACCAACAGAAAGAATCCTAATTCCAGCATTTTTCTCTAGTTTTAACAGTTTACAACAGCCGAGAAGTACGCTTCCAGCGTAGCTTAGAAATAAAACGGATCGAGCGAAATAACACTGCCGGTACTTCGCATTTTCAATGGGCTTAAGGAACTGGGTTCCTTTGGTCACCGTAAATCCAGTAGCCGTAAAAAACAGAGCAACTTTAATTTGAATTAAAAACTCCGTGAAATATAGTGTGATCATCCTGGTCGCAGGCTAAATTTAATTTGGAATTTCTACGGTTTAAAAACTACAAAAAGCAAAGGTATTTTATAATGTAGCCAAAAATAGAACCAACTGGGGTTAGACCACAAATCTCCCTGATTCAAGTTTCAAACACTACTGGCCTACTGACCTTGAAGATTAATTATTGAATTGGTATCGATAATTTCAGAGTTGTGTCAATAGTAGATCGTTCATCTCGGCCTTCGGATTAACTCAGAGCATAATAATATACGTAACGAGCATACAGGGAAAACTTATCATAATTCATAATCTAATGAAAGTGCAAGTGATGAGCTCCTGTATTCAATCTGTCGGAAATCAATAATGCATTAGGTTATACCTTTATGAGCATATTTTGCAAAACTATGAAAAATGTCTCCGAAATTCAGAGTTTTGTGCGTCAGAATCTCGTTAGTAAATGATAATATTTATAGAGTCCCAATTCAAATTTATTCAAGATCAATAAAACATTTATATATGCCAAGGTGCCCAGTCATTTAATGCTATATTTTAAACTAGTCTGTTCTGGCTGCTCTCTTTGACCATATTCATAAACTACTTTCATCTGCACATTTTAAAAACTCATACTAGTTAATATCCTTGCTCTCGTTTCGGCACTATGATATTTAAAACGTAAATAGTATTTAAAACTGCTAACTAATTCAACATCTTTATCGCTAACACGAATTTCGATTCATGATTTTATATTTCAAATTAGATGAATTAAAAAATCATGCATTTTGTTTATGATTACTTCAATTGCATTATCATTCGCTTCCAGGTTAAAAGTTTGGGGGTAATCAGGAAAAGGAGACGATTGACATTATTCCCCGGAGAATTATTTAATTGTTAAGATTCCACCCGTATTAATATAACTCTAATATTAAGAAATGGAGGAGAAAGCCAAAACATTCGAGTAGCATTTCTTCAGAGATGCTGGACCTTGTAAGATCCAATATTCTTGCGCTAAGTAAAAATAATATTCCTTCATTTCCTTAATTAAAATAAAAAAAAAAAAAGGTTCAGGTTGCAATCAAGGCTCCCACTTGGAGTGGACATTACGTCTTGAAGGGGAACACAATCTTGCGGTGACAAAGCAGCTCTTTATACGAGGAAGGTACCAGGGAAGGAAGGTTATGATTCTAACTAGAATCACATTGGGAGATGTTATCAGCAGCCCTATTCAGGCTAGATTTGAGGACCAGGCAAACTCGCTACACTCTCTTCTAGGAATTAAGGAAAACTATTTGATTATCAGATAATTATGGAAATATTTATCTCGTTGCTCAGAATACTTTAATTTTCCTGGGATTGATTACTCAAATCCAGGCTGACGTCAAATTTGCAAAAACTCAATTCACCGATTGGATGTTTCGTAGCCAGGACAGCAGTACTAAGATATAGATGCTTAGACCACTAGACTAGCGAGGCTTCGTTTAAGTAGACGCCATAGCTTCCTACAAAACACATTATGGCATCCTGTCCAGTTCGTAGTTTTCACACTTTATCTTGTTACTGATGACGATCTCAATGTTCCAGATTGAATATTCTGGAGCTCTGGAATAATTAAAAAATTCACGCCTATCATTCCTATGATAGTTCTTCAGTATTATTAAGGTTGCATCTAAACTAATTTAGTAGTAAACTAATCATTAAAAGTAGCAAACAATATACATGCAATATATAACAAAGTCAATATCGCTAATTAAATACCATACAGAAATCGTCACTGGATTTACGTGTCAATTGACTGACGATGAAACACTCGTGTCTCAAGAATCTCAAAATATATGGGCAAAACTGATCTCAAACTGACACAATCCCAAAATTCTCAAACAAAAAAAACTCGTGCCTACTTCAACCGTTTCGATGGAGAGAAAAAAGCAAATCATCAATCTATGGAAAAAGCATCCTAAGTGAAAATTAAAAACCCTTCGAAAAAAAGGAGCAAGTGAGTTCAAATGTTTATTGAATCTGAATTATTGGAGAAATCAAGTAGAAAAAGGCTCAAATAAATTTGAAAAATATGATGCTATCGATAAATAAGTTCGGTCAAGATTTTGAGGACATCCCATTTAAAACACTAGAGATTAGAGAAGTTTCTAGAATTTAAGGATTCTACACTATCCTTTAAGCAAGTGACTCCTGCGTGTAAAACGTAAAAAAATGGCACAATATATCTACGAGGAAAATCACCAGACTTGTTAGCAAACGAGAATTGAAATCTTCCGACAAAATTAATGAAGAAGCTAAAAATTTTCAACAACAGATGAAGGCGTTGATTCCCACTTATCCGGCTCATTTAGTATATAATACGGACCAATGTGGATTTCAAAACAAACTACTTTCCCAACGGACTTTATATCTAAAAGGAAATAAAACAATTTATTGTTATGCTCAATCGCCAACCAATTTAGCTACGCATTCTTATACTGTGCAGTACATAATAAAGGCTGTGGGAGAAGTTTTTCCGAAAGTCTACCTGTGCCTACAAAAAAAATGAAAAGCTAGGTCCAAGGATTAGAGATTTTTTAGGTAGGTTAAGATTTTTTGGCGAAGCTAATGGAAAACCCAAATGCCTGGTGAAAGTCATTCCCGAAAAATGCACCCTGATCTGTCAACCACTGGTTACTACTATTCATAGACAATTAAAATCCTAGCAAGAGAATTATTGTCGGCATTAGAAGTTTTTGATAGCGAGTCCATACCACATTCTGAGAATAATTGGACAAATCGAAATGGAATAATAAAACTGCAATCAATATTACACCATAAAATTTCCGCACCAATCTTTCGTCCTATGATTCAGTATTCCTGGAATTCTTCGGGTTTAATTGACAAAAAACCGCAATTCAAAAATATAAAACACGTGTGTTCTTCTTACGAAAAAAATGAATCTGCTTTGTGTCAAGCAGTGGATTGTAAAAATCACCGTTTCATGAAATGTGCCAATTGTGGAAAGAGACAGTACCTTCAGAATTTCTGGTTTGATAACCATTTAAATTTTTGCATAAGCAATTCATTCAGTTTTAAATAAAATGTACTACATAAGATCAAAATTAAATATACTCTATTATAAATTATCAGACGTTCTTCTATTAACCGACTTTGAAGAGGAAGGAGTGTGGGAAATTGGAGCTCTACCACATTTTTTCTGGGAATTTTGTTTATTTAAAAAAAACGGATACCTTTTCGGTGTAAACCGGGTTTCTTGGAAAAACAAGGTAAGAAGTGTTGACCTTACCTAACAAGGAACCAACAGCCGCCCTGGACGTGGCGGCTGTTGGTTGGACGGGCGCATTTCTCAATTCCATTGTACATTCATCCTCAATACAACTGTGGTACTTCTCACCTTCAATTTACCTGCAGGGAGAAGGAACAAAGATACACTTTAAAAAAAACTTTGTTCCATCTTTACAGATGGAAAAAACAGAGATGGAACTCCTGTGATCGGATGAGGACACTCAAGTACCTCTTTAAAAAACCTGGAGGAACCCTGGACTGGATGACATGGACGTGGGAGACGAAACGTCAACAGTCGACACGTCCAGGACAGGGATTGACACCGTGGAGAAAGGTGTCAAGGACCTTCACGTTGTGGAAGGGGAAAACTCCCAAAGGACCGGACAGTACTCCAACATGAGGTTCGAAAAGGGCATACTCAGCAGTAGTATACCTAGTGGCAATAAGCAACGATGACAATCCTGTTGTATCCCTCATATCGTCTAAAACTCCTCCATCGTCGCTCCATCCAAAACAGTAACTCTACCCCGATTAGAATTATATGGAGATCATCTCATCAAAATTAATTGTGGATATCAAACAATCACTTTAACTTACAATTAATAAAATTTACATAAAGTCGCATTTACAGATTCGACAATTGTCGTGAGTTGGATCAGAGGTCATCCCTCACAATGGGAAACATCTGTGGCTAACAGTCCCACAGATTCAAGAGCAAGTTCCCATAACTTCGTGGAAACATGTCACTGGATTGAGGATCCTGCCGAATGCGCTTTCAGAGTAATATGTCCCTCCGAATTATCGTCACATCTTTTGTGGTTCCAAGGTCCACAATGATTAAAATCAAATCTTATCCTTGAGCAAGAGCCGATTATCACTATTCAGAACGAGAGACCAGCAAACATATATTCACTATATCAGTTATGACACGTCAGTCAATAATCAATTCTCCTCGAGGAGCAATTTAATTAGATACACTGCGTGGCTTCGTCGATTTGTTTACAATTGTCAAATTAAAATTCAAATCAGGAAATCAGTATTTCCTATGAATCAAATCCACGAGGATCCACTCACAACACAAGACCTAAAGGAAGCCGAATTATCATGAGTTCGAGTAATTCAAAACCAAGAATTTCACGAAAAAATCAGAATAAGCAATCCATACCGTCAAAATCTTGATTACTATGATTGTATCCAGTCCTTGATGAATCACGAATTCTAAGGGTCGGAGGCCGACTCCAACATGCACCCATTTCTGAAGAAAGACAAAATCCAATTATTCTTCCCCGCCTCCACCACTTCATTACTGGAAAGTATCTGTGGCCCTGACCACAGATACTTTCCTCGCAGCCTTTCGTCGATTCATTGCACAAAGCGGTAAGCCAAGGAACAGCTGCAGCTGAAATGAAAGAGTTCAGAAATTTTTCCACAACTCAACAACAAATGACGTTATAGCCAATATGTTAGCAAATTATCATATCCAATGGCATTTTATCCCACCAGGGTCACCCCACATTGGAGGATTGTGGGAAGCCGGTGTAAAATCTGTGAAGTACCACTTGCACATAATAGTGGAATCTCTTGATCTCTCCGGCCTGAACTCCAGACCGTTGACGGCGATGTCCCCAGACCCAAAAGATCTCAAAGTTAGCCCTTAGCCCCGGTCACTTCCTGATTGGTGCTCCGATGACAGTCCTTCCAGAACCTAATATAATGAAAATCAATGGAGGACGTTTATCCTGATGGCAGCTCATCCAGGAGTTGACACTTTTGGAACCGCTGGTCGAATGAATTCATATCCAGAATTCAGCAAGACCTAAATGGCAACAAATAATAAACAATATCTAGGTCAATTCACTAGTCATTATCAAAGATGACCGTCTTCCCCCCGTTGAAATAGAAACTAGGAAAAGTTGGTAAGTTAAGTTGCCCGAGTTTTATGTTGTCCAGTAATTTCTATCTGGTATTCATAAACCGCACAGACCTGTAAAGATAACAATGGAAGAAGTTGTACTATGCATGCCTCATGAGTTATTATGTTTATCCTTAATTTGTATATCTACTTTACTTATCTGGTTAAGTTGATGGTTTTGCCTTTGTCTTCCTCGTAATAACCTACCTGTCTCACAGAGTACAGTACAACTACCACTGTCTGTAATGTTCCTTGTCAATTCACAGTAATTAACCAATCGTCGCGTCTCTTTTTAGACAGTCTTGGTTTAGCATTTATCGAGTCCTGTTCGAGTCAGTTCAATGTAAAATCGTCATAAATACAAAGAAGTAAAATCACTACTAATTCACTGTACAAAACCTAGTCTAGTCTCCTGAATCTGCATTCATTCATACTTCAAGTCTCGCCCATCCCCACAATTTGCAATTTGACACGCATCAGTGAGGTAAGCTGATATTTTGCATTTTTAAATTGGGTTTTCGTTTTTTCAACTCCTCAATTCCTACTAACTACTAATTGCATTTGCCATTGGAGATCTATCCTGAAGATATTAATACGTTAATCGTTAAACCAACCTATATAGTAAATGTTTGTTTATGTTATGGCCATGATATGTGTCGAAAATGTCTTCTAAAAGAACCGCAGGCGGCTCTAGGTCATAAATTAGGGAGCATACTTCTAGACTGGCTTAAATAGTGACATACCTCAATAAAAAAAGCTGAGCCCAACAGGTATAGTCGAGTCGGAGCTGGGCCATTATTTTTGCTTATTACTTTTTGTACCGTGTGCTTATTTAAACATGTAACAGTCCTCATTTATTGATTCTAACCGAAATTTAAACCCTAGTCAAGGCACATTACATAAATATACATCAGAATGTAGTATTTTTCATTTCAAATTGAATTTTCACAGAAACACGGTACTACCGAAGAGCTGCTGTTATAAGACACAAGACAGATTATATATCAGATTACCAAGACGGTCTAAACACGAAGGGTTGACAGATCTGGATCGATGGATCTGGTTCTCTCAGTGCATGATGCTTAGACTATCTTTTAACTGCTTATGAAAAAAACCTCAATCAGCGAGAGTTCCGACTCCCCCGCTTCAGATATAGCTTAAGATGAAGATTCAGAACCGGAAATGGAGAATCCAGTACCATTACCAAAACCTTTCTCAGACCATGCTCGCAAATCAAACGTCGCAATTATTGTGTTCTTAAAACTGCAGCAGTAAAATTTGACGAAAACTATCTTTGCAGCGTTATACGGCGCTTGCAATACTAAGTTCATTGCTCTATTCTACTCTGTAGAAAATTTACTGATTTACTACTCGTCAGAGTCGAGTGTTTACTTGCAATTTAAGTGTTTGGATCCATTTGTCCAGAAGCAACTAATGCGACACTTAAAAGTCGAATTTGTAAGCAAGCTGAACTGAGTCCACTGAAATATCCAACTGGTGATGTGGTAACGTACTCGTGGTACAATGCTTCTGGTTCAGTGCTTGTGATACAATAGTTAAAGCAATGTCTTTTAGATTAAACTTTAACATACTAGATATTTATTGGTGAGAGAGCGGTCTATACAGGAAGACTGTTGAATCTAGGCTAGTCAACTAGATATGTAACGAGACGACGAAGCCAAGCTTCGTCTAGCTTTATCTTATAGATTAATTTATAGAAATCTATTATTGAACAGACTGTAATAGATGAAGGAATCAATAGGGATGAGGATGTATCAAGAGACACTCTCATATCGTAATGTAGTTTATCCCTTGTATTCTCGATATTAACTTATAAGGTTTTGTAGAATCTCGCAAATGTCTCTTCTATATTACTTTTAGTATTTCATATGGACGGGAAATGTACAATCCTAAATTTGTTGATATTATCAAATGCCAATGGATATTATATTTTTAAAGGTAATAATTATAAACTAAAAACTCAAACTCTTGCAAGAAAACTCAATTCACTAATTTATGTTTTCTTTATTTTAAATCTTCCAAATCTTTTTTACACACACAAAATCCGCTTCGAATGTTCACCTCCTCTCTCCTTCAAATCTATTTCCACACGCACCCTTCTATCGTACACAAACATGCGGGCATCAACCAAGCTATCCATGACTTGTTTGACAGGACTTGGTTGACTTTCGACTGAGTACTGGATGGAATCAGTTTTAACCTAAAAACAGATTAGAACTAGTTTCCAGTTTACCAGTACTCATCATGTTGCACTTACAGAACATGGTGAAACAAATCGTCGAACTGAACTTTGACGAGAGTTGTTATATTGCCAAAATTTCACAGAATTACTCCGAAAACTGAGATTGACGAAAAAGTGACCAAAAAATCTTATAATTCCATAATAGGGAAAGGGGACGTAGACTTACGACTTACGCTTGGCGTAAGTACCGGTGTTCGGCACTAATATTATTTAATTAATTAATAAATATGTAGCTGGTTCAGGGAAATGAAGATGGGTGATTTATAAACTAGTACAAGAAAGAGTATAAGTTTATTATTCGAATTAAGTCCGGGTAAGTTGGTTTCACTCTACAATCTTTTAATAATAACTTATTCTCGTTTTGGTGGAATGGAAATCCATGGTTTAAAGAAGAGATGAATCCTCTCCAGAACACAGATACCCACTGTCTCTCTCTCTTAAGAGTAAATCGGGTCTCTTTCTAGTTTGTAAAATGTAAATTTAGAACGATGGATATTTATAGAGAAGAGTCGCCAAGAGTTACATAAAACTTCCGGGTATCATGGAATAAACTGGGCTTAATGTATTTTCTGAATATGGGAGACAAATAATATCGCATACATATAACAATCACCATATGATGTGGCAAATTCTTCAGGTTCAATTTTAAATAAATCCATTGTGCAAGGGTAATAAAGGTATAGAACATTTTAAACCCAAATTTTACTCATTTGTTATTTTAGGCAGTTTTTGAAGCTGTGACTGAAGAATTGTTTTCACAATTCTTGGATGATAAGCAAGACGGATCTATAGACGAATTTAACGTTTTCATAAACGAAGCCACGAACAAAACATTCAAGTCCTATGTCCACGTCTTCTTTAGCTTGATTTTGCCGCTACTACTGTTTCGTTCAGGAATTTGCAGAGGGAACCCGGAAATGGCAATGGCTGTCACAAAGTGTCCTACGTGTTTTTCTTAGCCCATCATCCCAAGTATAGGCGCCTAGTTCTTAATGACCTAAGTTTGCTATTGCGTGCGACCGTCGATCAGGCATTCGTCTCAAAAGGGGAATCGTTTCGAGTAAAGCAATCTACCATGTAAGGTGCTGCCTTTTTAATGGAACACCAAGTCAGAAAAACTGATCGATGGTTACCTCAAGATCTCCCTAATGAAACCCATTGGCTGGCATCTGTACGAAACGTTGCTCATGTACAGAAAGTACGTGCTAGCTCTATTTTAAAATTTGACGCAATAGCTGTATTAATTTTTTTTAAATTACTATTTCTCATACCGCTACGATAGCGGATATGTAAGAACGACTGATGTTTTTGCCGCAAAGGACATAAACGAACGAGACGAGAAAAAGAGAAACTGATGTGATTGGCAATCGAATGGATTGTAATCCTAAAATCTCAACGCTTAATGGTCTGCGTCTCAATATTACGCTTGAGCCTTTCAACAGAATTGGCAATGACAATATGGAGGCGGCTTTCATTGCATTTCAAACAGCAGACATGCCAAAGCTTCTTGGAGTAAGCTGGACCATTTGTCTGTGCTATTGGTCCCTCTAATATTTGATTTTATTGATTTTATTACACGTTCCAAAATGTTTATTACCTACAAGGAAGTAATTGGAGATGTCAATCAAACTAAAGAGCAACTAGATGACTTATTCATCTCTTTGATAGAACGGATGGCAAAAATCGATCGCCAACGGTATTCTAATGAACTTAGATTAGCAAACAAGGGTAAAAATCACTATTGGTTAAACTGTATACTAATATGGTTGAGATCTGTCGATTTCTACAGGTTCATCATTAATTTCCTGCTTTTTAAATCGTATTATTAGTAATTTAAATTGTGTATTGTTATAATTTTTGTTGCAGGATGCAACTGAAGCAGAAGAATTGTAAATTTCCATTGTGGGCTTGAACGCAATTAAATTATTTTATTTAAATTTAAATTAGTTTTTAGGTTTTTGCTTTTCGAAAATGAATAAAATCAATTGTGAATTTCAGGGACAATATTTAAGGTTGCAATATATTTTGATGACTATACTTGCAGACGACGATATAATTTGGTATATAATGTGGAGATTCATACCTTGAATTCAAAATTTACTTCGCTTAGTCTTAGTCTTAGCTTCATGCGAGTCTACTAGCACAACGTTATCCCCTATAATTAGAAGCCTAGAACGGCAGGCATCGACAGATTGTAAGGCCTGAAATATAAATTGAAATTCACGGAAAAAATTAGTAAGTTAGTAAAAAAGTCCCCTTTAAAAGCTCCACATTTTTTATTTCGATTTTGGGTCACAAACGACTGCACTGACAAGTCAAAAAGGTTAAATATTCTTAATTTAAAATTACCTTTTTCTTTATCGTTTACTTCTGCTTATTTGTTGTTGTGCCCTTTTTGAAGAGTCGTGGATGAACCCCTCAGCAATCTGAGGAACTGATTGAGGCAGTGTCTGTTGCGGCCCTTTTGCTGACGACCTTGGTAGAAGCGGCGTTTCTGGGAGCTGAAATTTAGGCACTTAGAACCGCCGCAGCAGGGGCCGATATAGCAGAATCCTCCGGAGTCGAGGCCTCTTTAATGTATACAGAGCCTCGACTACCCGGCGATGGATTATCTACGCGTGTAAATTCAATTCTTAATCTGACTCCAATATGCTCAAGGAAACTGAAATTAACTATTACAATTACAATTATTATTACTAAAAGTCGCAAGCTTCAGAGTTTAGATCACTCAAACCAAGCCATCTCGTATCAATAATCCACGATCCCAATATTGCAAGATTGCAAAACACACCCATCTCGATGAGATACCAGGAATTAATCATGAAAGAAGCCTTCATAATGAGAGGAACATATGCAACGCCTCTGATTCTAGAAGCTGGGTAGAGTCACGACATTACATCCTGAGGCAGATGCAAGATTTTAGAAAAACATTAAGATCTTCAGAAAACATGAAATGCCAAATACGAAAGGTAAAATAAATTAATATTTTTATGTTTTGAGTATATTACATCCTAATTATCTATTCATTTGAAAATTACACATTTAATATTCACATAATCATATATATTTATTCATATAATCATTTAATATTCAAATCATACCATTCTAAAGCCTTACAAACTTCAGTATTGAGCAGACTTTCAACTACTTCATGCTGTACTAACACCCACGGGAAATGAGATATTGTTATATTGAGATATAGATACCATTTGCTTGGACTGAAAATTTTGATTTTATATTTAGAGAAAAATAGTAATAATTATAGGTATGAAAGAGTCAGAACTTAAGCTGTTTTTTAATCATTTGACTGATTAATTCTCAATTCGGATTAATCCAGGATCTCGAAAGAAATCTCAGCTCAACCTTAGGTTTTGAA